>CM043117.1:17170009-17652369 GCA_023701765.1 Hylyphantes graminicola | reverse complement strand
GGGTAATGGGCTATATTAGCCTACGCCATATCCCTTCTAGGAAGGGAAGCAATCACTGTCATTTGTCATTTTTGTACATAGTGGCTTATGGTCCGGTTTGGAATATAATGAAACTTAAAACCATACACACAAGTTGTAATACATTCTACAGAAAATACTAATTGCAAGCAGTTCTTTTCAATTTGAGCATAGTTCTGCTTCGTGTCTCTGTGAGACTATTCGAAGAGGCATAAGAAACAGGGTGACCTTCCTGTATGAAGGCAAGCACCTATCCCATCCTTTCTAGAAACTGGTCTGCACTGTTAATAATAATTGGCTTTTGTACTGTTAAATTAACTCTTAACACAGTAGAAAGAACCTCTAACAACATTTTAACTGGCCTGTCTAAAAGCACTTTCATGCTTCAGCATGCCAACTAAATTCTAACTTTAGTTATTACTTTCAAGACGACTCCTTAAGGGAGAGGTTATAGTGGACACATTTGCGAATAAATTTTGAAAACATAATTTACCCATTCCCAAAAATCTCTAACACACACCCCTTGTCAACTGAAGTTTTCATTTCATGTGTCATTGCCCTTATGCTGTTGATCCAGCTTTTAATACCATCCTTAGAAATGAATTTGGCCAACAATATTCCCTTAAAAACAACTTCTTCTGGAACCTTATATTGACATTTTATCAGGATTGAATCTCAATGTTTACACTCTTTTGCCCGTTGCCAAAAAAATTTCTCTAAAGTCTGATCATTGCTCAGCTTCATCTTTGCCAGTAACGATAACATCATCGAAAATTACATACCTCCTCATTTTTCTATCCCATCAAATAAGTTTACACGTTACCGCTTTTGGAACACCTCAGGAGCAGATGCAATTCCAAATGGCATTCGAAGGAACTGGTAATACAAATTTATATTTAGTAAAGTAAATCCTTCGTTATATCGCTCTTGAAATATAATAAATGGAATTACGTCTCAAAACTGAAAACATTCAAAAAAGTTCGAGAGCCGTGTTGCCGTACCAGTGAACAGAAATTATTCATCAATATTGAAAAACGATTTGATAATTGGTCGATGCGATGACGTCAAACTCTTAAGATTGCTTTGCAGCGTTTTCTGACGTTTTGATTGGCTGAAGCCGCGTAAGTCACGTGGCTTTCAAGCGTCCGACAATTACAATTTTATACAGGGTGTCCTAAAAGTTCCCGTACTCCAACTTCAAAAAAATCATTATCCGTGTTTAATTTTTCAAAAATTGAATTTTTAGTCGTCTGCTTATACTTCATTCAAAATCTTTTGTTTTTATCGCTTGGTTTTTTTCGCCGTTCAAGTTGTTCTCGTAATAAAATGCCATGTCATTTGTTCTTCATTGCAACGTAATTTTTCACGCCATTCAATGGAATTGCGCTGCTTGAGGCTCATTTTGAATGTAAATCATAATGGAAAGATGTAAACGGAATTTTAGCGATATAAATATCCAATTGATGCATATACCGAGTTAAAGATACTCTATATAAACTCGTCCAGAGATTTCGTGCGTCATCAGGTTCGGTGGAAGATTAACACAGAAGTGGCAGACCGAAAATTGTTACAAATCAACCCGGATTTTGTGCAAGGAAACTCAACGAACAGGATATTGCAATCTGTTTTTCGAGTCAATCTGTTGATGGAATTGTTTATAGAGAACTTATCCAACAATTTGTCACATTGTTAGAAGTGAAACGAATGAGATTCTTGGTTCCAACAAGGCGGTGCAACATGCCATACAAGTAATGAAAACCATTGGACATGCTTCAAAATTTTTTTAGCGATCGACTCATCTGCACAGATATTCCTCTGGGCCACCTCGTTTCCCTAATTTGAGTATACCTGACTTTTTTTTCTTTGGGGACATTTAAAGAACAACTTTTATTTAGATAATCCACAATTAATAGAGAATCTTAAAAATGCCATCATGCTAAGGATACAAGAAGTCACTCCCAGCATCTTAGAACGCGTTTCTAAAAATATGCGCAAAACGCCTTCAGGTGTGCTTCTATGAAAGGGGTGGACAATTTGATCAATTAATATAAATGTAAGTTTCAAATTTTTTCCTACGTTTTGTTAGAAGTGCTTTACACCATTAGCATAAAAACAATGTTTTAAAGTTTGTTGTTTTGCGTGTAAAAAATTCACGAATCGTCAGTACGGGAACTTTTAGGACACCCTGTACTATGTAGAGAAATCAGTTTGGAATGACGTCGGAAAATGGAGCACAATTAAATATCTTTGATTGTTTATTCTTTATTTTAATAAAAAAATGCCAAGCAGGCATTACATTTTTTACAAGTCTGGTTAGTTTTTTATTTACATTTCTTATTCTTTTAGTGCCGTTTGGAGTAGTTTCTTGCCTCGATATTAATGAATATTTTGAAAATATAAGGTTTTTCAGATGCTTATGTTGATACTTATTCAAGAATAAAAACTCGCGTGATTTCAGTCATTTTCGACGTTTCCTAATGCACCAAATTTAATTGGAACTGATTCCAAGATTGTACTAAAGCTATGAGCATGTTTTATGTCCTGGTGGCAAGAGTTCCAGTGGTATTGATTTCAATTTTCTTCCTCTTTCAGTAAAACTTAAGTTTTTCTCGATTCGATCTCAATCAATTTAAAATCGATACAATTTAATAAATAGCAGGAATAAAAAAGTAGCACGGAAAGAACTCTTACACAGAAAAACGAGCAGAAGAAAGAAATCGCTTATTTTGAGAGAGAAATCGAAGAACCCAAAGAAATCCCAAGAAAACCAAAAATGAAAACACGAGAGTTACATCATCTGAAACAACCTTATTTTATACAATATTTTTCTTCGAACTGCGAATAAATTATCAACAGCTAATAAATAACGTTAATTTAATTAGCTAAAGAAAATTAATGAAAATGGTTTCGTTTTTTTTAAGTTCAAATTACAACTGGATGCTGGTGTTTGGGGAAATTTCAGAAATATAAATCTTGTGTAGAAGTGGTTCCAGATGACAGTTACTGCAAAAAACCTACTAGTTTTCTGATGAGAATTTCAGTAAGTAGTTAAGTAACGGTAAAGCAGAAACAAAAATTTTAGTATTTAAAAATAAAACTTCGTGCAACACTTCATTTTCCTTTCTCAAGCAGGTGGTATATGAAAAAAAGCATACATTGCAAAATAGGAATAAATTTACTGTAACTATTTGCTGCATCTAAGATTCCTGTGACTGAAACTCATTTAATACGAAAAACAACTAACTCAAGCAGCGTGTTGATAATGGAAACACAACCTAAAATATTTTTCGTTGTTAGAAGAAAATAAAAAGTTTTACACCTGCATAAACATTTTTCGAACAGATGATATTCGTGGCGAAATCGGTGAAGGAATTGAACCTTTACTTTTGTCTCGCAAATAATGCTGAGCAAACAAGTAGTACACAAGTAAAGGACAACGTATGGCAGAATAGTATTACCGCTGCTGCCCAAAAAATCTTAGTCTTAATCAATCAAGCTCGCTATGGCAGAGGACATGAGCGGTAAACCTTTGTTTCTGACTCCCTACATTGAGAAAGGGGACGTAAAAAAGGGCCGCATTCTGAGCAGAGTTGGTAAGTTGCCCAATGCAACCCGGTAGTGTGACCAGCTACAGCGGATTCATCACTGTCAACAAGGAGTACAATAGCAATACTTTTTTCTGGTTCTTTCCGGCAATGGTGAGTATATTCCGACCGCGCTAACTTGGCAACCAAAATATTTTGATTGTGGACCAGTCCACTTTGAAAAAAGGTAAGGATAAGGTTTTGGTTTTGGGCAAGAGTTACTATGTTTGGCGATTCATTGCTTTTGGGCGCATATTTCTTTAAGGTTAAGAAACAGATTATTAAGGGGTCACAAGAGTCTTAAAAATGTGCTAAGAAGATACTACAAAGCATAGTTTGATCTTTCATGTCATTTTTGAACTACTCAAAGTATGAGTATAATTTTTTATATGTAATTCTACAGGATTTATAAAAAACAAGTTTTAAAATTTATGAAACTTTAGCCAAAACTAAAATAAATGATATTAAACATGAGGCTATTTGAACACATTGTGATTAGGCTTGCGCGGCAAATTGTGGGGTCAAAATTGAAAAAATGACCAAGAAAATGACTTTGCATTGTCCAAATATGTACAAACAGAGACTTATACCTAAATTCTCAGCTCAATTTTAATTATAAATTAATTTAAAAAAAAATTTCTAAAATTTTTTTTAAAAAATTTAAAATTTTGATTTTAATTTTTTTTTAAATAATTTCCAATTAAAATTGTGCTGAGAATTTAGGTATAAGTCTTTGTTCTTTGGTATAAGTCTCTTTCGCATGAAGTATCGTTCTTTCATTAGACATTATCAAATATGCACACATATTAATCGATTATTGATCAAGTCAAATAAACAAAAAAAATTACGTGTAATCGTTAACCGCTACCAGCAATCAACAACAATCCTCTATCGCCGATAACTGATGTGTAGCTCTAGTGTGATAGAATGAACTAGACCAACAATCCCTTCTTCTCGCCAAACGCCTTGAGCTGGCAACCCTTTTTTCTTCTGCTTAAAAACCTCAATTCAAAGTGGAATCGTCCACAATCAAAATATTTTGATTGTGGAAGATTCCACTTTGATTTGAGGTTTTAAGCCGAAGGAGGAAGGGTTGCCGGCTCAAGGCGTTTGGCGAGAATAGGGTTTGCTGGTGTAGTGCGATTGTAAATAAAGTATCTCACTAGAGCTGCACATCATAGTTATCGACTACAGAACAGAGGATTGTAGTTGATTGCTGGTAGCGGTTAACGATTACACGTGTATTTCTTTGATATTTTGAATATGAAATAACTAAGGCTATTATTATTTTACAGAAATTTAATTAACCATTGCTAAAAAAAGTTCAAAATTAATAAACAAACTCGTAGTTAAGTTATAAGTTCCACTGAGTATATTTCCCAGTATACTTCTATGATTTTTTTTCATTTTGATGAAGGGTTTTAAAACTTAAAAATATGACTGTGACTAGGAATTACACCGAGGGACGCTATAATTTAAATATTAATGGGAAATATAAGAGTAATCCCGATGCAAGTTCGATCTACCCTTCGATTGATAGTCTGTTTCTAAACCTTAAAGAAATATGCGCCCAAAAGCAATGAATCGCCAAACATAGTATCCTGCCCAAAACCTTCCTTGCCTTTTTTTGAAGTGGACTGGACCACAATCAAAATATTTTGGTTGCCAAGTTGTCGTGGTCGGACTATAGTATACTTTTAAATAACTCTCATATTGTTTGTGTTTTGAATTATTTCTCTTAGGCTATGTCCTCACGGCGACAACTAAAACAAAAACTTGGCGATCGCCAAACGAGGCGATAGCGAACGGTTATTTCGCCAAATCGTAGGGTTTTTTTCAAGCGCATGCGTCTGGGGGATCTGATTGGTCTGCCCAATGCCGGTGTTGTGCAAGAAAAGTGGAATGGGATGAAAAGTTTGCATCGCTTGCTTTAACGCGTGACCTTGATTTCAACATTAATACTAAAACATTAATTTGGTTAGTAATATTACAACTCAGTGTAACAAATACAATTGTTACATAACATAGATTATAACATAGATTTTTAACTTTTATAACATTTAAATTGGAAATTATCTGAGATGTTTAATTAATTTATATGGACCCGTATACGATCTCGGGTCTACGGAATAAGATCAAGAAGAGCTGACCACTAAGCCAGAGAGATTGGGCATAATACATTTATATTAATAGTTAAAAAAAATATATCATTTTAGTTAAAATTTATATACATTATAATATAAATGTTAGATTCGTAAATAGCTTCATGGGGCCAGTAGGTTCAGTTAGATTTTAAATTAACTCATAAGCTAAAAGTATTGGAGAGATTTCAATGGTTATTTTTGATAGCTTAATTAAAAGATATTTGATACAATAGTGCATATTTACATTAATTAGCTTTTGCTAGCGAAGTTTATATCCCCTTTGCTTTACCGAAACTACTAATGTAGGCACCCAACTCAACTATTAAGGGCGACATCGTACGAAGCGAAAGGACTTTGAAGGATATTTAACGTGCACTCCCGCCACACGGGGTATTATTCGTCGGGCAATTTTTGGCTGCACGTGATACTTATAGGTCGGCAGTTATTTTGGCGATGCCCGGATCCGAACCTGGGACCTTCCGCATGCTAGGCGAATGCCTAATCGACTGGGCTCCCCAGCCCCTGCCCTAGACACTTTCAAGTCTTAAAACATTTACATTTATCCACCATTATTTTATTTCGTTTTATATAACATTTTGACAAACCAGTATCAAAATCATCAATCATATCAAACCAGTTTCATATCATATTGGACAAACGTTTTTATCATAATGCATAAAAAACACAAGAAAAAAATTAAACACATCAATTTAAATGGAGACATTTAAGGTTCTGAAAATGTAATTAAATTTCAATTGATTGAAAATAGTTTATGCACTTCTACTTCAATTACCCTTTTTTATTTTTTCCCTTTTATTTTTTTTATTGACAATAGCAACCCTACAACAAATTAACATGGATTAAATAGGAAAAGTTGTCGGGATTTTCGATTGCCTCTGACAACTTTTTTCAGGGTTACTTGGCGAGAGTGGAATTTTTAATTGCTTTTTTGGCTTTCGATTTGATTATTTGAAAATTTCCAATGATAAATTCGGTTTTTCTCACTGAAGTTACCATAGCGCAAGACGCACCGAATCAGAGTATACTCGTAGACACTTAAGGCATGCGTTAATAGCTAAAACACGTGCGTCACAATTGAGGTGCAGTCACCGTGCGTCAATGATTTCGTTGACGCACGGTGTATGAATTGCGGTTGTTTCATCTTCCATGCGCGCGAAATTTATCGACATCACGTAACATTTTTGTTTTAGTTGTCGCCGTCAGAACATAGCCTTACCTAAACTTATGTTAAGTATGATGTAAATGATCGATGCATTTATTTCTACTCTGTTTTATCATCCTTAAAAAAATCATCGTACCGTATAAGGTAAAAACAAAGAGTACTTGTTCCTTTTTGGAGCTCAAACCTTTTGTATTGAAGGTATTGTTTAATAAGTGATTTTTCTAAATTCGTGCAAATAGAAGAGAAAGGAAGAGGGGACGAACGTGATTTACACACATTGCTTCATATCTCAAAAACGGAGTTCAGGTATGGGGTTGTTTCACGGAGAATATGGCAATAGCTTTGCGTTCTTGTTTTCCTACTTTAGAAACTAGAAGTCCTAATGCGGTATCCTGACTACGACATCAACGACCACACCTGCGCGTGCATTGAAATAGGTGCGCGAGCATCAAAGTAGGTGCCTGCGCTTGCCTTTATACATTGTATATACATGCGCGCGCAGGTGTTGCCGTTGACGTCGTAGCCAGGACACTGCTTTAGAATTACTTTTGTTTTGGTGAAATTGGTTGGTTGGTAGACCTATGTTCAATGTTCAGTTTAGTGTCCTTGTTCAGCACACAAACCTGATTATCTCTAGCAACTAACCAACCCGCCAATTTAACCAAAACAAACGAAATTCAAAAGTTTCCAAAAGTAGGAAAACATGAACGAAAGCTGTTGCCAGATTCTCCGTGAAGCAACCCCATTAATACGATTCTTGTTTTCAAATGTAAAACGTATAGGGTAGGGTGGGGTAAGTGGCCATTGGGGCAAGTGCCCCCCCCCCCCCCCCTGGCATTTCCCGAATTATGGACGTAACAAAATCTGTTACAATATTTTGACGGATTTACCCCAATAGATGCAGGAAACATTATGGCATCATTTTCATTTAAGTATAACAAGGTACAATCCTTCTTGTGAAATTTTTTTTAGTTACATCTTTTCGTAATTCACGCCATCATACTATTTTTGTAATTATTTCCAAACGGTTCATGATACAAAATGTTATATAATTTGAAAGTGTATAAAACATAGTATCTTTTTTTGTGTCATGTTTGTGATGTTGATATCGTTAAAAGAAAATTGGGGTGGCCCATTTGCCCCACGTTTGGGGGTGCCAAGTGGGCCTCCACAATGGCGCCAAGTGGGCCTGCACAAGTGGACCTCCGCAATGGCGCCAAGTGGGCGCCAAGTGGACCCCCGCCAAGTGGGCCTCCACAATGGCGGGGTAAGTGGGCCAGGGGTGGCCCACTTGCCCCAACTCTTTAATATACTTTAAAAAAAAGTCATATTCACTGATTTAAAGGGTTAGTCATATTCACTATTAATAGTCCTATTCATTGACATAGGCCAGTTGAAAATCTGTAGCACTAAAAAAAAATTTTCACTACATGCAAAAATGACAAGATGAAAATTAACGTATTTTTTCTTTTAGTAAGCTTGTATGCTAGAAAAAGTTGCTATGGGGAACTATTATAGATACATCATTACTTTTTTTTCAAACACTCAAAAAATCATATAGATTATTCCACTTGCCCCACCATATCTCTACCAGTTATGTGTAAAAATGTATTAGGGGGGTGGCCCACTTAGCCATCGCGGGGCAAGTGGGCCACTCCGATGACCAAAAAGAAAAACATATTTTTTTAATTTTTTATTTGCCAATTTGTGTTAAGGTTGCCATGGGTACAGTAATAACGTATGAGAGAATGGACCACAAAAAAAATAAGTTGTTAGGCCGATTACATCCAGTGGAATAAGGGTCAAAAGTCGAATTATGCCAAAAAGGTGGCCCACTTACCCCACCCTAAAAGTCACTTCTGGATTTTTCAAAATGCGACAATCGTGGGTGGCAAAACGTATATATATATAAATATATATATATATATATATATATATATATATATATATACATATAATATATATATATATAATATAATATATATATATATATATAATATATATATATATATATATTATATATATATATATATAATATATATATATAATTATAATATATATTATAATATTATATATATATATATATTTATCCTCTTAAGAAATTTCTCTTAAGAAAATCCTTGTGCATTGTTGAAAGCACAGTGTTTATTTTAATTTTTTATTTTCAATTTGAAAGAAGTTTCATCGCATTCAAATTGAGTATAAACAATTAAAAAACATATGTTTAATTTGTAAGACTGATATTTAAACCATATAATTGTGCACGCCATTATTACCAAGATGGGGTGCTGACAAGTAGGTAGGGGGGGGGGGGGGGAGGGGGAGCACAAAATAGAAATTTACATAATACAAACCAACGTTTTTAAGGGTGCGCCCGTGAACAAACCTGGGTATATAAAGCTAGTACTTCGATTATAAGTACGTAAATTTTCTAAGTTAATCAAGATGACGTGTTGCGTGTTCAAACACATTAAAATAGACATTTTAGTATATGGTCAACATGCTTTCGTGTCACATACTTACTTCCATACAGATGATTATTAATAAAAGAGTGCCTAAAGGCATAGTATAGAACATTTAACTTATTCTAAATTCTACACAGTTTACTTATTCTAAATTCTAAGTTAAAAATGGTCTTGCTTTGTTCTAGTTTTTGTACTCACATTTCATATATGTGCTACGTTAATTCTTTTTCCATAGATCTGCATATTTGTAAAAGTTTACCATCTGTTTATTATTTGTTTGAAGAAATTGTGATGCAATGTGAAAGCCTTTTGTTAATTAAATTTTCTCTTTTAACTATTTTTAGTTGTGTAGGCCAACTTTTTGAACAATAATCCTATAGTTATTGGAGTATAAAAAACATTTAGTTAGTTTGAAGAAATTATTAAAAATTCTGAATATAAACTTGAAAACATGAATACATTTTGGATTTTTCAGAACTTCAGAACTTGAATCATTGTTTTTTTTATCCCTGGACTGAAAGTAGTGCCATAGACATACTGCACTCTTAAAACAAACGAGCGATTTTAACTCAGTCTGAGTTAATTTTCAATCATTCCAGTGTCGAAAATGCACTTCTCCTTTCGGAGTGGATTTCACTCCTTTGTTTAGTTAAACCTACGATGGGATCACTCCAGATGAGTGATTTTAACTCCATCTGAGTTCATTTTAACTCAGTCTGGGTTAATTTTAACTCCTTTCCAGTGTCGAAAATGCACTTCTCCTATAGCAGTGGATTTCACTCTTTTGTTTTGAAAGTGTACATTAGCAATTATTCTCTTTTTCAGCTGTTCTTGCAATTTTTGTCATGGTTTAACTTTATGTTTTGATTTATTTCCTCATTATTTCCTTCATTAATTTCTTCAACTTCAATAAAATATATGTAGGTTTTCTTTATATAATACTACTTATGCACATCATGATACTCCTGCTATTAAAAAAAAATCAAAATAAGCAAATACATGTAAATTTATCAGTTTTAGAGAATTTATAATTGTATATTGTGATTTTTTAAAGGTTTAACAAACCCACGTATTATTTTAGTATTTTTTTTTTTAAAGTTTAAGTTATGTAGTTGGTTGGTAGACATATATTTTCAGGCTTGTGTGCTTGGTCAGAGACCCGCTTATAAACCTTCTTCGATGACAGCATCTGTCACGTATGTGTGTGTTGTGTCTGTCTTACTTGACAGACACAACACACACATACATGACAGATGCTTCCACCTATCGCGCACCACCTCCACAGATTAGACATTTCCCTGAAAGAGAGTGAAATAGTCTCCAGGGACCTCTACCCCGAGGAAAATTGCGCAATGACCGCCCACAGGACTTTTTTACCCAACTGATTTAATGAGCGCGTACTCAGCATATACTCGACAAAAACTAACATGCATGTCTTATCGGGACTCGAGCCCGAAGCCAGAAGATCCAAAGGCTAGCTCTCTAACCATTGTGCCACCGGGTCAGCTAGTTTTGTAATAACTTGAAACCTAAAAATATTTTATAAATTTTGCTGTCTGTGGGAAGCCTGTGGTCAGAGTCTCGATCTCCGGATCGAAAGGTCCCGCGATCCAGTCCTGGTCGCTGAAGACCCACAGAGTATATGCGGAGTACGTGCTCGTTTAATCTGTTGGGTCCGAAAGTCCTGTGGGCGGTCAATACGAAATTTCCCACGGATATAGGTACCTGGAGACTATTTCACTCCCCTTCAGGGACATGTCTAAATTGTGGAGGTGGCGCGCGATAGATGGCAGCATCTGTCACGCATGCTTGTGCGTTGTGTCTGTCTTACTGGACGAAGGTTTATAAGCGGGTCTCTGACCAAGCACACAAGCCTGAAAATATATGTATACCAACCAACCACCCAATTTTGCTAATTTAATTGACTTTTTTCTATTCTTGGTTTTCTATTTAAAAAAAATCTTTTTACAGAACGACAACAAAAAAGCGCCCATTATTCTTTGGCTCCAAGGTGGCCCTGGTGCAAGCAGTCTGTTCGGCATGTTTGTATTACATGGACCCTATGTGATGCTTTCTGACACGTCAGTGGGGCTTCGGCATCACACATGGGCAAAGGAGTTTAGCGTCCTGTATGTGGATAATCCAGTGGGCGCAGGATTCAGTTTCACAGACAACGAAAATGGATATGCCACAGGCCAGGACCAAATCACCAATGACTTGTACACGTTCTTACAACAGTTCTTTACAGTATATGATGAATACAGTCAAAATGACTTTTATGTCTGCGGAGAATCATATGCAGGTAAAATTAACTTTTTTATAAAACTGAAGTTATTCCATGTTAAGGGTCCGACGAAAACGACAAAATTTTTGTTACATGAATGTTAATATTCATCATAGACTTAACAAAGTTAGAATTTTAGTCAATATTTTCTTTAAAAAAGTTGATACTACAGCTTTCATGGAAATGAGTTGACAAATCTAGATAAATATATTCATCCAGTAGACGAACGTTTTTGCCGTTTTCGGAATTTAGTTGGTCTCTTACTTCGTTTGAGATCCAAGCTTAGCATGCATATAGAATATAACATCCTTGAATTTTATTTCAGGTCAATATGTACCTCATTTAGGATACAAATTGCACACCGACGGTCCTCCGGCGAAAATAAACTTCAAAGGTATCTGTGTGGGAAACGGTCACTATGACGTTCGGCTGCTAAATCACTACGAAGAATTTTTGCACCAATTAGGTATAGTAGACTTTAAACAAGCATCCAGCATCAGAAACATATACGACACTATGACTAGTTACTTGGACAAAGGAGAACACCACCTAGCCGCCAAAGAATTCAACAAATATTTTGTGATTCTGACAGATCCAGACATAGCCACCACCTCATTTATGACAAGTTATTCTGGTTATAATTTCTTCTACAATCTCTTGTTCACCGAAAAGCCTAAAGAACATTCGTACTACACTGATTACGTTCGTACCGAAATGGTGAGAAAAGCCATCCACGTCGGAAACCTTGCATTCAACGAGATTAATAAAACGGTCAATCACTATCTGAAGGTAGACCCTGTCGTGTCAACCTCGACGGCGCAAATCGCCTCTTTAGCCAACAGCTACAAGGTACTTATTTACAATGGCCAATTCGATTTGGCCTGTCCTTACGTGTTAGCCGAAAGATTCCTTCTGAATAATGTGACTTGGAAACATTCCGAAGAGTACAGAAATACAGAGAGGAAAATCTGGAGGCTGAAAGACAAAACCGATGTTGCTGGATATGTCCGAAATTACGGGAATTTATTCGGAATTCTCGTTAGAAATGCAGGACACATGGTTCCACATGATCAACCAGAAGCTGCATTGGATCTAATAACCAGATTTATTAAAGACATTCCTTACGCTTGATTTATTTGCTATAGTTTTCTTTACTGGACAATGTGTTAGTCCCTTAGAGACCATACATTAGGTGACGGGGTATTGAATTATTAAATATGTAAGACTATTAAACGGTGAGGGAAATAATGTATCTGTTAATTTGGAGTAATTGATCCGATATATTTATTATAAATAAATGAGACATATTTATACTTGGTGGTTTTATTATGAATGCTAAATTACAATTTCTACAAAATTTCATTAATATTTTCACTCATAAATAAGTACATTATCAATGTCCAATGATTTAAAGTACATTTGATTCTAATTTTCAAAAGTTATCTTGCATCAAAATAGTTGACATTGTCCTATAGCAAAACTCATATT
Organism: Hylyphantes graminicola; assembly: GCA_023701765.1. Lineage (NCBI taxonomy): Eukaryota > Metazoa > Arthropoda > Arachnida > Araneae > Linyphiidae > Hylyphantes > Hylyphantes graminicola. The sequence goes on along the minus strand of CM043117.1, from coordinate 17,639,203 downwards.
AAGTGTGCAGTATAGAAATGTTCCACGAGAAAAAGGGTTAAGGGGTCATAGGAGTCTTAAAAATGTGCAAAGAAGGTACTACAAAGCATAGTTTGATCTTTCATGTCATTTTTGAACTACTCAATATATAAGCATAATTTTTTATATGTAATTCTATAAGATTTATTTAATATGAAACAAATTTTAAAATTTATGAAACTTTAGCCAAAACTAAAATAAATGATATTAAACATAAAGCTATTTGAACACATTGGGATTAGGCTTGCGCGGCAAATTTTGAGGTCAAAATTGAAAAAATGACCAAGAAAATGACCTTATATTGTACAAATATGTACAAACAAAGACATACCTAAATTCTCATCTCATTTTTAATTATAAATTACTTTAAAAAAATTTTTAATCAACATTTAAAAAATTTTATTAATTTTTTTTAGAAAAAATTTCTTAAAAAAATTTCTAATTAAAATTGAGCTGAGAATATAGGTATAAGTCCTAGTTTGTACATATTTGTACAATATAAAGTCATTTTCTTGGTCATTTTTTCAACTTTGACCTAAAAATTTGCAGCGCAAGCCTAATCCCAATGTGTTCAAATAGCTTTATGATTAATATCATTTATTTTAGTTTTGGCTAAAGTTTCATAAATTTTAAAATTCGTTTTATAATAAATAAATCTTGTAGAATTACATTTTAAAAAAAAATTATACTTATATATTGAGTAGTTAAAAAATTACATGAAAGATCAAACTATGCTTTGTAGTACATTCTTTGCACATTTTTAATACTCATATGACCCCTTAAATAGTTCTCATTTTCGAGTGCGAGAATCGAATAAAAAAAGGTATTTCACATTCAAATAACCAATTTATTAATTTCAAGACATATTTTATTATTTTTATCAGTTTTTACTTCAGTTAGAATGTAATATTTATTATTTTGTCCTTTGATTTTGCCGTAACAGGGCGCACGAATACCAGGGTGAACGTATCGCAAAGGAGCGACCAAACAGAGCGGGCAAAATTTTGGCGCCAGCAGCGTTGTTTACGCCGTTTCCTCAGCTTAGAACATTTCAATGCTGCAAACTTAAGGTGTGTTTTGGTATAAATCGTTGGGTGTTGATCGTCTGCGATGTCTAAAATATATATTTTTTCATACAATAATGTTAAACTTAATTGGTTATACGAATTATACCAGCGTTAATAATCTAGTTGACATTGGATAGGTATAATCTATAAATTTATTTATTTTTGATGCTATAAGAATTAAGAACAAAACAAAAAAATAATAAAATATAAATTTAAAAAACTTTTATGCTGTATGACTATATAAAATAGGTCATTAGCTAATGTTAAGAAATATAAAGATAATATTTTTAAGCAACAAAAAGTAGGTTAGTTACAGAATCTTCACTTAAACCGCTTCCACACAGCATTTTTGCTCAACAAAAAGCAAACTATTTGCAACCCAAACAGGGCATTTAACTAGTTGCAATTCAAACTTTGACACATTTTAATTTATCTTCTTTCTCAGATTTTAATAATTAGCATTGCTACATTTGTTTGAAGTTCGAAGAATAATGATGTAACTTTTTAATCAATATCTTTGAGTAGCCACAATTTCGAATTTATATTTTTTTCAAAAATTCATTTATTCTTTATCGTTTGTTAAATTAATTGACAATTCGAAGATATATAATAGGGTTGTTTCACAGAGAATCTGGCAATAGCTCCGCGGTCTTGTTTTCCTTACTCCGGAATTACTTTTGTTTTGGTTAAAGTGGTTATTGATGGACCTATATTCAGGTTAGTGAGCTTGGTCAGCACACAAACCTGATGATCTCTACCAACCAACCAACAATTCCAGTAAGGAATACAAGACCGCGGAGCTATTGCCAGATTCTACGTGAAACAACCTCATTAGTAAATTTGATGCTTTAAAAATAAAAGCTAAACTTTGCATATTTTTTATTCAAAGTTAGAACACTCTATGCCTTATATAAGGAACCGCAAAAGATTTCTATTGTGATAATACAACAGTCTAAACTGGATAATATTACAGAATTAAAACAGTCACTTATCTCTTAGTTTCAGGAGGCCCAAAATTAGATGAATATCACTAAAAAACGTATTTTTAAAATAACTTTACACTAACTCACCACACGGCCATTAGCGTCTCTATTACAAATGACTTTGTTTCCTGCTACAGGTCAGAGCTCGCAGCCCCCCTCCCATACACACAGCTGGCGAGATACAAGGGGTGGCGGGATTACCCTGCTCTCCAAATACTATTATTTTTTAATGTATTACAAAATTTGCTTGCTTATAAAACTTCTTCTAGAACACATTAAGTAGTTAATTAAAATCTATAGTGCTCAATACTGATATTTTTTTGGATAATTTTGCATACATTTAAAAAAGTTTCTTTCGAAACTAAAGTTAAAAAGTTAGTTGCAATTAATTTAATTGCAATTAAAAAATCAATTGCAAAGTGCAATTGAAAATTTAATTGGTTTGATTGGTTGATAATCGTTGAAGGTCAAATTGGTTTGATAATCGCGGAAGCTCAAAAATGAAAAACTGAAAAAAGTTACCTAATATAAAACAAGCCAATACTGCTACCTAATGCCCAAACAGATTTAAAACATTATGAAAAAATCTTTTTTGAAAGAAAAATGGTAAATTATAAAACAAAAACTTCAAGAAGTACATGCTCCGATTTTAACTTAAATTAATATTTCAACAAAAATATATAAGTCCAAATTGGTGCAATTGTTCACACTTTGTAATGCCTTTTTCTGAACTTCAAGTCCCCAAAGCATAATTCAAATAAATCCTTTGGAAGAAATTAAAAAAGATTTTTTACTAATTAAGTATTAGAATATAATAGAATGAATCAATGCCACATAATTTTTTTTTAAACTTTAAACTGGACGCTATAGTAAAAAATCCATTTGTATTTTCGAAATTGGCGTCTAAAAACACACAATGAATTGAAACTTTAGCTTACGGAGCAGAAGTTAAAATTTGCATACTCTTGAAATTGAACTACACGTAAGCTGTGGAAATAAAAAAGTACCCACTTGAGGTTATTTCATCCGTTAGTCACCCTATAGAATCGGACCTTTTTGAGATTGTGAACAATTAACATTCATAATTAATTGCACGATACAAAATTTGCATAAGGGGCCGTCTTCATATTAAAAATATTACGAACTTTGAAATTTCCAATAGCAACACCCAATTTTAAAAACTTAGAAATGTTAAGCACTCTTGAGAAATCTTAAATCTAAGTTTTTGTTACATTTGGATGAATATTTGACGAGTTATTCAATCGAATCACTTGTGGACCTTTTGGGGACCATCTCTAAAATGACAAGCAAGCATGCATGCAAGGCCGTCTTTATTTATCAATTACACACGCAATCTTATACACAGTCCCCTAAAGGGTAATTAAAAAGTATTTTGTGATTTACTCAGCAAATTATGAACACATTTTTTTAAAAATTGGTATTTCGCTTAAACTTATTGTCTTAAATTTATTTTTTTAAAAATATTAAGGGATTTCTATTCATATTTTTTAAAAAAATTAATATAATAATTATTAAAAAATATAAAAATAATTTTAAATACCCCAATATTGAATGCATTTTGTTTGGGTTATTATAATTTCTTTTCAGTAAAAAATTCGTTTCATTATCTTTATTTTTAATATTTATAGATCGGGATAGTTTTTTATGTGCAACTCATTTAACATTACGGGACCTAAACTTTGCACGTCTCTACTCCTCTAATAATGCTTAAAAACTAACAAAATTTGGCATTTCGTATTAACATAGGTCATAGATTTGAAATATGGATTAAAAAAGGGGTGTTACTGTTGGAAATTTTAAAGTTCGTAACATTTTTAAATGAAGATGGCCCCTTATGCAAATTTTGCGCCATGCAATTAACTCAGAATGTTAATTGTTCACAATGTCAAAAAGGTCCGATTCTATAAGATGACTAACGGCCAAAATAATCACTATACCTAAACCGACCTTAAGTTTGCAGTATACAAATGTTCTACGAGAAAAAGGGTAAATAGTTCTCATTTTTGAGTGCGAGAATCGCATACAAAAAGGTATTTCACATTCAATAAACAAATTTATTTGTTATTTCAAGACATAAATTTATTATTTTTATTAGTTTAGCTTCAGTTCGAGTGTTATTTTAATTATTTTTTTCCATTGATTTTGACGTAACAGGGCGCACGAATATCAGGGTCAGAGGAGCAGCCAATAGGAGGATTCGAAATTTCGGCGCCAGCAGCGCTGTTTACGCAAATTCCTCCGCCTAGTACATTTCTCTGCTGCAAACTTAAGGTCGGTTTTGGTATAGTGGGTACTTTTTTCTTTCCACAGCTGTACCTTATCTTATCTGGTTGGTTGGTAGACATATATTTTCAGGCTTGTGTGCTTGGTCGCAAGGACCCGCTTGTAAACCATCGTCAAGTAGGACAACACAAGACACACACAAACACATATGACAGATGTAGCCATCTGTCGCCACCTCCGCAATTTAGACATGTCCCTGAAGGGGAGTATCTTATCTGAGTTTCAGCATCTTTAACTACAAGGGGAGGAGCTAACTATAGGGGAGGAGCTTAATTTCTACTCCTAGGGGGGCGCTTCTTCCTGGATAGAAACTTTTTTTTTCAATGTGAATGAAATTTAAAGTTGTACGTCCCTAAAATCGTTTTTTTCCTTCAAATTTCGTCCTTAGTTTATATTGTAAAACTGTTTATTAATAATCAAAAAATTATTTTTATGAATTTAAAAAAAATGGGATTATACGGACCTGCAAATCAGCTGCATGCATCATATAAAAAAAACCGCTTGTAAAAATATTAAATAGAGACGGAGAAATGTGGCCAGACTTTTTATTTTTTCCCCATATGATTAATAACACAGAGAGAAGCCTTCGCTTGAGAAGAAATGATTCGATTATCGGTACTTCGATTCTCGGTACTATTCCCCCTTAATGGAACAAATATATCAGTTTCAATACTTTCATCTTAATTTCATTGCGGAGGAATAACTACGACACTGCAGCAGAAACGAACGGGGCAGAAAACCTAAACCAAAACCGACCTTAAGTTTGCAGTATACAAATGTTCTACGAGAAAAAGGGTAAATAGTTCTAATTTTTTAGTGCGAGAATCGAATACAAAAAGGTATTTCACATTCAATAAACAAATTGATTTGTTATTTCAAGACATAAATTTATTATTTTTATTAGTTAAGCTTCAGTTCGAGTGTTGTTTTAATTATTTTTTTCCTTCGATTTTGACGTAACAGGGCGCACGAATATCAGGGTCGAAAGGAGCAGCCAATCAAAGTTCGCGAAATTGCGGCGCCAGCCGGGTTGTTTACCCAGTTTCTTCCGCTCAGTACATTTCTCTGCTGCAAACTTAAGCTCGGTTTTGGTATAGAAACTTGCCTATATTTCGCTATTGTGTTCGTCTTCGCTGGTTCTTAGTGTTACTGATCCACATGATTATTTCTTAAAAAAAGTTGAAATTTAAAGTTAAAGAAAGTTTATTTCTTTTGAACTAAAAATGTTAAAATACATTTAGAAGCCCAAGTCAATATGTTAGAGGGGTCTCATACAAGCATTGCATACAAGTGTAGGAAAAATAGTCCTTTTCTGCCCTGTTCGCTCAAAAGGGGGCGAGTGGGTTTTCGGCTCGATGACACTTCACTCCAGTTTCCCTTCTAGCTCAATGATTTAACCTGATTCCTTCAGGATAATAAAAGTTAATGTTGTTGAAGGAGGTGATTTTTAGTTCCTTTTTCTATGGTGGTTTTTATTAAAAGAGGGCCTTTGAAATTAAGACGGTTTTTAGTGTTTATAATGGGAATTAAAGTCATATTTGAGTGGCTGATGAAACTTTTTTAAAGATTCTGTAAATACAGCCATGGATATTTGGGATTTCCGAATATATAACATATACATTGGGCAAACAATAGGCTTTGTCTTCTGATATACATTGTGTCTATCTCATTAAAACTTGTCCATTATTAAATATATATATACATGTGTTATTAGGAACGATTCCCCTGATTAATATGTACATGTATATCACCTGGGATATTAGTATTAGCTAAGAATAACTATATTAAATATAATTAAAAATCCAAACTCATAACTTCAAACTGTATAAGTAATACCCAACTTTATCACACATAAAAAAATGCATTAAGATAAATGTAAAAATAAAAAAAAACTAATTTTTTAAAGTTTTATTTGAGTTTTTTTCCTACATGAAAGTAATCAGTATGAGTTTCGGTATAGTAATTAACGGTACATTAGACGATGGCTAAGCCAGTTTAGGACTGAGTGGGCTGCAACTTTCTCTGAAATTTAAAATTTTTCCTGAAAATAATATTTAATAATAATTGATTGTGAAATAATGGGATCAGCCCTAACCAAAAATAAGTTCTGCCTGCATCCCTGAAACACTACCTAAAACAAAAGTTTTTATAAAACACAAAAGAAAAATTTTATGCTCTATGATGCACACGTCAATTCACTATGTTATTTAAAAATTTTAAAGTTTTGAATTTTCTACGATCAAATAGATACTTGAATATATTTTTAAAATAAAGTTTTATACATTGTTTTAATTTTTCCCCTCTGGTCATTTATGTATCTCATTTGCATAGTGGTAAAAATTTAACATGAACAACATTACTTTTAGTCTCAATTATAGTTTTTCTTATTGCAACACAAGCAATCTGGATTATCTCTAAATCCTTCGCTACTTATAGTTACAGTACGCTGCTGCTTGTAAGGCAAAACTGCACAGTGGTTAGCGTACTGGCTCGAGTTCATCAGTCCCGGGTTCGATTCCCAGCACCCTCTCCTCCTTAAAAATATCTCAACTAAAATAACTAACACTAATAGTTGAAAATTAGTGAAAATGTTGTAAAAATTGTACGGGCAATTTTATTTTCAATTAATTTATTTATTATTAATAGTAATTAATTATTACGTGCGAATAAATACCAGTTCTGCCAATAAATACCAGTTAAAACTTCATTAAAAATGAAGGAAACATGCAGTTTTTTTTGTTCCAAATTCAGGCATCTTTCCTGCATAAAAAATCAGCATGCTTCCTGCAGTTTTGTGAAATGCAGGAAACATGCTGATTATTAATAAAGGAAACATGCCTGAATTTGGAACAAAAAAACTTCATCATTCCTTCAAGTTTTTATGATGCTTTTTTTTCCTGGGATGTGAGGGTCGTTTTTTCCCTACTCTACTTGGGTTTGGAAAGGAATTGCAATCAACCTCACAGCAGAGTCATAAGGGGGAATGGGCGAGATGGACCAGGAGTCTCGAAACTCAAGTGCATCAATGTTAATCCAATGGGAAAAAAACTTTTCTTTGCCACATTTCTCCGGCTGTATTGAATATTTTTACAAGCGTTTTTTAAAAATAATAAACATAGATAACTTACAGGTCTCTATGATCCCACTTTTTTTAATTGCGTCAAATACTTTTTGTAAAATTATTTATTCAAATTTTTTTTTAAAAATTTAAAACAATTTCAAAAAGCGGGATTGGTGGAACCATCCGTAAGTCAGCTACATATATCACATAAAAAAATCCGTTGGTAAAAATATCCAATACAACAGGAGAAATGTGGCAGAGAAAATATTTTTTCTCCATTGAATTAACGCTGATGCACCTTGCTTTGGAGACCCGCAATCCAGCTCGCCTATTCCCCCTTAAACAAGGTATGTTTGAAATAGAGACATTTACTAAGTTTTTTCGAAAGTGAAAAATCACACAAGATTGAAGGGGAAGAAAGTGCTTATTAAAGTTTAATACAATCCAAGAATATTTTTTTTCCAAAAATTAAAATATTTTTTTACTATTTTCTGTTATCATTCAAAAGGCATTTGTACTTGTTAGAAATAAAAATGTTAAGTTTTTATTTTAATCAAATTATTTAGCCTTTTTTTTGGGGCCATATATTGCTTCACCTGTTAACTAAGGTATGTCACAGATGTAGAATAACAAAAAAATACATTTTTATTTATTTAACCTCATTTAGTCAAGATTTTAAATATTTGTGTTATATATAATACAGTAAAAATAAGTATTTTTTCCAATTAAATTTTTTACCTTCATAAAAAAAAAGTCATGTAAATCTAAACTTAAACCTTTTAAGAACTGATCAAAAGGGTATTTTTTTATCATTAGAGGTGTCAGAAGATAATAATTTCCTGTTATGCCCAAAGATTTTAATTTTAGCTACAACCAAACGATATTGAACGTAGCGAAAGTTTTGAGAAGATTAAGAAACAAGAGTAGAGAGAATTATTGAGAGAAAGTTTTTTTCTAATCACACACCAATTTTTTAATACTTTTGGAAACCTCGTTAGTCTGCTCAATTTTAGAGTACTATACGAGCAACTCTTGGTTTGAATCCTGCTATTTATTAAACTTAATTGGTTTTAATTCGATACATTTCCAGTATATTGTGGATTATATAAAGTATGCTCCACAATACACAGTCGGACTGAAACAGTGGAAAGAAATCAAGGAATTTCAACTAGAAAGGCCTAAGTCATCAAAGATTTCCATTGCTGTATATTGATTTTAAAAGGATTTCTCACAACATGATCCACAGAATATTATGGTCTAACATTTCTTAACAGGCATACAAAAACATTTGAATTGTAAATAAAGTAAAGTTACATGAGGTTGGTGTCTATTGTTACATATAGCATTGATTAAACAGCTCACTTGCAGCTGTCAAAAAATACTAGGATAGAGTAAGTAAATAATGATAATAACTGTAATATTTAATAACTTTTCCCCCCATAATATTTATTTAAAGACAAAAGACACATAACACTTATTTCAAAAAGTAGTGGTAGTTTAATTTTTAATTTGCTTAAAATGCAACATAAGTATTGGATAATTTTTCGATGCCAAAGCCTTGTTAAGTTGCTATCTAACAATTGTTCAGAAGAAGATTAAATGTAGAACGATAAGACTGCAATTTTCTCCAACAATATAAAATTTTTAATGTATAAGTAAAGACAATTATAAATTTACAACGATCGAAACAATATATTTAATTTTTTTTAATAAAACAAAGAACTATTAATAACTTAATTTTATGTAGGCTCATTTAAACATGAAATAACCAGATAAATATTGAATAACATGCTTTTCATACAAAGTTTGAAATAATCATATTCTAGTAAACTGTTGTTACAGTAAAAAGAAACAACAAAATTATCTACATGCTTTAAAAAAATTATACACCGTTGTAAAGTTATTGACACAAGAAGTCTCTTCCAATCATAAAATATAGAGATACTTAATCATAATCACATGCGGGTAAAAATTTACTGTATGGTTGTCGAATTTTCCAAAATCTCACCAAAAGTTGGTATTTTGGCGACTTTTTGACAGCCCTGATTCAAAGAAAAGGACATTTTGAAAAAATTGACAGGCGAGAAAATGGATTAAAAAAAATCCCTGAAATCGTACATAATTCAAAAATAACAATACCTTTAAATTCTAATTGCGCTAACTCGGAGAATGGCTGCCAGAAAAAAATATTCATCATCAGATGTTAAAAAATCGCGCCTAGGGTGACCATACAGTAAATCTGATCCTCACATGCGTTGAGCTACAACTTGAAACTTACAACAAGGGGGAGTAGCGACATCAGCAGTGACAACTGAAGTTATCCCCAAGTTCATCAGCGCCCCTCTCACAAGCCCGCAAGTGAAGGCTAAATATTTTGGAGTAGCATTTAAATACTGATTGCTGTTTGTAACTTTGGTGAGAAACCTGAAAGCGTTATCATGGAGGACATATACACCCTGGTTGTTGGTTCGGAGGTTGTTTATTTCCTTCTTGAAGACACAGGACCAGAAGTCTTTGCAGATGAACTTCATGATGTCCAGTTCGTCTTTGAATCGGGCCCAGTCTTTGGTGAGTCTTTCGACCAGACGATATCCTGTGCAGAAGCCGATTGTTTCTAGTTTCGAAACGTCGAACTCTTTGCATTCTTCGGCAGACGAAGCGAACGTGCAGATCAATTCAAGGTGCAGTAGATCGAACAGAACTTCATCCGCCATTTTTGGAAATAGTTAATTGTCTTTAATTCAACATTAATTGTTTATTCAATCAGTAAAATACTAATTTTTAAGTGAAGAGCAGAAATTTTCAATTTTTTTCAACTCCTTAGTAAACAACAGAGCTGAGTTGAGGTGTGAGATAGCAGCAATCCAAATCATAAAAAAAAATATTAAGATTTAAATTTTAATTGAATAAATTGTTTGAATTAATTTTCTTCTTTTTTATCAGTTAATTTTTTAACTTTATTTTGAATTTTTAAGATTATTTTAAATAAAGTAACTCCATTGGTTACCATGGTGATGCTTCTTTTAACACATAGGTTACATCTAAACATAACCAAATTTATTGTTTTTGTTTTGGTCTTTCGGCCTTCGGCGATTTGTAAGGATTAGGGGCTGTAAGGAGCCTAGTGGTCCGGACCCCGGATTTGAAATCGAAAGGTTGAGAGTTCGGGCCCCGGTTGCCACTGAAGACTTACCGAGTATACGCGGAGTACGTGCTCGTAAAATCTGTTGGGTCCGAAAGTCCTGTGGTCGGTCATTGCGCAGTTCACCATGGATACAGGTTCCTGGAGAAAATTTCCCTCCCCTTCAGGGACATGTCTAAATTGTGGAGGTGGAGACAGATGTTGCCATCTGTCAACAGATGGCAGCATCAGTCATATGTGTTTGTGTGTGTCTTGTGTTTGTCCTACTTGACGATGGTTTATAAGGGGGTCCTTGCGACCAGCCACACAAGCCTGAAAATACATGTAAACCAATCCAATCCATTCCAATTGTAAGGATTCATATTATTTGATTTGTAAGGAATGGAAAAATTAAATAATTTTTTTTATTTCGCTTATCTGTTTAAGTATTAAATTCAATTTATTTAATCTCTTCACTTGAAATAGTAGGTTAAAAGTTGTTAGTGTAGTTTGACTAATGATATTATGTAGATACTAGTTATTTTGTTTCCTATAAGATGAGATTAAATTTCATTTTAAATGCTGTTATTTTTTATTTATTAAACAAAATTCTGTCCGTCGATATAATATAACTTTTATATGATAATTAAACATCATTATGAATTCATAATGTCATAACAATGTTGTTAAATAAATGTGCTTCATCTGGGACGTACTGTGCCTTTGCATCCAATATTTTACAAATCACACCTTATTTACTATAACTTATCACTTTCATTTTACAGATTTCTCTCATTGCTCAAACATGCCATCCACATCCCGAAACATCTGCAGAAGATCTTCCCCTTATTCCAGACATCAAATTACTTGAGTACTGCAACTCCCAAATTAAATCCTTTTCAACATGGTATCCATCCGGTACATCCATCATCCAGACATCAAATTACTTGATTACTGAAACTTCTAAAATAAATCCTTCTCAACATGGTATCCATCCGGTACATCCATCATCCAGACATCAAATTACTTGAGTACTGAAACTAATAAAACAAATAATTCTCAACATTTTATCCATCTGGTACATCCATCATCCAGACATCAAATTACTTGAGTACTGAAACTAATAAAATAAAATCCTTCTCAACATGGTATCCATCCGCTACAAATCCTTCTTGCTGGGCATCCTTCTGACCTCCATAACGTGGCTCATAATTCTGTTCCTGAGCCCGAAACTCAACGAAACGAAGATCTTCACCGAGCTATCTCTCGACAGAACCTCAAAATGGAGGTTACGGCCGAGAATAGACAACATGCATCGCATAGCCCAAGTAGAAACGAACGTTCTCGAGTCGAAAGAGCAAAGAATAAAGTATAATTTTATTCCGAAACGGAAGAAGATAGTGTTTCCGGACAGAGAGACCAACCTCATAGAATCAAATGACATTGATTATGATTCTGCTGTAAGTAAGAAGACTGATGTTAGCCATCCCAAGTTGACTGAAGATCACAAAGATAAAGTTTTGAATTCTTCGTATTTGGTTCATTTGGGGATGATCAATTCGCCACAAGATCAACGAACTAAAGATGAGGGTTATAAGAGACATGCTTTTAATCTATTGATCAGTGATAGGTTGGGGTTTAGAAGAGTTGTGCCGTATACTGCTCACAAATTGTGAGTATATTTAGAAGCTTTAATTTTTTTTTATTAATTTCATTTTTAAATGGTGGTAATTCTATTTCCCCACCTCTTACCATTTATTTAGTACAAACTAAGACATACAATAACCAACATTTTGTTAAACTTTTAGATTTTTTTTGGCAGAATTGATGGCTGTGAGAGGTATTATATGCCTGCCTCATAAGCTCAAGCTTGCGGGCTAGAGCCCTGGCTGAGTTGGCAGATTTTCAGGATAGTAAAATCATTGGCACACATGTCATGAGATTGTGTGAGATTTAAAAGATACATTCCGTACCAATTTGATGTGGGTTCTCTCAGCAAAATTAAATTTTGGTTACCTTATACAGAGCTTGGATTTTTAATATTTTTATTAATTGTAGTCTCAAAATTGGTAGCAAGACCTGTTACGATGGTGCCAAAAAAATGCCTCTCAGTTCTAGGGATTATGCCAAGGATTATGCCAAAAAAGATTGATTTGGCCAAGAAAGCAGCTCCTTTTATAAAACAAAACAGTTTTTTTTGTTAATTAGTATAATTCATTTACTTGTGCAATTTTGATAATAATTTAACTTATATTGTGACTTCACATTTGCATTTATTTAAAACTTTCACATTTTTAAATTAATGTTACTTTTAAAAAAGTTAAATGTTTTTAATTTGGGAAGGCTAAATTGTAGGTAACTAAAATTTTTTAAAAATAAAATACACTTTGTTTCACTGGAAAACCTACATGCTTTAACTGTGCCTGCATTTTTAATGGTTCAAAAACTAATGGTTTTAATTGTTCAACATTTTTAATGGTTTAAAACCTGAATCTTTAATGGTTCAACAGTATTACATCTGTTCTTCATAATTTTTTTAGATGCAGAGATATTAAATATTCTCCAAATCTACCAAAAGCCAGTATTATTGTATGCTTTTACAATGAAGCTTGGTCCACTCTGGTGAGAATGATTTACTCAATTCTTGATAGAACGCCAGACCAGTTTTTACATGAAATTATTTTAGTTGATGACTGTAGTGATGATGGTAAGTATGAGTTTTGGTTTGTTTCTTTAAACCCTCAATTTTTTTAAGGGGGTCTGGCACCCCAAAATCATTGAAAAAATTAAAAAAAAAAATTAGTGGCTTAAAGTACTATATCAACCTTTATTAATAATGTCACAAGGTTTTAAGACGATTGGAAAAATATTTTTGACATTAAAGGCAATTTTATTTTACCCTTTCTTTAGTGAAACTGTCCAGATCGGCCGAACGACTAAGGATCCGATAATGTTATTCCAATCAAATATTACGAGGAAGCAAAAATCCTTCGTAAGGAAATGAGTTAACAATAAAAACTTTAAATTGGTTTTTCTCGGTTTTACAATTTTTGAATCATGTGAATGTTTGGGGGCACATAACTAAAAATGTTATTCATTTAAATACTTGAAATTTTTTATGTGTAATTCACAAGTATATTTAAACATTTTAACGCAGGGAATAGTCTGTAAAGTTTTTACTTTAAAAAAAAAAAAAATCTTTTAGGTTAAAAATATTGACATTCTTCAATGATATTTTAAAAAAATTCATATTTAATCTAGTTTTTAGTTTTTCAAAATAATCTTGTGTTAAGGGGTCATAGGACTCTTAAAAATGTGCAAAGAAGGAACTACAAAATTTAGTTTGATCTTTCATGTAATTTTTTAACTACTCAATATACAAGTATAATTTTTTTATATGTAATTCTACAAGATTTATTTAATATAAAACAAATTTTAAAATTTATGAAACTTTAGCCAAAACTAAAATAAATGACATTAAACATAAAGCTATTTGAACACATTGTGATTAGGCTTGCGCGGCAAATTGTGAGGTCAAAATTGAAAAAATGACCAAGAAAATGACTTTATATTGTACAAATATGTACAGACAAAGACTTATACCTAAATTCCCATCTCAATTTAAATTAGAAATTATTTTAAAAAATATTTAAAATCAAAATTTAAAAATTTTTTATTAATTTTTTTAGAAAAAAGTTCTTAAAATAATTTCTAATTAAAATTGAGCTGAGAATTTAGGTATAAGTCTTTGTCTGTACATATTTGTACAATATAAAGTCATTTTCTTAGTCATTTTTTCAATTTTGACCTCACAATTTTCCGCGCAAGCCTAATCACAATGTGTTCAAATAGCTTCATGTTTAATATCATTTATTTTAGTTTTGGCTAAAGTTTCATAAATTTTAAAATTTGTTTCATATTAAATAAATCTTTTAGAATTACATATAAAAAAATTATACTTATACATTGAGTAGTTCAAAAATGACATGGAAGATCAAACTATGTTTTGTAGTACCTTCTTTGCACATTTTTAAGACTCCTGTGACGCCTTAAAATACTTAAAAATGTCTATAGATGAAACTGTGAAAATTTGAAATGGATATATTAATTAGTTAATTCTTGAGATGCCCCCAAAGTTGGACAATTTAACATGGGCTTCTATGGAGGTGCCAGACCCCCTTAAGAGGTTTTTTTACAAGCTTTAAAATTGTATTATTTTTTGGATTTTAAACTTTTACTTGCGATAACTTTCAAATAATAAGCTCCATATTTTTGTTTTGGAAGCTTTTACAGAATAAAAGCTATTTGAAACACTTTACTTGTTGGTTTGTAAATTATGACAAATAATTTTTTTATGTAAGTGTTTTAATTGAAACTGTAGAACTGAACTTAAACTGATCACTTTATGAAGACGTTAAGCGCAAAACAAGTTAAATCACTTTTTTGGAAAAAACTGAATTGGTTAGCTTTTCATACAGATTATTGGTGATTATAACCGTATGTATATATACATATACATATACATACGACTTAACTTTCTTTGTGCAAATCAAAATGTTGGTGGATCCCTTTCTACAATACCTGTATGAAAGCTAACCAACTCAATTTTTTCCTAAAAGTGATTTAACTTGTTTTGCACTTGAGCTCTTCATATAATGAGTAGGTTTTTACTGTTTATTTACAGCATACCTACTTCAAAAGAATTGACTAATGTGTAAACTATACCAATATTTGAAATTTTTCACAGAAAAGTTTCGAGAAAAACTCAAGAAATTTGTCAGGAGCAACATCAAAAGTAACAAAGTAAAGCTCCTTCGCATCCAAAAGAGGGCAGGACTAATGCGAGCTCGAGTATTTGGCGCTCGTCATGCATCTGGCGAAGTAAGCGTGCAACTTAGTATATCGTCAGCGGTAAAATGTTACCTCGTTTGGTAGTCATTACTAAAACCTTTGAAAAGTAAAACTTAGTTTGTCCTTAAAAAGCCGTTTATACAGTCCTCAGAAACTGTGAACTCTTTTGTTAATCATTGCTACAAAGGTTAAAGAACAAAAGGTATTAGTTTCTTAAAATTCTCTAGGAAGTACTTAATTTTGAAAAAATGAATTTTAGGACTTTTTAAAGTGCTTATTTGAAATTAATTTCATTTAAATTTGTGTGAAAAGAATTGCATGCACTTTTAAGTAAAAGAATTTGAGTTTGATTTTTAGTTTTTATTTAGAATAATTTTGATAAGTGGACCACAGAAATTTTATGGTTCAGAGTAAAGCTTAGTATTTGCATTCTTCATCAGACGAAGCATGCACCTTTTTGATTTTTAGAATGCTTCTATTTGGATCATTATTAGTAGATTTTGTGAAACGTCCACCATGGAGTGAAATGTGGGCACAAATCTTGCAATCCTAAATCCCTTTCTATTCAATACTTCATAAATATCTATATTACAACATAGCAAATCATTTCATAAATATGAAACAGGAAAGAACTTTTATCATAATCAAGACTAGTTATGATACAATAATGTTTTGCTGGTGGGGTTTATTAAAAAAAGCACACATTCTTGAAATATATATGAACTAGTGAGAAGCAATTTGTTTTTTAAATTTTGTATTGTTTAAAGAGATTTAATTTAAACCAAAGTGCTAAAATACATAATAAATATTCAACCAAATTATCGGATGCTTTCATTTGGCATCTTCATTTTTCTGAACATAATTTTACAATAAATAATTTGGGTGACATCTATTGGGATTAATAAAAAATATTTTCTAATTGAAAAAAAGTTAGAATCGAATGATGTGCTTTTTGATATAAATGGCTATTGACAATCAGAATTTTTTTTCGAAAATGATAATGCCAAACTGTCATTGAGACTAAAAGGCTTAAAATGTGCAAATATTTGTTAAACAATATTTTTTGTGGTAATTTTAGTTTGGTACTTTCATAAAATTTTTCTTTACTTTCTTTTGAATCATAGGATGCCTTTTAAACTTTGCAAATATTTGTTAAACAATCTCTTTTTCATAGTACTTTAAGTTCAGCACTTTCACACTCAAACTTCTCAAACAGGTCTTGGTATTCCTGGACAGCCACTGTGAGGTGAACAAATTGTGGCTGGAGCCGCTTTTGGAGCGTATTCAGCAAAACCGCACTACCGTAGTCTGCCCCATCATTGACATAGTTAGTGCAGACACTTTTGAGTATGTTTCCTCACCTATCGTTCGAGGAGGCTTTAACTGGGGCTTGCACTTTAAATGGGACTCCGTCAACCCTAGTCACCTGAAGCACAAAGAAGACTTCATCAAACCAATTGAGTATGATTCATTTGTTGTTATTCATACACTGTAAATATATTTTTAAATTTATAATGGGTTGTACAACAATTTATTGAATTTTGTATTAAAATTCCTATAATCACGTAAAAATGTATCAAACTTGTTTTAATTTCCTTTTTGCACTAATTTAAAATTATGGAATTGGGTATGAGTCCATTTGAGTAATGTGACCACTATCCATATGGGTACCAGAAAGAAGCAACAGTATTCTCTTTTGGTCAAATCACCTGGGCTACACCATGTAGGCACTATGTCTAAGAAAACTATTAAAATAAGAAAGTTTATTTTTTTTTGCAGTACAATGTTTTAAAATTTACAATTTACAAGACATAATTGTACATTTAAATTACCTTATTCTAATAGTAATTAACACTTGATTACTACTTTTCTTTCGGATAACACTGGCTTCCTCTGGCTATCCCATAATAATATTTAAGGTTTTACCCGTTCAGATTTTCTAAGTTGAGATTGTTATATCATTGAGAGTTTGAATTCTTTGATACTGGATGTAATGTGATTTTGTTGTTGTTTTTGCCTAGATCTCCAACAATGGCTGGAGGTTTGTTTGCCATTGACAAGAACTATTTCCACAAACTGGGTGAATACGACGAAGGAATGGATATCTGGGGTGGTGAAAATTTAGAAATATCATTCAGGGTGAATAAATTAATGTTATTTGTGTTAAAATTTTCAATCATGCCTGCTTTTGATAACTTAGTACAAAAATTTCCTAAAGCAAGAGTTTATATAAGTAAAAAACTTGTTTTAAATTTTTTACCGACCAATTTTGTGTTAATAAGTTTTATTTTGATAGGTGTTAACCTTTCCAGCTATTTAAAAATACTAAATTTTGTGTATTATGGTGTTATTTTGAAGCAAACCAAAATTATAAGTCAAAATTTACACTTCTAGGAATAAGTATTTTATACTTAACAAAATTGTATACTTATTTCTACTGCTTTAGATATAAATAAAAAAATTTTAACTTAAGAATTAAAAAAAATGAATTGTAAAATTTATAAAACCTATAAAGTATTATTTAAAAAAAAAACTGACATTAATTAGGCCTTGCTACTAAAGCTTTGGGTGACATCATGCTATATCTTTTTTTCAGATTGTCAGCTTTTCTGAGAAAAAGTAATCTTGCATAGCCCTTTATACTTTTTAGGTGAAAAAAAATTGTTTTTGTTCCTCTGTAACACATGACAAACCAAACTGGTCTGATAGTGTGATGTCACCGAGATCTTTCTTTTCCTTATTAGTACTTGATTCGGCCATGCCTTTTGCAGGTTTATTTATAAGTCTGTATTTTTTTGTTGATAGTTTTAGTTGCCTCATCAGTTTACTAAATAATAATTGTTTTTTAAAATTCAAATTAAATTTCAAAAACCATGCCGGCTGACTTTATTGTATTTTGTCTTAAAATAAAAAAATATACTATTTTCATATTAAAAAATGCTATTATTTTAACAGAACTTGCTAAAATAGTTTATTCTTTATCATCCATTCCAATAAACACCAACTTATTAGTTTTTATGAAAAAGACACTTAATTTTATCTAAAATCCAACAGATCTGGATGTGTGGTGGTCGCTTGGAAATCATCCCTTGTTCCAGAGTTGGGCATGTCTTCAGACGTAGAAGGCCTTACGGGTCCCCGGGGGGAGAAGACACACTCACTTACAACTCACTCAGAGTAGCCCATGTGTGGATGGACGAATACATTGTAAGTCAATGGTTTGATTATATATCTTTGGTTAATCAGTTATACTAATTTGATTGTTGTGGGAAAACACAACATAGTTGCATGATTTTTTTACATATGGCCTTATTGAAATTTAATCACTAAGCATTATACATTATCTCATCATCATCATCATTCATGAGGTGCCAGCCCAGGGTGGGCCAAGTATCCTTATGTTGACCCTTTTTCAAGCAAATCAATCTTTTTTTTTCTTTTTTGTTTGAGGAAGGGTGACCAAAATTAAACTAAATATTCCAGAGGTGGGCTTATTAATCCCCATTACAATATCAAAATAATCTCTTCAGATTTAGAGTGGTACTTTTTTTATTGTATTCCAACATTCTATTACATTCTTCCTACTTGCTTCTAACACTACTTACTCATTTTAAAATCTTAACTAACCAAAACTGCTAAATCTATAACTTACTACCTTGGATATTTTCTCCAGGTAACAGAAGCAACCAAACATTTTAATTTATAATTTATGGTGTCTTCCTTTATGTTTGTTCTACTTCAAAATTCTTTTGTATAAAGTTATATAATGTTGAATATTTAATTTTTTTCTCCCATAGGAAAATTTCTTCAAAGTTCGTCCTGATGCTAAAGACCAGACCTATGGCGATGTGTCAAGTAGAGTTGAACTTCGGAAAAAGCTCCAATGTAAATCCTTTGACTGGTACATGCAGAATGTGTATCCTGAACTCGGTCCTCCGCAGATTAAAACTAATCTTTCTGCTAAAAAAGCTCAGTTAGCGAAAATGAAGAAAGGGCCTGTTGAATGGAAGTATACTACAGCAGAAATATTGTATAGATACCAAGTAAGCATAATTTAATTTATTAAAAGAATTGATTGTTTGTATTTACTTACCTATACCTCTTTCACTTGAACATGGAACATAGGGCCTCTGTCTTGTTGTTCACCCTGTTGACAGCAACGGTCGTAATCTCTCCCCATGACTTGTTAAGTTCTTTTACTTCCTTGTTGATTGTTCTACGCCACACTGTTTTTGGCTTCTCTCTTTTCTTTAGCCTTGCGTATTCCATTCTAAAGCTTCCTTTACTTTTAATTTTTTAGGCTTGCATAGCACACACCTTATCCTCCGTCATTTTTTTTTTCTAATTTCCTATTCTATTGGTTTTTGATTACATATATTTAATATTTCAGCATTTGTTACTTTATGAAACCACTTGTTTGTATTTACTGTTAAAATATTTAGCCCTTTGTAAATTCTATTGAAAATATATTTTGTGCTTTTAATTTAAATATTGTAACTATTCACAGACTTATGGCTCATAAGAAGTGGTCATTTAACTGTATTTTAAGCATCAAATTCACAATTATAAATAAATTGTTATTCATCAAATCAATGATCGCAAATTATTTTTCAAATTATATGGTCCATGTTTTCCAAAAAAGTTTTCTTGCATAGTAGTTTGAGTAGGACGCTTCTTAATTGACAAAATACATTAAAATTTAGGTAATAGTTAATATTAAAAATTGTAATTTTAGATTCAAATGGAAGGAACTGACCTTTGCATTGAATCAGAAGATGATGTTACAACTAAAGGCTCTTTACTTATTTTACAAAAGTGTGCTTCAATAAAGAAACAGGTAATTCCAAAATTTTCAAATCCAAAATACATAAATAGTCTTTCTCAGTGTATGAAAGTTAACTTTTCAATAGATAACTGTATTTTAAATGTTTTATAATATCATAAAATAAATTGTCCCAATAGACTCCTTATTTTTTTTATTTTTTAAAATCAATACAATTATATAATTTGAAGAGTACAGGGAAAGAACAACTTTATTGCATAGGAAAATTGTCTTTTAATTGTGTGCTTGGTGGACATTGTGGACAGGAAACCGGTTACTCTCTTGGTTCTTCTTTTGCGGCACAAACACGTGACTTGTGTCCACTGATCTCTGGCATGTGAATCAGGGTTGACACGAGAGAAAAACGAAATGAGTAAGAGTAACCGGTTTGCTTATACACCAGTTTAGGCGATGACTCACTATTGTTGCCAAAGAATCCTGATGCAGACAGATTCCTATGCAATGAAGTTGTTTTTCCCATGTACTCTTCATTTATTCTATGTGGGCTGGGGAGCCCAATCAGTTAGGCGCTCGCCTAGCATGCGAAAGGTTCCAGGCTTGGGTCCAGGCATCGCCAAAACGAGTTGCCAACCTATAACGGGCCCGTGCAGTCAAAAATATCTGCTGAATAAAACCCTGTTTAAGGGAGTGCACGTTAAATATCCTTCAAAGTCCTAACGCTGCGTACGATGATGCCTTTAACCCTTTCAGTCCCAGTGATGCCATTTGGCATCATCACTTTCAATATTTTTTTCAAAATGTTTATGTCCCGTTATGACACCCAAACACACATCATTCGATTCTTCACACTTTGTTCTATCAGACAAAATTTTACTTTAATCTCAATAGAAGTCAGAAGTACTATTTTTTTTATTTAGAAAATAGTCAACAAGCGTTTCTCTTGATTTTTTATAAGTTCACTTCAGTTCCACATATTTAAAACACAATTTAAACTATTTCGGTTAAAATAATTACTTAATTTTTGTTAATAATATGATCAGATACCTTAAAATATATAACTCGAAGTGTTTTTAGGTAATGTATATTTTTTTATTTTGTTGTTTTTCACAGTTAAAGAATTTTGGCATTGTTTCAAAAACCACATAAAAAATTTAAATGGATTTTTTTTCCTTATAGAATTCGTATATTTGACCTAAAATAAGCTTATTTTGTGAATATCAGATGTTTCTGTAGTGTAGTAAATTTTTGGGACTGAAAGGGTTAATGGTTGCGTTGGGTGCCTATTCAGGCGTCGGCTCGTCACTTGACTGTGGTTCTAAAATATGTTGCCCGTCGGCAATAGCCCTCGTCTACCTCTAATGCGAAAATAAAACAAACCTAACCTAATCATTTATTCCACCTTCTTAAGATCTTCGTACTCATGTTTTAACTTGGTAAATTCATTCACAAATTCATTTAGCTCTGGCATGAGACGGCCAAGCATGACCTGAGACTTGCCAGGTTGCTGTGTCTGGATGCTGGAGAGCAGTTTCCGAGACTTTCCAAGTGCCACGAAATGGGGGGATCGCAAGATTGGAGGCACGCTGAAACAGTGAGAATTTTTTTTATCTTTTGTATTTTTGAATAAAAATTATATATGTATTTTTTATTGTTTTTTAGAAATTTATTATACATAATTATTAGTTTTTAATTATTTTAAGTAAACCTCAGTAATTCTGTTAGAGAATTTTTTTAAATTAGGGTAGACTGACCAGTGAATGAACAGGCCCCAGTGAATGGACATTTGGTAAATACAATTAAAAAATCAGGATTGAAAATCATTCCACTAGATGGATTGGCAACACTGACTTCCTCCCATCTAGTAGGAAGCTATCTGACATATGGTTGGTTGTCCTGGTCATTATGTCCTGGTGTTTATTCACTGGCGAACGCATTTCCTTAAACGTTCATTTACTTGTTAGTCTACCCTAATAGATAAATAATTAAAATTAAAACTTCCCTGAATAGTGAATACATCACAAAACCCTGAAAAACCATCCAAAATACTGAAAACATCCAAAACAAAACCTTAAAAAACCCTACAACTGAGTTGGTTGGTTTTTCTCTGATCAATGAGTTTTGTTTTAAGCATGTATTAAAACAGGTTTCATATGACTCCTGAAATTCTTGAAAAACTCCTGAATTTCATTTTTTTTCTAAGGGCCCCATACTCCTGTACTTTGTCTCATCTCCTGATTTTATCCCCTCCTGAAGTTTTTTGTAGGACACTAATCTTTTTTTCTTCCTTTTCTGCCGTTTTCCTACAATTTCCTTCCTATATTCTGAATAACTCAACTGTGCATGAACAGTAGAAAAATAGAGTTCGGACATCATGCTGATAGTTAATGTTTCAGAGAATACACTGCATAACTCTTTAGGAGATTTGTTTTCCTTACGTTTCTTCTTTTAAAGTGCGGTGAATGCACTGGACTAATACGACAAAATATTTTGCAATATCAAGCAATTTTTTTTAAAAAAAAGATTAATTGTTTTTGCATAAATGAAGCACATATTACCTATACAGGGTGTCCCTAAAAAAATTTCCGAGTTTTAATGGTATATTACAGAAGCTTATTTTATACTAAATATAACAAATCATACATGAAATTGAAGGAAAACTAACCTTGTTTTTAATATAAATGCTCAATGTGTGCTCCTTTAGTGATACAACACACATCCAAATGAAAATACAATTCTTCCCATTCTTCCTGCCTGCAGCAAGTCCGGAGTAATGGAATAAATGACACTGCAACTGTGAAAACGATGTAGCAGAATAAGCACATGCGCTTATCTGAAACTGTTGGAGTTATTCTTTATTCGTCACCTTCAACCACAACTGTCGAACGATTACAGCTGATACTTATTACAATTTGAAACTCGGATATTTTTTTTATGGACATCCTGTATATTGCTTAAAAACTGGCATTTCGGGCATCGCCAAAATAACTGCTGACCTATAAATGGCCGTGCAGCCAAAATGTCCGACAAATAATACCTGTGTAAGGGAATGCACGTTAAATATCCTTCAAAGTCCTAACACTCTGTACTATGTCGCCCTTAACGGTTGTGTTGGGTGCCTGTTCAGGTGTATCGGCTCTTCACTTGACTGTGGTTCTAAAATACAATGGCCATCACCAATAGCCCTTGTGTAGCTCTAGTGCATTAATAATTCACACCTAACTGATAAGATAAATTGTTTTTTCATAAATAAAGCACATGTTAAATTTTTAATAGATATCTCAAGTAAATTTCAAGTTATAAATATATTTGACATATTCCTCCAGGTTAACTCTCCCATCTACAATACAGCAGCGGGCCTGTGTCTTGGCTGCCACAAGCCCAAAGCTGGGGAATACGTCATTCTGTCCATTTGCAGTCAGCCTGAATCTCGGAAGTGGAACTTGAAGTTTTATGTTTCGTCTTAGTGAGATTAACAGATTTCAGCGTCCAACGATTTAATATCCTGTGATAATTTTTATGTTGTTTTCGTTTTATTTTTGACTCGAACAATTTTAAATTGTTTTAATTTAATGTGTTTTATTTTTTGTGTATACACGTCATTTGCAATGTTTTAAATGGGTAATTTTTTTTAAAAAATTAAGTTTGAAGTTTTTTAGTGTACTTTTTAAAAATTTGATAAGTTAACTTTTAGTTTCTGTCTTTTTAGCTCTCCTATTGACATATTGATTGATATTTAATTGGCCTTTTAAGTATTGAACATAGGTATTTTTTACTTATTTATTTCTTGAAGACCAAAAAAAGTAACAAGACCACATATAAGATGGTAACATGATCATATATATGATGGTAACATGATCATATATAAGATAGTAACCTGACCAATGTAATTGGAAGACGCTCTGGTCCTAAAGGGTTTTTAATCCCCTTGATGTTTTATTATTATTTTTAAAAGGTATTAAATTTATTAATGCAATAAATAAATAGATATTTTTTTTTGCAGTCTCATCGAATCTCTCAAAAGTACTGTGATTGTGCTCAATACTTTTGACATTTCTTACTTTGTTATGCAAGTAGCATACATTAGGTTTGTTGGAAATTTATATGTAGAATATGGGGGGGGGGGTCAGTCCCAATGGCAATTTGTCATCAACCTTTTAGATTTTTTTCTGATTGTCTATAGCCTTTTATGATATCAAAAAGCACATCATTCGATTCTTCACATTTTTTCTTTTGGAAATTTTTGTTATTAATCCCAATAGATATCAGCCCTATTATTTTTAAAATTATGATCAGAAAAGTTATGCCGAATGGCATCACTGGGACTGAAAGGGTTAACAAAACTTAATTGAACTTAGTTTACTTTTTCCCTACTTTGTACACTGCTCTATTATGATATGACACAATTTAATTACAAGTTTCATTTTATTGCATTTTACTGCCTTGTAATGTGTTTAATTTTTCCTTAATTCAAATGTCAAAATGTCTGGAATTTAATGTCAAAGTTTACGTAAGTGGTCAGTTATTATATACTTAACAAAAGTGAAAGTGATGTTAATATTTAGTAAAATACATATCACAGTATTGTAAATTTAAATTAATGGTTTCTGAAGGAACAACCATGGGAAAATTTACTATAAAAAATTAAGTATGATTAATTAATATAAATTCTTTAGTATTGTGATTTATCATCTTAAATTCAACTGAAAATTCTAAGATTGTGTATAAGTTAAAGCTTAAAGTTGTCACAAAATAAAACTTAAGTAGTTTTCCTATATATCTGATAATATAAACCTATGAGACTTAGAAGTAGCTATACAAATGTTGTGTTTATATTTTTCTTTAACATGATGAGATTTGCTGAGTTTTTTACTTCTTACTTTAAGAGCTTTTTGTTTCATACACAAAATTAGAGCTCATAATAGGGTTGTTTCACAGAGGATCTGGCAATAGCTCCATTGTCTTTTTTCCCCTTTCTCTCAAATTACTTTTGCTTTGGTTAGTTGGTTGGTAGAGACAATCAGGTTCGTGTGCTTACCAATCACACTAACCTGAACATGGGTCTACCAACCAATCAACTTAACCAAAACACAAGAAATTCGAGAGAAAGGAAAACAAGACCGCAGAGCTACTGCCAGATCCTCCGTGAACCAACCCCATCTAATTATTTTTAAATTTTATTGTTTTGTGATATTTGGTTATTTTGGTCATGATAAGGGTAATTTTACTTTTTAAATATTATACATTTTGAGTGTTAATTGGTTATTTTCACCTGTGTTGAAAATTAATTTATTACTGTGTATGATTAAAAAAAAATTACAAATATCACTAGTGATTGTCACTTTTGATTATATGTTGTTTTGTACTATGTTCTTCATTTGTTTGTGTTTATGCTTTTAAAATTGTTTGCTACCTCAAATTTCATACTATTCGATTTGAATGATTTATTAATCATGCTTATGGTTGTAGTTGATGATGTATCATAACAATACTAATTATTAGTATATCTCATTTTTTTAAATAGTACTACAATACACAGTGCATATCTATAAGGAAATGTATTGCTTTGCAATAATATATGTAATTTTGCATGTTTTAAAAATTTTGGAGTTTTAGACTATAGCATTATTTTTCTGAAGTCTTTAAAATTAAATATCGACAAAAAATTTCTTATAAAATTAAGCTTAATCATCAAGTGAGTGCTTTAATATTTGAAGATTTATTATATAATAACTTTTGGAAACGGTTCATATCAGAAATTCATGTTTCAAATCTATCCAAATTTTCTTAAAAAGTATTGTGTCTATTATATATTTTAGATATAGATCTTATAGTCAGATAATCATTTATAAAATTTTATTTAACTACAGTAACATATTATTTTAAAACTACAAAATAAATGAAATTCCAAAACAATATGTTGAATGATTTAACTTTGGCCTAAGCATAAAATCCTAGTACTGATTTTTTGAGTATTTTTTTACTCATCAGTCAAAGGCTAAGTTGCAAATATATGAAAAAGGCAATAAAGTTTTCGAAGTGCTTATTTAACCTCTTGCAGCCTGGCGTCAATTAGTTTCGAAATTGGCATGGTCCGATTGAAGAAGATCCAAACATAAGTTTTCAGTCTTTGATAACAGGTATCAGTCATTTATTTCTATAAAAAAATGACTTTAACGCTGGTCAATACGATTGTAGAGTTATTAAAAAAGTTGTTTAATTTTTTTTTAAACTTTTGATAAGTTCTTTTAGTAGTTAATTTTAAAAGAATTTTGCATTAAAATCAATGTTAAAATAATCTGTTAACTGCAAATAAGTGATACCGCCTTTTTAGTTGCATTTATAGCACAAAAATGTGTATTTTTAGCGTTTAAGGTGTGTCCCTAGTAAATATTAAACATGACGTTTAAAAAAATATCTTTTTGAAAAGCATACTTTTCAGCATATGAAAAGCATGTTTAGATTAAGAGTATACGTGTAGAATTTTGCTCACGTGTTTTAAGAGTTTAATGTAAAGGTATTAGTTGGAAACGCTTGGGCCAAAGTTACCTGATTAGACAATATTTTTAAATTCTCATTGCTTTCCATTGTATTAAAGAAATATATTATGTACACACATATGTTGTTAGTTTCAATAACTAAGCAAAATCACATGAATTTATTTATCATAATGCATACGTCATCATTGATAGTGCCTTTTAAAAAATAACTTGTTAAAACTCATTTTATCACGAAAGGAAGGAAATGGGATGCAATTAAAACTACTTTCGATATTTACATTGAGGTGTTTGCTCTTTAACATTTTCATTTCTGTTTACAAAAGACAAAAAAAAAAAATAATAACCCATTGCCCATAATATATATAAAATTTCCCAAGTTAATTGTGGGATAACTGTTATTTTTTCTTAATATTTTCCTTTCTATTTACTAAAAAAAGAAAAAGATAACACATTACCCATAATATGTATCTAATTCCCCAAGTTAATTGTGGGATAACTTACCTTTTCTACATTTTGAAAAAATTTTCAACTTCTGCTAATATTGTTTATATTTATTCTCTTATTTATGGTGCATTTTAAATGCTTGGATAATTTGTGTGTGTGTGTGAATTTTACTTTGCTATTGGGTTTTAAAATTGTAAGAACATTTACATTTTTATTTATACAAAAAAAAAAAAAGATAACTCATTACCCATAATATATACAAAATTTCCAAAGTTAATTGTGGGATAACTGTAATTTTTTCTGCAATTTCAATTGTTTTTTCAACTTCTACTAATATATTGTTTATATTTATTCTCTTATTTTTGGTGCATTTTAAATGCTTGGATAATTTTGTGTGTGTATGTGCGAATTTTACATGGTTATTGAGTTTTAAAATTGTAATTGTAAATTGGTTTTAAAATTTTAAGAACATTTTGATTTCTATTAACAAAAAAAAAACCTCATTGCCCATAATATATGTAAAATTTCCCAAGTTAATTGTGGGATAACTGTTATTTGTTCTACAATTTTTCAACTTCTACTAATATTGTTTATATTTATTCTCTTATTTTTGGTGCATTTTAAATGCTGGGATAGTTTTGTGTGTGTGAATTTTACATTGTTATTGAGTTTTGAAATTGTAAATTGTTTTAAAATTGTAAGAACATTTAGATTTCTATTTGCAGAAAAAAAAAAAGATAACTTATCACCCATAATATATACATAATTTCCCAAGTTAATTGTGGGATAACTGTTATTTTTTCTACAATTTGAATTGATTTTTCAACTTCTACTAATATTGTTTATATTTATTCTCTTATTTTAGGTGCATTTTAAATGCTTAAATAATTTTGTGTGTGTGTTAGTTTAACATTGTTATTGAGTTTTAAAATTGTAAGATTTAGGTTACGTTTGATTAATTTAATGTTACAATTTATTTTGTGTGTGTGTTGGAGTACCTTTTTTCAAAATACTTTCCGTAATACTTGTGCTCCTTTCATTTTAACCCATGTGATAGTTTCTAAAACCAGTTCCATATACTTAGTTTTATTTTGTTCTTTAGTTACATTCCTTTTAATTTATTACTAACTAGTATTATTTTCTTTTAGTAAGACAGATAATTCCACATTGAA
Source organism: Hylyphantes graminicola (assembly GCA_023701765.1). Classification (NCBI taxonomy): domain Eukaryota; kingdom Metazoa; phylum Arthropoda; class Arachnida; order Araneae; family Linyphiidae; genus Hylyphantes; species Hylyphantes graminicola. Next base: position 17,610,902 of record CM043117.1, on the reverse strand, counting down.
TTTTGTACCTCAATATTAAAGGTTTTCAATTCCTTTGTTTATTTTTATGTTGTTTTGAATTGTAGCTATTTGGGAAGGAATAAACATCACAACCATTAAAAATGGATTTAATTGTTTAAAGTCAAACAAAAGTAGTTTTGGAGCTAATTTCGGTGTATTTAGTAAAAATTCTAGCAGATTTAAAAACAATAGCATCTGCAATTAGGGGGTTGTATCCAAGTTTTCTTGTTTTTCCTGATATCATCCAGGCAGTTATATAAGTACAGCAGTTGGCCCATGTATGTAATAAAGAAAGTCAGTATATAAAAAAGGATTGTGTTCAAGACAGGGAAATAATTTGTCATAACTGGTCAAAAACAGTGTTGTATCTTATTTAACCCTTTCAGTCCCAAAAATTTACTACACTACAGAAACATCTGATATTGACAAAATAAGCTTATTTTAATTCAAATATACGAATTCCATAAGAAAAAAAAATCCATTTAAATTTTTTATATGGTTTTTGAAACAATGCCAAAATTCTTTAACTGTGGAAAACAACAAAATAAAAAATATATATATTACCTAAAAACACAATTTAGTTATTATTTTAACCGAAATAGTTTAAATTGTGTTTTAAATATGTGGAACGGAAGTGAACTTATCAAAAATCAGGAGAAACGCTTGTTGACTATTTTCTAAATAAAAAAAATAGTAGTTCTGACTTCTATTGATATTAAAGTAAAATTTTGTCTGATAGAACAAAGTGTGAAGAATCGAATGATGTGTGTTTGGATGTCATAGCGGGAAATAAACATTTTGAAAAAAATATTGAAAGTGATGATGCCAAATGGCATCACTGGGACTGAAAGGGTTAAACATGATCGAAATTTATCTTCATTTGCTTCTAAGAAGTTTTCCAACATTGTTCTATATGATAAAAATTAACTATGAAATATCACCAACCTAATTTTTTAACCCATTAATGTAATTTTTTTACAAATCGTCGTTAACAGTTTAGGTAAATTTTAACTGCTACAAATTATTTCATGAAACTATCTCTTTAAGAAATAATAAACTATCATATTTAAAATTAGTGATTATAGAAGCGTGTGTATATTATAAATTTACTTTTACGAAATCTGTCTTCCATGCTAACACTTAAAAATAGCTTTTGATAGTAAACTTATTAAAAAAAATTATTACGTTAGAGAACAACTGTGTGAAAACACTTTTAATAATGATAACATATCTTTATTATTTAGTAAGATAGTGGCTTGAAATTACGTTTTCTAGCCTTATATAAAATGACTTCCGATTTAGATTTGTGAATTATAAAAAACATATGTTGTATTAAACTCACGTTTATCTGCGCCTATTTACTTATTTAAGATGTTTTAATTTCTATATCTATTGTACATCTATTTAATTTTCGTCTCTAACTAATCTAACTGTTGAACTTACTCAAAAGGGTTAGCATTAGAAAAATGTTATAAAATTCATGGCAATAAAATCTTTTACATTTGAAACCAATGTGTAATACTGTATCTACGGTAATATTTATTTTGCTGTATATTCATGTTTTCAATAAAATGTTGTTTTTACAAAAGAAAAATGTGTTTTACTTAGAAACAATGCAACAACTTTCTTAAACAGGACTGATTTAATTTTATTAAGATATGTTTTTGATTTTAATCTATCTGTAAATGAGAAATGTTATTTATGTATCCTTTAACGGACATTACGAATAATGTACTACCCAAAGGAATTCGGAATAATTTTCTGGGGGGGAGGGGGGGGGGGGGAGAGGGGCTCGCCAAGCATGCGGAAGGTCCCAGGTTCGGGCCCAGGCAATAACTGCCGACTTATAAACGGCCCGTGCAGCCAAAAATGTCCGACGAATAATACGTACCCCGTGTAAGGGAGTGCACGTTAAATATCCTTCAAAGTCCTAACGCTTCGCACGATGCCGCCCTTAACGGTTGCGTTGGGTGCCTATTCAGGTGTTGGCTCGTCACCTGACTGGTTCTAAAATACGATCGCCAATAGTCCTCGTGTAGCTCTAGTGCGACGATTATTCAAACCTAACCTTTCTGGTACCTGGTACACACCATTTTTTTAAAATTGCCATACTTCAATGGACAGTTTGAACCAGGCGGATCCATGTTTTCATTTTGTAAGCTAGAAGACGACGATGGCGTGGCGCAGCTGTGGCGTTACCATAGGCGTGATCTAATTTGGACGAATGATGTGGTTTATTGCTTGTGGGGTACAAGACAACGTTTGTAACTTATGACGTCCCACCGCGTAGGCGTGGCAGTTCCTGTTGTCCATTGACGGTACTATTTTAGATATTTCTGAAATCATGTCAAATGGTCTCGTGCACGATTTTGTTAAGCTTGTATGTTTCAGGCAACGTGTAATTCATTCTAGCTCTACCAATTAAGAGGGCTGGGGAGACCAGTCGTTTAGGCACTCGCCTGGCATGCGAAAGGTCCCATGTTTGGGTCCGGCCATCGCCATAATAACTGCCGACCTATAAACGGCCCGTGCAGCCAATAATGCCCAATGAATAATACCCCGTGTAAGGGAGTGCACGTTAAACATCCTCCAAAGTAATGACGATGCGTACAAGGTCACCCTTAACGGTTGCGTTGGGTGCATATTCAGGTGAAAGCTCGTCACTTGACTGTGGATCGAAAATACGAAGCCCGTCGCCAATAGCCCTCGTGTAGATCTAGTGCGACGATTTTTCAAACCTAATCTAACAATTAAGGCCTTATTTTCATTCCTGAGGAACTGTTACCAGTCAAGACGTGAGCACGTCAATTAATGTTGTGTTAGGTGCCCAGCTATCAAATGTCGGTTTCTTCACTTTACTGTGGCTGAATGAAAATCATAAGATCCTTTCACCCAATAACCAACCAAGCACATAAACCGGAATACATATGTCTACCAACCAGCCAACCTAACCAAGAAATAGACCGTCCTGAACTGTGACTTTTGTTCAATTCAACCAAATTCGAAGCATTATTATTTGCCAATAAACACGTGAAAACTAATGCTTTTGGATGGACCAAGAATTGGAATATCACCCTGAAGGGAAAAGGCGGCCAAGCATTTTAGTAAATGTTCCACAGTTTCCGCAATTGTTAAATGAATTATGAAAATAGGAACAAATGAGTCTTGGGTGGAGGAACTGTAATTTGAAATTATTGAGGTAATTCCGAATTGTTGATTGCAGTCAAGGAATAAATTTGATATAGGTTATAGTCCAGGCAACGAAGGCTGAAAAAAGGGTCTAGAGGGAAAGTTTTGGAACACAATTTTTGACTTCATAACTTTGTTTAGACTAGTTAGGAGGTAAACATATCAAAAGTCCCCGCCCCTAGCCCCTGTGCTAAAGGGGGGAGGGGGGGTTGAATGTCCCATTTTTCGGTTTTTCGCTTATATCTTGAAAAATATGAGTTTTAGCTATATAATTGTAATACACAAAATGAAAGCTGATTAAATTTGCTACAAGCTGCACCCCTCAAGTTTTTTAATATCGTGTATAGTTTTCGAGATATCCGCTCTTGAAAGTCAGTAATTTTGGAGAAAACACTTCTCCCCCCACATTTTCCCTCTTTTTTGACAGGATAACTTTTCAATAATGCACCGAAACACTAAATTTTGGCCCTAGATTGGTAGAGAATTTAATTCTTTTCAATAATATATCTAATTTTACTATTTATCTATTTTCCTTCAAATTTTAAAGCGGTTTCAGTGTTGAGTGAAGATTGTACTGAAAATCCCATAGAGCTAATGCATAAGTTTTGAAATCGCAACTTTCGGAAAACAATTTATTTGAAATGTTATTCCATTTTCACAAGGTATTAGAATCATCATAACATCAATTTAACACAAAATTGAAAAGAAAATAACATCCGGTTATTTAATTATTAGTTAACAAAGTTTTAAAATAGTGGCGCCATCTGCTGTATATGTTTGAAATTTTAAAACTTCAAAAATATATAATTAAATAACTAGATAATATTTTTGTTTCAAATTTGTTTCATTTCGATGTTATGTTGATTAACGTACCTGGACAAAAAGGGCTAACATGGCAAAGCAATACATCTGTGGAAGTTGTTATTCCAAAACTAATGCATTAGCTCTATCGGACTGACAACCCCTCTTATGTACACTTATTCTTTACTGAACGTCTAAATAACACTGATACTCATTTTGTAGGCACGTTTTTACTTTAATATTTTATCTATTTTATTTCATTCGTCAAACACCAGTGGGAAAACTGTCAGATGCTATTCATGTTCTTCATCTTCGGAGTCAATTTGAGGGACCCCATTGATGCTGTTCCATTGGTAAGTTTGGCATGCTCTAGGACCTTTGAGTCTTGCTATTTTTGCTGCTACACTTGAGCTGGCACAGTCTTTCTTACATCATCCGAACATAATTTTCAGAACATCGTCAGGTGCTGCTGCTAACTCACTGTGCACTGGGACCAGCAGAAGAGCTATATCGACTCAAGAAGTCGCAGTCGGTTGATATCCTTTTCACTGAAGACACCAAGATAAACGTCAAACAAGATGATTTTCTGTCGAACAATTTAAATAAAATGGTCTCATCAACATACTTAAGGTGTAGCTTGAGGACAATTGAATGTAGGACCCTTCGAGCAGAAAGGGCTGTAGACGTTCTGATAGTGGATACGGCATACGGCTGTGATAATGTCGGAAAATGACACATATACTTATTTTGCTGGCACGTTGTTATACTTTAATATTTTGTGTCGACCTTACAGTCCTCTTGATGGCTACAGCTGATGTGCATAAGGACATCAGTTTCATAAAGCCTGGACGTGGGAAGACAAAGGATTTTTTATTCTCATCCCAAGAGTTACAGCAACTGGGTTTAGGACGTGCTATTTTTGCAAACACAATAGCTGGATGCGACACTACATCTTTCACATTTCGAAAAAGCGGGATCGCATTTGTGAAGTTGTGTACGAAGTCATCAGAAGTCCAGAAAGCAGCAGCGGTCTTTTCATACCCTCCTTAAATCCGGAGCCGCCATCAAGCCTGATATATCGTCTTTTTCCCACCGAGGAAGCAGTAAAACAGTATTTCCTCTGAATATTACACCAAGATGAGCTGTGGCTGGGAAATGACCTGCCTCCTCTTGTGTATGATTGGAAGATTGAGAATAACTGCCTGATGGTCAAAGTACACAGTGAGTTAGCAGAAGCACCTGACAATATTATGAAAAAAAATTTCTGCAGAAACATGAAAGTCTGTGCCAGCTCAAACTGGGGGTTAGCTGTAAAAAATCAAGTCTCAAATGTTTCTCAGAATGCCAAAATTCCCAGGGGACTAGCCTCAAAATGGTCTCTCAAGTTGACTCTGAAGATGAAAAAGAACAGGGGGATCATCTGACCGTTTTCCCACTGCCCAGGTTAAAATTCCTGCTGGAAAATGTTTGCTTTTTAGCTTCGCATGCTGGAATCCAGCAAAATAAAAAAGCATAAACTAGCAAGAATACTTGCTGGTTCCAGCATGGAATTCCAGCTTGCCATGTGCCGAATTCGAACGCCTACACTTGCTGGTCCAGCAAGAATTACCACCATGTCATGTGCCGAATTCGAACGCTATTTTTGCTTGTCCAGCATAGTTTTCCAGCATACTATGGTGGTTTTTTTATGCTTGTCTAGCTTACAAAACTAGCATGGGTTGCTAGAAAATTTTGCTGGGCCCAGCATACAAAAAATAGCATGGTATGCTTTTCTAGCATAAATATAAAAGCTTTGGTAACTGGATACTAGAGGGCGACACTAAAGAAAGTAATAATTTCAAAAATGCATTTATGCGTAAGGAGAAGAAAAAAACCTCAAGGCTGACTTCTTATTCTTCCCCTTGATTCCCGGTTGGGGTAGTTGGGGAATCGAACTGGGGATCTTCTGCTCTGCAGTCCGTTGTCTTGCCTACTGCTCCAATCAGTCATATTTGATAATAGCCCAGTACAATTCTTAAACATTAGCCCGCAGTACTCGTGTTCAGTTTAAGTTACTGTATTGCAGAAGCACTGTCTTGCTTGGATAATTAATTTTATCAATAAGGGCTCTATTAGAGAAATTAGCATGCAGTTATTTTTTTTTCTTTTTAATTTTTAACCGCCAGATTTTTAAGATTTCAATCAACGTCATTTTTTCCCTTTAAATGAAAAAAAAAAGTCTGTAAAGTTTCATTAAAATTAACCATATTTATCGATTTTTGTTATAATCCAGAGTGGTTTCATGTAACTTCTCATTATTTATTTCATCGTGTTTCGTTTATCATTATTTTTTTTTAATTTTAAAAATAATTAATTAAATAATAATAATAATAAAAGAAACACGATTAAATAATGAAAAGTTAAAATGAAACCATCCTAAACTATTTAATAGTCAGTACTAATTAAATTAAAAAGGAATTTGAATTTAAAAAATCGTTGTTTTAATATTTAAAAGATTACGTGCTACCATCTATGTTTGTAAATGATTTTTTTATCTATTAGTTATTATCTTTAAAATGATAGTTATTAATTATCGACAAATCTTATCGATGTGCTTCTGCATCTTTAAAATTTTCTTGGTTATACTGTCGTATTACTCTTTAAGATAAAAGTTCACCAATTTAAATTAGAAATTTAAATGCAAACAGTGAAACTATAAATACTATTGCATACATAATAAAAGGCGGTAATTTTCTTTTTGAGACCGTTGATAGTCTCAAAAATTAATTTTCTATAAATTGATTCTTTTAGGTTCTATTACAGAATATAAAATATGTAATGTACAATAATAAATCTTTCCAATTTTTGCTAGGGTTCTACTGAAATAGTATTTAGGAGACATAGAAATCTTTTACTTTATTGTTTTTCAGAAGCTTTTCCCTCATCGTACAGTTATTAAAAGCGTTGGTATATTTAAAAAGAATTAACGATAAACAATAATAATTATAATAAACAACTCTGAACAGGAAAAAATTAATTCAGTAATTATTACTATTAAGTTGTCATATTAAAAAATGGCAATGGGAATAATTATAATTAATAATAAACATTGTGATTGTTACATAAAAAATGAAATTTACCTTAAAAAAATTAATAGCTCTAGTATATTAAAAAAAAACTAAACGTTTAATAATAATAATATAATAATAATAATATAATAATGTTATTAATAATATTATTAATAATAATATTAATAATAATATTAATTTTAATAATAATAATAATAATAATAATAATAATAAGACTAATGACAATAATAATAATAATAATAATAATAATAATATATAATAGTAAATAAAAATAAAAAACAATTCTGAACAAAAAAAATTATTTAATTATTATTAAATGATAGTATTAAAAAGGAATGGCTATGGAAAAACCGAACTTGACACGAAAATTTAGTTTATACTTGAAACAGTAGAATCGCTTCTGTTTTATATACTAAATAGACCTTATTTAGCTTTAATAGATGCATGATGATGCTGGAAATTTATTTTAAAAAATTTATAATAAATTATTAAATGAAAAATAAAATTAACCTCTGCCCCGAATCCTCGAATAAAGGTACGAAATGTTAGAAGCGTATTATACTAGAAAGCTGGATATTTAGCATATTATGCTGGAAAGCATAAGAAAGCCAAAACTAGCTTACTTTGCTACCTACCATATCATACTGCTAACAAGCTAGATATGCTATTAAGCATAGCATGCTTGTGCATAGCTTCCCATGCTATGAACTAGTATGCTGGGTACCAGGATACCTACCATATTATGCTGGCAAGCATAAAAAAGCATAAAATAGCTTAGCAAGCTATCTACCTTGTCAAGCTGGTAACAAGCTTGAATTGCTAAAAAGCATGACATGCTTGTGCATAGCTTCCCATGCTAGGACCTTGTATGCTTGCAACCTAGCATATAATGCTGGCAAGCATAAAAAAGCATATTCCAGCACAACCACCAAGCAAAACAAAGCAAAACCCAGCAGAAACTAGCAAATTTTTGTTGCTGGTACAAGCATAAATTTTGACCTGGGTGGAGTTCGAGGAATGAAATAAAATAGATAAAATATTAAAGTAACAACGTGCCTACAAAATGAGTATCAGTGTTATTTAGACGTTCAGTATAGAATAAGTGTACATAAGAGGGGTTGTCAGTCCGATAGAGCTAATGCATTAGTTTTGGAATAACAACTTCCACAGATGTATTGCTTTGCCATGTTAGCCCTTTTTGTCCAGGTACGTTAATCAACATAACATCGAAATGAAACAAATTTGAAACAAAAATATTATCTAGTTATTTAATTATATATTTTTGAAGTTTTAAAATTTCGAACATATACAGCAGATGGCGCCACTATTTTAAAACTTTATTAATTAATAATTAAATAACCGGATGTTATTTTCTTTTCAATTTTGTGTTAAATTGATGTTATGATGATTCTAATACATTGTGAAAATGGAATAACATGGCAAATAAATTGTTTTCCAAAAGTTGCGATTTCAAAACTTATGCATTAGCTCTATGGGACTTTCAGTACAATCTTCACTCAACACTGAAACCGCTTTAAAATTTGAAGGAAAATAGATAAATAGTAAAATAAGATATATTATTGAAAAGAATTAAATTCTCTACCAATCTAGGGCCAAAATTTAGTGTTTCTTTGCATTATTGAAAAGTTATCCTGTCAAAAAAGAGGGAAAATGTGGGGGGAGAAGTGTTTTCTCAAAAATTACTGACTTTCAAGAGCGGATATCTCGAAAACTATACACGATATTAAAACACTTTAGGGGTGCAGCTTGTAGCAAATTTAATCAGCTTTCATTTTGTATATTACAATTATATAGCTAGAACTCATATTTTTCGAGATATAAGCGAAAAACCGAAAAATGGGACATTCAACCCCCCCTCCCCCCTTTAGCACAGGGGCTAGGGGCGGGGACTTTTGATATGTTTACCTCCTAACTAGTGTAAACAAAGTTATGAAGTCAAAAATTGTGTTCCAAAACTTTCCCTCTAGAACTCTTCGTTGCCTGGACTATTAAGGGTTTTAGAATTACTTATCTAAGCATTCTAGTTATGAATAAATTTCAAAGTAATTTTTTTTAATTGTGTGTAGTTTCAATGAATTTTTTTGTTATTAGTTGAATTTCTACAGGGTGATGCAAATAAAAGCGGCCCCGGTCTAGAGATAATAATACGTTGAAATGCATGTCGAGAACAACTCTTGAAACCGTCTGAGACCTGTTTTTGCCTTGGTTGGATCGGATTAGCTTCGCATTAGAGTTACTCATCGATTAGTGGCGAGTTCAGATCTTACTTCGAATTGTATGAAAGACGTCCCATAATGCAAATTTTGTGTCTTGCAATCAATTTAGAATGTTTTGTATTACCAAAAACAAAAATGTCCGGTTCTCTAGGATAAATAACGACCGAAATAATATCACTAGTGGGAACTTTTTTTTTTTTTTGATCAGCTCTATAAACCTTGTTTAGATTTCATTTCAACTAGCTTCTCAAACCATAGCGTAGTTGCCGGCAACTAATTCGCCAAGCGTTTGTTTGGGCTTTATATTAAAGCGATCAATAGCTTCAGTTAGAAAGCCTGTTTTGTATTATTTTTTGACTTGGCAACATTTCTATCGTATTCTTATCTCAACGTTGGGGGCCGCTTTTATTTGCCTCACCCCGTAGTATAGGCAAACGTTTTGTGATATTGGATGGAAACTCTGATGTGTTCTTGCAGAGCAAAGACATTTTGTTTGCAAGACAATAATTTGTTTGATTAAATGTCTAAAAATAGTACATTTCGGTGAACATAATTTTTAAATGCTGTCAAATCACAAAGCTTACACTTAAAAAGAAAAAGGATTCACAAAGGAGCAAACTCGGGCATTTCAAAAATAACTTCTAGCCGATAAGCGGTCTGTATAGTCAAAAAGCCCGACGAATAGTACTTCGTGCAGTGTTACTGTACGTTAAATATGCTCCAAAGTTCCTATTTTCCTATTCCTATACGATGGTGTTTCTAAAAGTTGCCTTGGGTGCCTACTTAGATGTCAGCTCGTAACTTGACTGTGGTTCGAAATTATGACGCCCTTTCCCAATAGCACTCATGTAGTGCTACGATAATTCACCTCAACCCTACAAAGTTATAAAAAGTTTTTCGAAAACCTGTAACACGCTTACGTTTTGGAGTACCGCGATCTTAAAGATTCCATTGCAAGACAATTCACTGAAATAACTATTTATCTAAGCAAAAGCTAAAATTATTTAAAGGACAAACAATTATATACAATATTTTAAAAGGTATGAGCATAAGAAAAAAAACAATGCATCCCTTAAGGTAATTATTGTTCATAAAATCTCTATTTTTTAATTTAATTTAATTTTTTTAAAAAAATACACAAATTTCGTCTGTTTTGATATAAACTGTTTTAAATATATTTCACATCAAGTTCACCCTAAAAAAATGATTTTAAAAGAAGTTATGAGAGAGAGTATTAATAGAAATTGCCAAATTTCTGCGCTAGCTTACTATATTTCTTAACTTTATCCTATTAGATTGCCTTATTACATAATATTTCAAAAGTTTATGTCAATAAAAAAATAATATATTTAAATAATTCATAATATTTTAAACTTTAGTTCTGTAGTTTATGTTACGTAATAACTTTAAATATAAGTAAATGAATTAAATTATGTCGATTCATATGCTATTTTTTTACACAGAGAGCAAGTGAAGGTTTATGTAATACGTATTATTTAATTTTGTTGTTTTTTTGCTTTCAAAATTGATTGATGAAAAAATATATAATATTTATAGATTCAAGAAGAAAATATTTGAATAGTATTCATTATTTCCCTTTTGTCCCGTTTGTTCCACAACAATGTGTAGAATATTATCATCTAAAGAATTTTCTCCTTATTTACCGCAAAACAAGATAGTGCCATGTCGTCTAGAGTGAAACGACGTCTCATAGTAGTTCCTGACATTCTTTTTCTTAGAATATTGATTACATAGATGCCCTTTTAATAGTCTTAAAGTAATAAACACACTTATAGGAAATAAAAATTGTAAGGTATACTGTAAAAAAATGTTTTTATGGAAATAAACTTTAAGTCCATAAACAATCCGTGGTGGCCCGTCCGTGGCCGAGTGGTTAAGGCATTCGTCTCGGGATTCAGCCTTCTCAGGAGTGCGGTGGTTCGAATCCCACCTACTGCCAGTCAACCTGTGAATCGGATATCTCTACTGGGAAAGAGTAGAAAATCCAACTCGTGACGGATGGGCCCGAGTATACTGGGACAGACGTGCTTTAAATCTGTGGAGTCCAAAGTCCCGACGGCGTCAGCGTGCGATGTTGCTCGAAGTTCCGTTGAGTGCCCGCTCAGGTGTCAATATCGTCACTTGATCAGGGTTCAAAACTACGAGGTGTTATTGGCTGTGTTAAAGCTCCTAAAGGAGCCTGAAAATAGGCAGCTAGAAACGATTGCATAACCTACCTTACAATCCGTGGAAAGAATTCGTATGGGGAAAATCCGTTTTTTTTAAAAATATTTTAACAAGTTTCAATAGATAATTAGATAAATTAAGTATATTTTCCTTATAAATAACATGGAAGTTTTATGGACATAGCAGCTGAAATTATTTTCAGTAAAATCAAAATTTCTTTTGAAATGTGTTAAAATCTTCAAATAAATTTTCATGAACAGTAAACTAATAGTTTTAAACTGCAGCTCAATCTATAAAAGAAAGTCTTAGTCATTTATTTAAATTCTAAGAAATTAAGCACAGGTAAGACTAAAAATTAAAAAAAATAATTTAATTTTCTGGTTGTTAATTCAATATTCTAACTGAAGTTAAATAATTTGTTTTATTTATTGTAACACGTATACAAATATATGCACTTTTTTTAAATGATTAAATGCACTAACAGTTAGGCATATTTCTTAAAGCAATGTAACAAAATCTTACATTATAAGTTTTTCGATGTATACATTTCAATTTAATATTTAGTGAAACATAGTATACAATTTAATTTTTATGAACAGGTTTTAATATTTATTACACTTTATGAGACCCTAAAAGCAGATAATTTTTTTTCTTATAGAAATTCTCTGGACCTTTATAAATTTCCAACTCTAGTTCGCAGAAGTTCCTTTTGGCGACGAACAAGAAGCTTGGCTCGAACCCCCCCCCCCTCCCCCTACTAGAAGTTCCACACCTTCCTGAACACTTCTTCGCTTTTAATTGAAATAACTTATCCCAACGAATAAATCTCAATTTCACTAACTACCACGTTAAACCCCCTTTGCTACTTGAGAAACTAAAAATCCTTTAAAAAAAAAGAAGTTTCAATTCCAAATCCTCCATTTCTATTGAAATTAATACCTATGGGAAAGCTATTCATGCTTGATTGTTCATAATTAACTGTTTATTCTTGCGAAATAATTCAACAGGGAGTCAGATGCATTGTTTCAAAAAGATTTAAATATATTTGCATGTGTTTTACTACTTGGTTTGGCATGTAACGATTGTTAATCACCTTTGGTATTTGGTTTGTTCAAATGTGAATTTTCAAAATCATTTTGATTATGTTTAGCATTTAATCTTGAGTGCTTTTTTTTTTTTTTTTTTGGTTTAACAATATGAAGCACTAACTTTTGGAAATAATTAATATTTACTAACGAGCAAAGTGTTCAAATATTTACTTTAAATTTATTGACTATATTGCCAAGAACAGTGATGAATTAAAATACTATTAACGTTGTTGATGGGGAATATTTAAGAGAATGATTATATTTTATTGCATTATTTACTGTTCAGTTCGCATATTGTTATCGGCAAAATCTTTCACTACATCATGTCCGTAACATATTATTTTTTACATGTTTTTCGGCAATTTAAATTCTGTAGAATTATAGATTCCAAATTACTTTCTTTTCTGTTGAATATGGTATGGTATGGTAATGGTACATATATATTCCAGCTTGTGTGCTTGTTCAGAGAACCACTTATAAGCTTTCGTCAAGTGGGACAGACACATAAAGAATTTTTACAGTCACAAAGAAATGAATAACAAATAGACAAATAACAACATTTATTGACGTCACAAACATCCATGCCTGAACGGGATTCGAACCTGACCCCAGCAGCTCCAAAGGCTAGCGTCCTAACGATTGCGTCACCGGGGCGGCTCTGTTGAATATGTATTAATAAAATAATTAAATACAAAAAAAAATCCTGACAATTTATTTCTAATAAGGTGTCTTCGGTTGAATAAGATTGTATAAACTTTCAGATTTCATCAGGTGCTCAGTTAATTTTTCCCGGTTTAGTTATAGATTTTTATTAAAATGCCGTCTCCCGGCTTTTATTAAATGGCGTCGACTAGCATATTCAGTTTTATATGTTACATTTAATTAATATCTTATATAATTTTCAGCAAAACTCATATTTTTAAGGTAAATTTAATCATCGTATGGTAAAATTATTATAATTTCTTTAGTAAAAAGAGTAAAGAAAAAGGAAATGAAGTATTTACGTAGAACCAAATAATAGTTAAAAGTACAAAAGATATTTTTTTGATACGTGGGAAATTATACACAAATCGGAAATTTTGAATTTTTTTTTAAATAAAGGCCATTCATAAAGATAACAATGAACACAATAATGGTTCAGCTCATTAAAAAAAATAAGTTACATATTTTTTGTAAATTTTCTCTGAATGGGAGAATGGCCAACATAGTGGGGAAAAAGCTTCTTATAATACTTCTTTTTAGCTTCTTAAGTACTATATTAATAACATAGTTAAAAAATATATATTTCCTGAAATTCATGTTCTAGATCTAGAGAATATCAGAACGGTCAACAAATTATTTTTAGAAAATCTTATTACTATAAAATTTTAAGGGAGGGAGCCCCAAACTCATTAAAAAAAATTAAATTATTTTTTTAATTGCAAATAGCTTTCTGAAAAAATTCTTGAAAATGGCTGATAACATATATAGTATTAGTTAGCTGTATAATATTTGGAAAACATAGTTCTTTCAAAATTTATTCTGTTTTAATTTTGGGACAGTGTCATGCAGTATCCTTAATATTGCAATTACAAATGAGTGAGAGAAGGATCAGAAATATGAGTTGTATAGCTTTTCAACCACTTTTTTTATGCAAATGCAGCAAAAATTAAATGTTTAAATAATCTGAAATTAAAACCTTGTGTGTGTAGTTTAGTAATTAATAAGAAAAATAATACAACAGCAAAAAAATAATTTTTTAAAGCATATAATTTTTTAATTTTTTTTCTCTACACCCAAGTCGAATTGTGTTCTGATAACATCATTTTAGCCGATTTGCATAGAATTGTTTACTTACATATTTTTTTTTGTATTGAAATCCACACCTTGCCGATTTGTAGGATGGAAACGCAGTATTTTTAAGAAATGGTAGTTTTATGATATTTTGATCTTATATGCATCTTGATAATGTCGCACAATTGATATGGAAACTGAAAAATCAATGCATAAGTGTAGATATAAAACCATAAAATTTTTAACCGTTTTTTAGTTTTCACAAATAAGCTTCTTCTCAGATCCAACAATTCAACCATTTTAGTAATTACTTAAAAACTAGCAAATAGAACCAGAAAATAATTTGACTGATCCACAGGGTTTAGCAAAACTTACCACTCTATTCCCGTTGCTATCCAGAAAAAATAAAGGTGGTTTAACAAAATTAGAGTATTCAATTTGGTTACAGGCCCGTTTTTCTTGAATAAAAATCAGTTATATTAGGCTGTTGTTTTTTTATTATTTGTGTAGCACAATAGTAACTAAATCGCTTATGGAAGAACGTGTTATAGAAAATTCTTTAAAAAAAATGAGATTATTTTGTCAATGTTATTCCTACTTTTTTGTACAGTTTAAGTAAAGTTTGTTTTTGTACTGTTTTCAAGTTCCGTTTTCACAGATCTAAGTGTAAACCTAATATCTTCAAAGCTCATTTTCTACTTCTCGTCTTTTTATCACATTAAACGTTCATCCACTAAGTTCCTCAATTAAGATTCTAATTCACTCACTCTTCAGAAATCTGCTAATTTCAAAAGTATCCCCAAAAACAAATTCATTCAACCTAAAGATTAAAAATGCCCTCCAATTTCAATAACTAAACCCATAAGCCTTACCCAAATCGCTTTAAATTGGCGACATTCCCACCTTCCAAAACTTCTCAACGTGTTGCATGCCTCTTGTATCGACCTCATAACTTGGCGACAGGCCTTGGCGAGTTTCTCGGATTCTTTTAAGAGTTACAGTTTGGCCGCTAGATTTCACACTATGATCCTTCGCTCGCCTGATGAAAACGTACTTGATGATTGTTCCAACTTAGTGCCTCCGCTTACATGCGCTACTTTATTTCGATGATTTTTTTTTTTGTATTTATGATGTTGTTGGAAAATGATTTATGTAAGTTATTGTACGAAGTTGGTGGTAGAATTTAGTGAGAAGAAAGAGTAAGGTAAGTTATTTGTTTGTGTTTTCGTATAATTTGTTAAGTGTTGATAAAAAGTGTTATTTTTACAACTATAAAACTTTTTTTGAGGAATTTCCAAACTAAAATAAAGAGAAGTTAATTTTTTGGAAGGGAGTACTATTTTTTTTAAAAAAAGGTAGAACTGTATTTTAAGGGGGTCTGGCACCTCCATAGAAGCCCATGTTAAATTGTCCAACTTTGGGGGCATCTCAAGAATTAACTAATTAATATATCCATTTCAAATTTTCACAGTTTCATCTATAGACATTTTTAAGTATTTTAACACAAGATTATTTTGAAAAACTAAAAACTAGATTAAATATGAATTTTTTTTAAATATCGTTGAAGAATGTCAATATTTTTAACCTAAAAGATTTTTTTTAAAAAAAAGTAAAAACTTTACAGACTATTCCCTGCGTTAAAATGTTTAAATATACTTGTGAATTACACATAAAAAAATTCAAGTATTTAAATGAATAACATTTTTAGTAATGTGCCCCCAAACATTCACATGATTCAAAAATTGTAAAACCGAGAAAAACCAATTTAAAGTTTTTATTGTTAACTCATTTCCTTACGAAGGATTTTTGCTTCCTCGTAATATTTGATTGGAATAACATTATCGGATCCTTAGTCGTTCGGCCGATCTGGGCAGTTTCACTAAAGAAAGGGTAAAATAAAATTGCCTTTAATGTCAAAAATATTTTTCTAACCGTCTTAAAACTTTGTGACATTATTAATAAAGGTTGATATAGTATTTTAAGCCACTAATTTTTTTTTAATTTTTTCAATGATTTTGGGGTGCCAGACCCCCTTAAAACCAGTTTCAAACAATTATTAGTTTTGACTGGCGATGTTCTTTAATAATTTGAATATAATTTTTTTGGGGAATGTATTTTTTCTCTGAATTAAGCAATTGATTTATTTACCATAAAAAAATCTTAGCAATTTTTATGTATTTTTTAGACGTTTAAACTGGTTTAAATGTTTTTTATGACTATTTTGAAACATTGACTTTTAAATAATTTTTTCAAAACTTGTTAAGCAAATACCGATCAGAAAATAACTTGTGAATAACTTCTTAATAATAATAACAACATTACAATCTATTGCCTTTAAATTGTTAAGTTTTGAATTTCTAGAACCTTGGGAGCTTTTATTTAATAAAGGGACCTATTTATGATTTTTTTTAAAAATCATATGTGTTTAGCGAATTTTTAAACTTCAGCAATCATAAATCAAAGTATTAATGATAGATGTTTGAGAATTAAAATAAAACCTCTAAGCAAATTGTTTTTCTTTTTCTTATATCTCTAAAACTAATAATAATTTTTTAATTTATTCATACAAAATATTAAACTTTCAAATTAAGAGAAGAGCGAGCATAATAATGAAACTGAGATTCCAGATTATTTTTAAAATTTTATTATTTCCAATTGAAATGGTACCTTCCGTAAGTTGACATAGGGACTTAACAACTATTTAAAATAATTTAACTAAAAAGTTTATGGAAATATAAATAAATCCAAAAAGGTAAAATAAAAAATATAACTTAACTTTACACATAATAACTTAAGGCATTTAAATATATTTAATAGCCAAAACCAAAATGAAAAAGTTTTGCAGGTAACCAAACAACCATTTTCACATTAGAAAAAACCTTTCCTCTTATATACAATACATAATTTGTGAAAGCTAAATTATATTAATTTTGAACGTAAATTTACCATTTGTTCCTTTTGTACGATAAAAGGAGGTAAAAGCATTCAGGAAAAATTTTTCTTGACTATCATTAAAATGATACGATACCCTAAAATTGGTCAAAATATCGATTTTTCAGTTTTTACTTCTTATTATTCACAATAGCTTTCTGAACATTTACTGAAAGTTTCATAATGATACCTACTGTAGAAAAAGAGTTATTAAACATTTTCTGGAGTCATCCCTTGAAGTTTGAACCCGTATTTCGTCTGCTTTCAACCAGTTTTCTCTGTTTCGCGTTTTTCAATTCTTGTGTTTAATAAATCCCCAAGGTTTTTTGCTAATTAAGTCGGAATTTAAAAAAATTTTGCCCCGGGTTCTTATAAAAGTGGTGCACAAAATTACGCATGGAATAAGGTCTACTAGGCATAGAGTTTTTTTTTTAAATGTTGAATTCAATAATTTGTAAAATGTTGCTGATTTTTTGAGATTTTCAGTATAAATGCATGTAACTTTTTTGCTGTAACCCACATTTTAAATTCCATCCATAGTTCTCAAACAAATAATTATAAAAACAAACTATAAAAGTTTGGTTATTCTTAACAGTGAAAAGGAGTACCATTTTAAAAAAGTTTAAAATTTTATCTTTTAAAAAAAAAAAAAAACCTGAAAAACTACTAGTAAATTCTTTTTATGATTGCTGAGAAATGTTTAATTATAGTATACACAACATAAAAACATGATAATTTAAAAGTTTTTGTTATTATTTTTTAAATGTTTTGGGTATCGTAATGTCTTGGGTACCCCTTAAAAAAACTGTTTTTTCCATACTATTAGAAGTTGTGTTGGAGCAATATAAAAATGGTTTTACGACCAAAATAATAATACATGGTTAGTACAGAAATTGTGTTGAAGGTGCAGCACGCATGTAATCTTCCAAAAAGTACTTTAGCATGTGCTATTTAATGTTTCAGAAAAATAGCTATTCAAAGAATACATAAACACAATGAGTTTTAAATCAAGATAATTTTTTCTGATTCCGAAATTTGAAGTTATAAAAAATAAATATCGAAAATATTGTTCCATCCATGTAAATAACAAACACTCATTTACAAATAAATACGTATTAATATTTTGTAACGTTTGCAACCTATTTGCAATATCAAGGAGATAAAAAGATTCTTGAAAAATATCTGTTCAAAAGTGTTTTAGTGAATGACGTAGAATTCAGAACGTATAATTCGGAAATTAAAAAATTTCATTCAATGGTATTTTAATTAAATTTCCAAAAAGTAAAGCAAGTTTTGAAAAGAGGAAATTTGTCTACTTTCTTATTATTTTAGTACCCACTAACTAAAGTACGTATAGAAGTAAAGACATGAATAGAACGAATGAAAGCATTCTTATTGTTAGAATTCTAATTGTTCTTTCTGCCATATCAAAAAAGAATTTTGAAAACCTGGACAGAACAGACGTTTAAAAGGTGGTACAGACAGATGGGCTGAAATTTCAAAGAACAAATAATAAAAATAAAAAGTAAACATCTGACAAAGAATAAAAATAAAAGAAGGCTAAAAAAAAAAAAATTCTGTTTGTGGAATAATTGTTCACTAAACTATTCATTATCACTCTCTTTCTACTTATAAGTTCGTTTCACCTTAAATTCAAATTGACAATTGTGGAATTATGTTATTTAAAAAAATTTATTTTTTGTTAACACGCTTGTGAAGCATATCCCTTATAGAAAAATAAATATCGTCAATGTCGTAAAACTATTCATTATCACCCTCTAAGTTCGCTTCGCCGTAAATTCAAAATAACAAATGCGGAATTATATTTTTTAGAAATGTATAATTTCCTAACACCTTTGCGAAAAGTATTCATTATCGAAAAATACATTTCGTCGATGGACGAAGTTAAATGAATTTATGATAAATATAAGAAATATTTAAAGCGAAATTTCTCATAAATGTATAAGCATATCATAAATATTTATTTTATAAATAAGCGAAAATGATTGAAAACCTTCCTTGAATATTGATGAAATATCTATTTTTTCTGACCAATGCATCATTGGCTGATATTTTATAAATTTATAATTTTGCAATTCTTTTTCCAAACTAAAACTCAGATTATTATTTTAACCGAACAATTTCTTTGAAAGTGTTGTATACCACACTTTAACGGAATGATTACTTATCTCTCATTGATTTAACGTCAGAAATATTTTTTTATCATTAGAGATTTTCTGTATTTTCCGAAGGAGATATGTAAAAAGTGTGCTACAGTTTAAGGGTTAAAACAACCATTTTTATAAGCTTCACAATATTTTTTTAAGTATATAGCCACTATGCCAAAAGATTTTTATCAACAAAAACATAACACAAAAAATATTAATAGGCAAAACCTTATAAAAAAATACTTACATTTTTAGCATGGAAATTTATTTTTATATTTTACATGAATTCTTTTTTTCTTGAATAATCGACATTTGGCTACAGTTGCCCTCCAGTGGAGTAACTATATAATCATTAGACTAATTTTCATAAAATAATGCTACAGGGCACCACAGCTTAGGTGGTCAAAGGAGCGATATGGTCAGAGGTACAACACCTTCCCCCTATGAATGATTTTTAAAAAAAATTACCATTAAAATAAATACGGAATCTTTCATAAACGTGAGTAAAGAAGAATGGCGTTTAAAAAACAAAAAAATTTCATTGACATAAATACATTCATTTGTTTATAAATCTTTTGTCTCTAGCTGAAGAACAGTATAATGTATTTTGACCTAAACCAACCTAAATGCTAAATTTTTAAAATTATTAGTGAGTTTTAACCTTTAACCGTTTGCCATAGACAATTGTTTCACGTATTTCCTAATTTCCTTTAAAATAATATGTTAAACAAAGTGTAAATAATTGCCATAACTTTGTTTTAATGTCACCAATCAATTTTTAAAAGAATGATACTTTTTAAAAACCTTTTTTCAATTCCCATATCAAATTTTTTTATTAAGATATAACTTATTGAATCAAACTTTAAATGCTCAAAATCATTTATTACTTTTGCGTAAAAAAAAAGCTAAAAACTCTTCCACATTGTTAAATTTTTAGGTTATCTTAGGGTTTTCAGAGGATCTATATCATTTTAGCCCACTGAATTATTTGAGGCATTAGTCTCAGATGACAGGGCACGTTTTTTTGTCAACTCTAAAGACCTAATCAAAGTGGGAACGCCTTGTTAATATGTTTAGCATGATTGATGTTGCACGCTCTAACTCGTAAGAGATGGCAGATTTATTATGCCTTTGTCGCTGTTCGATGGTTTCATTGTTATAAGTTTGAAACATTTTGAGCTAGTAGGCTGCTCTTCTAGGTAGGTAGTAGGTTCAGTGATTGATTTTTCAATGGGACTTTTATTTTTTAAACAATTTTGGAATTCCTCTTCCTAAGTTGTTAAAATGTTGGAAATAGTTGCAATGTGAGTAAAAAACAAGTGTATGAGTAAAAAATAAACGTATCAGTATAAAATATTGTAAAAGAAACAAAAAATCAAATTAAAGATATGCGTCTTATTTGTTAAGGTACTGATTCTCTATACTAAATACAAATCGAACGCTTTTTTAAATTCTTTGTAATGCACTTTAAGAACATGTTACTAAATGCACAATATTGTTGTTAAATAGTTACTAATAGTGATGTTGAATAGTTACCAATAGGGATGTTGAATAATAGTTGATATAATAGTTACTAATTTGTTTTAGCTTTATGTCCATACTCACTTCGATACGTTAAATTTCATGAGTACTAGCTATGTTTCTTTTTTTATTTCAACACGATTCAAAACTTCCTCCCGTATTTCTAGAAGAGCAGATCCTATAAGTAACTCAAAAAATCTAAACCCGATTTTATCTCGACTAAACAAGCTACAAGTTGTGCTTTACATAAAAATAATAATCTCACGAAGGATATACTAAAATTTAATAAATATGCAACAAATAAAAAAATTGTAATTACTTAAAAGAAAAAAAATAAGCCATAAACTAAAATTAAAAATAGTTAACGTCCATTACAGCCAGGGAACAATATATTAAAGCTAACAAGATAGCAAAATGCAATATTAAAAACTCGTTTCTTTTGAGCTGGCAGCACGTCCAAAAAAGTATTGGATTTCTTTTGCGAAACGTCTCAAGATAATTCTCGACAGATACACTATTTCAGGAAGTAATTAGAGCAAATTAATGACGCCTTAGTGTAAGGAGACAGTAGTTTGACGATATTGTAACTTAATTTTTTGTCAAAGGTGCGGCTCAGTGGCTGAGAGGTTAAATGTGTCCGCCTCGTAAGCCCAAGGTCGCAGGCCCCGGCTGAGTCGTCGGATTTTCTGGATGGGAAAATTCTGGGCACGCATCTCATATGATTATGTGGCATGTAAAAAATCCCTGAAGGGCTAGTTTGGCTTTGGTTCTCTCGGCAAAATTATATCTCGGCATTCTTTAACATCCACAGAGAGCTCGGATTCATTGTAATCTGTGCGTCGAAATTGGTAGCGAGAGTCGCCTAGATGGTGCCACAAGAAAATGGCTCTCAGTTCTAGAGAATGTGCCGAGTCTGCAAAGGCTTGACTTCCCATGTTGCAGCTCCCATTAGAGAAAAAAATTGTCACAGGGCAATTCCATACGTGACGGAATAATATTTTTAATTGTAGAATTGAAGTAAAGCAATTACCAAGAAGCTATTTTAAAGAAAAATTGGTTTTTCAGTTCATATATTGCTGTTAATGATGAAAAGATAATAAAAAGAGTTTAGATTTTTTAAAAAAAAGTATTTTATTGCTTCATTTTTGACTACCTTCTTTTTGCGTGACGGAATGACATTTTTGCAGCCACTATTGCATTCCGGTACTTAAAATTGGATATTTCTGTGAATTAACAACGCATTGAGTTTTTAAACTAATCCATATCTTAAAGATTCTATATAAATAAGCTATGTAAAATTATAATTTAGAGCAAACTATTAACTTGAATTTGACGTGACGAAATGACCGTGACTGAAAGACTAAAAGTTTCATAAATTTATATTACATTAAAAGTGTGTAAAGTAAGAAATTTAATATATCTTTTATTATCTAGAATACTCAAAAGGTATTAAATATCACATTATATACATTCATTCACACGTGAAAGGTTTTTTTAACCACTTATCGACACAATTTCCAACTCGTTGAAATGCTGGCTGAATTGGCAGAGATAACCAATCTTTTATGACCAATAGAGGCATCGATCTTATTTTAGGGAAATGTGAATGCATGTCATTTATCGTCCTGCTTTCTTAAACCATAATTTGAAAACATAGAATATATTTTTAAACTTAATTTGTAAAAATTTCAAAAACATTGACGTTTCAAAAAGTTGACATTTTAATGGAATTGCACAAAATATAATTCTATGTATTCATTTCTTGTATTGGCATACGACAAGGCCCAGTGGTATTGCTTAGTGTTTCCATATCACAGGTGCGGAATAATTAAATAAATTCTGAAGTATTAATTAAATGTATAAAATATGTTTTGAGATTGTTAATTCCAAATTGTTCCTTCCAAGCTTCTTACGGAAGTTAAGCACACAAAAAAACTAACTTTTTTTTAACAAAAATAAACACATGTTAAAGTTTAAAACACCACATTAAAATAGTTTTTTTTATAAATATAAGGAAACTGGGCAACTTTTTATTGCTCATGCAAATGCATAGTGATTTTTGGTTTTAAATTCATTTGAATATACCATACCATTTAATAATTCATTTTGTAAATAATTTCATATTAAAATGTTTCAATAGTCAACTACAAGCTTTAGTAAAAAACTTTACAGTCAGTTACAAGTATTCGTAAAAAAAGTTTAAGTAGTCAGCAGCAAGTTTAAAAAATATTCAGTAACAAATTTTACTGGAAAACCTTGCACTAATCAGTTACAAGGTTTTCAATGAATGCTGGTGAAAACGTCAGTTGTGTTTTTTTATTTCTGCCGTTAAGATGATTTATGTTGATCAAAGTGGATGCTTTTAGGAATATTTTTTAGGCCAAAACTTCATTATTAGATATTCTCTGGAGTGCAATTTTTTAGCGTTCTTGAATAGCTAAGATATTTTTGCTGTGTTAATTCACATCATTACTTCTCCAGGCACAACGAATTCTCTTAGAAAAAACATCGAACTATAACGCAATAAAAGAAGATTACAGTATTTACGGCAAAAAGTGCTTTTTCTACGGTATGTTCGAATTTTAGCTGTTTGTCTATATTAATTTGATCAAATTCAGTATTTGACGAAAGATCAAGTTTATATTTTTTGAAATATGATAAAAAAAGTATTCTAAAACAAAAGCAACTTATTTGAACATATAATTGTAAAAAATATGTGCATTTTAGACTTTCGTTTTATAAACAACCTTACATAATAAAAAGATAGAACTAGCCTTTAATGAGTTTGATTGGAAAATATCTTAATTTATATTTAAAAAAAAATTGATTTTTTTACAATATTAAAACCCCTTTATAGAACAACATGTTTTCAATTTAACCCCCAAAAATCAACGTGTTTAAAATTTTCAGGTCCATCTGAATAGGACTTCGTGTTATTTTATCATTAAAATGTTACACAGGACTAAACAATTTGCTTGCACAGAATTTTCCTATGAATCCAGTTATTAAATTTTCCAATGATTTTTATTTTCATTTAGAGAAATGCCTTTCAATATATTTTCTTCGGCATGATTCGTTCACATGACAAAACATATTTTTGTAAAAGAAAGATGATGCGTATAAAATAAAACTATTTTAGGAAAAAATAATTTAAACTGCTTGTAATAATAGGTAGAATGTTGTAGTATAACACTTAAGTAAGTATATTACTGATCATTATAGAATGTAAAATTTGGTTGTTGGCTATTCATTGCAAAATCATTTGTTGTAGTTATACGTAACCCCGTTCACTTAATTCCGTTACCGATCAAGTCCTTCTTAGCAGTTTTCAATTGTTGTCGGCGATGTGGTTGTCAAGTATCTTAATTTTTCTTTTTAAATCGATTTAAGGTGCGTTTGCATGAGCCATCGAATCCATGGATTGAAGACCAAACTCGGATATTTTTTTCTCTTGGAGATTTTTTCTTAGATAAAACCGGAATTGCAAGATTCATGGGGGGGGGGGGGGGTCGAAAACTCTCCAATAAAGGAGGATTTGCTGTTTCATACCATGGATTCGGCCACAGACTATCATTTGGTTTAGAAATCCTGCTCGACCTCTTTCCCCCCCAATGGGATTTTTGGCATTCCATGGATTCGATGGCTCATGTAAACGCGCCTAATGCTATCCTTCGCAACCGAGTAATTACTTCGTCGCAGAGAGATGGTTTAGTACTGGACTAGCATTCAAGGGGTTACGAGCACAAAACAGGGCGAATTTAATTTGTCAAACTTGGTGCGGAATTGATGTTTGGCTTACATTTAATCAAAATACGAGAACATAGCAACCCAGGAGCAGGCTTACGCGCGAGAGGAGGTATTGACTATGCAAAATTGGGAAACTATTCCTTTTCTACACCATTTCAGCCCAGTTCGTCGTGCAAATTTAAGAGTGTTCTTGATTTTGTATTGATTCAAAATTTGTTCTAAGAAATTTGGATTGCTACAAGTGATCAACCGTTTTTCAACAATGTTTGTTACTTGAGGAGAAAGTCTAAATAACTATCATTGAAAGGTAATTGAAAATCGTGTTATGTTTTTAACATCCCCAGTTTTTAGACACAATTAAGCCGAAGTGTGTTTGGAAAATCATAATTTGTATGGTTATAAAAACTCAAAATAGAAATACTTTTGCATGCATTTCGGAATGATGTTTTTAGATTGCTTTATATTGATAGCAATATAAAAAATAATATTCAAATATTTCTTACGATATAAAAAAAACAAGTAATGTGTCATTATTTAGAAAAAAAACATTAATTGTTTAGAAATTAAGGAAGCCTTAGGAGATTTTTTTTTGTTATGTAAAACTTAAAAATGCATATAGTTAATTAGAAAAACTTTTGATGTCTTAAATTGCGGTTAGTTTTTGTGTTAGAGGTTAAAAAATCTGTCAAAGTCATAATCATGATTTATTTCTTTTAACTAGTAAACTTTTTTTCTGTTTAATGATGGACATCAGCTTAAGGGTATATGCATTACAAATCATTAACAAAAAGTTAATGAAGACAAAACATTATAATTCTTTGGACTAAATATTTTAATTAAATTATTATCTTCAATACGGATTATCTTTAAAAAGCGTAAAAAAGCAAAAGGAGTGTAGGAATACAATAAAAAAACTTTAATTAAAATCATAATTATTTCTTTCAAAAAATAATCTAAGAACTATCGGATAATGCTACTAAAAATTGAATCTAAAAAATGTAAGAAGAAAATTTGGTTGTTTTAAAATACGTTTAAGTATAATGCATGGTTTTAACCCTTATGCTTTAAATTTTATTTTATATTACTTATTCATAATAAAATAACTATATTTTACAACTTAAATATTTTAAATGAGGCAGTAAATTAATTTAGATTCATAGTATCATTAATTTAAACATTTTGAGTAGTATTAAATTTTATTCATGATAATACTGTTAAAAATAAACAATAAATGATTTGACAAGAAGTACAGAAATAACTAGAACAACACACTTTATCCTTTACCATGCATTTTTGTAAAAAATAAATTATTTTTAAGATTTAATAGATAGAACCGAATAAGGAAATTGCATACAAACGGACATAATGGACAACTTCAACACGTAAACTCCCATTCTTCCATTTCTTTTTTGAGAAAAATTGTTTCTAATAAAAAAATGAAAAGTAAGCAACAACAAAAAAATGGAAGGTTCACCAATAATAAATATATAATTCAGTAGACATGATTGCGTCGTGTTAAGTATCAGCTTTTTACAAAAATTATATTTCAATAAAATTCCTATTATGCACGTAGAATTCCCTATCCTTAAAATATTATATTTGGTAACAATTTTCGAAATAACTTTTTTTTATTTCTTCAATTATGATTCATTTTAGTTATGGATTAAATCTATTTCAAATTACTTACGTAACTAAATTAAATTTTAACGATAATTTTTCAAATATTAGTGATTAAACTGAAAAATACTTATTTTTTTCTATCATTACAAGTATTTGGCTGAAGACTTATATAATTATATATTTTTTAATTAGAATGCATCTTTTTCAAAACTGCAATACTTAAAAAAATATGGTATTGAATAATCTCTATAATAATAAACATAGTTAAATTTCAATAAAAATAAATGCCATGATATATATAAGAGCTTTTCAATTAACCTCACTATTTCATACATTTTTTTTTTATTAAATAAGGATATTAAATAATGTAACTTGCTTAAATTATTTAAGCAATTGAAAAGTAATTATTATTTAAAAGTTGTAAAATAAATTCTGATGTATGAATTGGTAAACATTGTAAAAATGAATGTTTATTATCTCTATTAAATATTTTGCATGTTCTTGCAAGGACATTTTATTAGTAATATTTATTAATAATACTAAGACATAATTTTTAAAGTTGAGTTAAGGATTTTTACTCTAACAAATATCATGTCAAAGTTCTTGTGGGAAAACTCATTAGGATTTGAAAAGTTTTAATATATTTTAGATTTAAAAACATGAAACTAGTGTGTTTGGAAAATCAAAATTTCTGTCTTTTTAAAAGACAAAAAGTTTTGCTAAGCTTTTGTAACTTTTAACTTTTGATTAAGAAAAATGATACTGCGATACAAATTTGCTCTTTTTTAATTTGTTTTTTTCTCTTATTTCTCTGCAGTCGTCAAAATATATAATGAGAAAAAAATATGTTCCTTTCTTTTATCCAAGCAATTGAATTTTGCAATAACTATCTACTTCATCAATCATTTTTTCAAGGGTGCTTGTTCAAGTTTAATTTTATTTAAAATGCAAAAATTGTATTATTTTTGATTATTTTTTCGAATTGATTTATTTTTTCAATTAAAGTTCTTTATTAGCTGCAGTTAGATGCAAAGATTAGAAACATTATTAGAAAACATGAATGTGCACAAGGAGATTCTTGAAATTCGGTTAGCTTTAATCTATAATAATAAAAGAGAGTGTCTGTGTGTATGTCTGTGGATCGCAAAAGACCTACTTAGACTTCTCTGAAAAATTCGAAATTTTTAATGCCGATTACTTTTAATACCTACGTGTGCACCTGAGGCTTAGTTTGTTCATATTTGATTGTAATTTTTAATTAATATAATTAGTTTTTTAAAAAAAAAAAAACGTCATCCACGTGGGAGTGCGGGACCATAACAGGGCTTGAAAACACATGGACCTGGCCGAAACGGAGGCTTGTCGCCATCCTCTATTAGTGTTTGCTTTTTAAGTGCGCATGCTCTCACATATTATACAATTTATGCATTCGCCTGATTTATTATTTCCATATTAATGTTAGCGAATTGATTTTATTTTGTGATTTTTTCCTGTATCTTTGACAGAAAACTTAACACTTTCATTTCTAAGGCCACTTGTAAGATAGTGCTTTGCCAAACCATAAATTCTCAATAGTCTTTTTACGAAGACAGCCTCTCCAATCTATTACGAGGCTAAAATTTTTATCTGGACAACTGCAAATTGCCACCATTACTTGTTACCCCTCCATATATACCACATTTTTTTATCAATTGCAGTTCCACAGAATATACATTTTCTCTACCTTCTAAAAAAAGTGCCTACCCTGACGAAATCTGCTACCAAAAAATACATCAAACGATGATCTTGAGAAAGTTTATCGTCTGAATTACTTCGTTTTTTTTTATCAAGAAAGTTTTGAAAGTTGTCTTGGTGAGAGTGGCAACTGCAAAGAAAACAAATTAGTTCTCGGCTACCTTCGAGTTATTTCTCGTAAGTTAAACAGAGTATTTAGGGAAAAAATAACTTTTTTCCATATCTTTCACTCCGATTTCATTAGAAAGGGATAAAAATTTTCCCAACTAGTTCTCAGTATTTTTTTTGGCATAATTCGATAAAGTAATTGGTTCTTTGACATAAAGGTAACTGCTATTTAATGAAAACTATAATAAGTCATATAGTGTATGGAAATCACTAAAAATTTGGGACTCGGGGTTGAAAATTATAAAGTAATTGTTTGCGCGGTAAAATATGTTTTTCACGGTATTTCACATTCCTATTTCATTAGACAGGGATAAAAATTTTCCCAACTAGTCCTTAGTATTTTTTGAAGGGGTAAGATTTGATAAAGTAATTGGCTCTTTGACAAAGTGGTATATATTATTTTTTTTATAAAAAGAATGATAATTCCTATATGAGTAGTACAGGGGAAGAACACCTTCATTGGATAGGAATCTGTCTGCATCAGGTCTATCGAGTCATTGCCTGCACTGGTGTGAAGAAACCAGTTTTGACTTGTTTCTTATCACGCTGCGCACGGGTTTACTCCTGAAATTCGGTTAGCGTCAATATAATCTAAATTTGAGTCTAAAAGTCGTTGTTCTAACAAAACATTTTTTTACGACGACGTAAAAAAGAGAGTTTAATTCCGTATTAGATATGAATAATTTTTTTTCCCTATTTCTGGATATTTTTTTTTGTTTATTTTTAAAAAGTAATTGGCTCTTTGACAACGTCTTAGCATATATTTTTCTAAGAATAATAGTAATCCAATTTTTTTATGGACCTTACTAAAACCTTCCAGCACAGTTCAATTTCAACCACATTTAGTTGAAATTTTTTTTATTGCTTATTTCTATGATCGAGACTTATTTACATGCAATGAAGGGTGTAGTGACGTGTACATTTCTTGTAAATAATTATTTTTTGTTATGATTTTTTTTTTGTTTTGCGAACTGAACTGAAAATAGTGTGGAATAATTCGGGCGTTCGCTTTGGCGACGCGTTTGTGAGAACTGAAAAAAGGTGACTGCTATAAACAACTTTGTTAAAGCTCCTGAAATTCTACGTGTATAGTGTCTGGTACTTTGTGTTGTCTTGAAATAAAAGATTCTCGTCTAAAAGAGAGTTGCAATGCAATTTACTACATGGGTTATACCCCTGTACTCTTTATATTGTGTGTATGAAACTAACTAAAAACTTCAAGTGCTAGGTTGAAAATTATAAGTTATTGTTTGTGCGATATTTCATTGCATTCATTAACCAAAATGAAATTCATATTACTACTTAATTCGGAAAACTAAAAAGCGAAAAACTAAAGCGATTTAAGAAAGAACCATTTTATTTATTAAGTAGTTTAAAAAATGACGCTTAATATCTGGATTGAAAATTTTAATATTAGTTTTACGATTATCTGAAATTGCCAAAAAAAATCAACTTTTTGAAATGTTATATTTCCTACTAATTTTAAATAAATTAAATAGCTAAATATTAAATGTAAAATAATTAAATACATTTTAATATAAAAATATAATAAATTTTTAACATTTTAATATAAAAATATAATAATTCTGGATTTATGAAATGCTTTGGAAAGTTTTTTTTTTTAAACTTTTGAATGCAATCTGCCTGGAACTTAGATTTGTGATTCCGTGTGCTTTTTGGAAACGCAAAGATCTTATTTCTTCTAACACGCAAATAGTCTCTCATCTCATAGATTAGTGTAATAACATGCAGTAAAAATACTTTTAAGATCCAATTCTTGATAAAAAACGTTTTTCTGTCTTTTAAATATTTGACCTAACGTGTAAGATTTGTTTAAAAAATTCCCTTGAAACTTTAGATATTACATTTGCATAAACTTAATTATTTACAGACAAGTTAACTCGACTAAATCTTGATAAATTTGCGTTTTGTAAAGATTTCTTAATCTTTTTTGATAAAAAAAACCCACCATACTAGTTAGTTAAGAAAACAGGTTTTAGTATTTGATTTGGAGAAGTGATTTTTTAGGTCTGCGTTAAAATTTGTCTTTTTTGTATATATTAGCTTTAGCTAGAAGGTTACTAAGGGTTTTGGCTCTATTGAAATATTTATTAACAGTATATACATTAAAAAATTTAAGAAAAAAATCTCTGATGTCGAGTACAATATTCACAAGACTATTTACTGATTTAATCTTATGCGATTTGCGGCTTTGGTTACAAAACATGCTTTTTCATTCTTAATTTTGAATATTCAATGTCATATATATGGAGTTTATTTAAAATTATTAAAGTGGATGTTAATATATTTTGAAATGAAATGTTCATATAACCTTGAATTTTTTCAATAAGGTTTCATTTTAAATGATAAACGCCATTATATATATTATAATACACTTCTTATAATGCTTTCAGTCAAGTGTTCATAAGATTCTAACTTTAAAGGTTTCAATTACATTACAGAGACTGAAATTACAAATACTAAAGAAATCTATATCGGTTTCTCCTTGATTTTGTTTCTTCCTGGGTTGATTTTCTTTTATTCAGAAATGGTTTTTATTTTTATTGGTGACATGGATAATCTATCATCTCGTTGAATTATAATTTATCACTTAAGGCTTAGTACTTTCAAGAAGTAAAAATTAAATTGAACTCACAACATAAAGTACTAATGTAATTCGTAATACTTTAGCAAACTTTGTGTTATTGCAAAATTTATTATTTATTTTATTTTAGCTAGAGAAATGTGTTGCATCATTTTTTAAAATTTAATTTTAAATTTAACGAGGCAAAAAATAACAAATGTACAACAAATGTTATTACAATATTGCTACTGTCCAACCTTGATGCTTCACAATTGTGTTGTTTCAGTTGACGTAAGTTCATAGTTTTAGTTCTCAGTCTTTATCGATTTCATTGGTTGTTTTGGTTTCACTCTCAATGGTTGGAGGAAAAAACAACATATATTTAGTATCCATGATATTTTGTATTTAATATTTTTTTAGCAGTGAGACAAAAATTTTCTACTGATTGCAGAATAATATATTATGCAACGTAAAAAGAACAATAAGAGAAGAAAAGCGACGAAACGAACAATAAAAGGAAAAAAAATAATCAAAAGAAATCACAATTTTACACTTTCCACAAATATCCAGCAATTCCAATATTTTTAAATATTAAATTGAATCATGCAATTCGATCAAATTATCACTAAAACAAATACAATTAAAAGTGGGCCAAAAATGAAAACAATACAGCTGGAGCTGTTGCCATTCATGATATGAGACATGCTCATTTTACGCATGTTTACCAAAACTTAACAAGACGATAATTGGTACAATTTGTGCTATTCAAAAGCTAAAACATTTTTTTGCCTTTCCTGGACATAGAATATCCTCTATTTTATACTCGTTATTGCATGATGTCACGTGATTTGTCAACAAAAGAAAACATCCGTTGTGGAAAACCTTAACAATCGTAAATTACAAATAAATTAGAACGAAGGAATAGCAAGGAATCCGAGTTTTTTGTCCCTCCTAAGAGCGAAATATTTCTTTATTAAAAAACTTTGTGCACGTTAAGGATCATGAGACAATGTAGGGTTGTCTTGTTTTCTCTTGTCAGACGTTAGAAAGCATAATGGCTGCAATGGAATTAAAGGTGGGTGGTTGGTGTTGGCTTCAAATATGGTGACTCATTATTCTATTTAACTGGTATAAAAGTGTTTCTCCATCGCGTATAGATCCTATACAAACACTTAGATAGAAACACTTAGAAGATAAAAAACGCACTGCATATTATTCTATTTGTTTGCAAGACGCCCTGACATTTAAATAATCTTTGCCAAATTTAACTAAATTTTAACTTGAAAATGAATTAAACTTAATATGATTTTTTCTCTCGTTTTAAGCTTAAACATACATTTAAGAATAAACTTTACCTTTATTCACCTTAATACAGGGTGAGGCAAACAAAACCGGCCCCGAGCTAGAGATGGGAATACGTTAAAATGCTTGGCGAGAAAAACTCTTGAAGCCGCCTGAAACCTGTTTTTGCAATGGTTGGATCGGATTAGCTTCACATTAGAGCTACTCATAGACTAGTGGCGAATTCAGATCTTAGTTCGTATTGTATGAAGACGTCCCATAATGCAAATTTTGTGTTCTGCAATCAATTTAGTGTATTTATTAACAAAAACAAAAATTTCCGATCCTTTAGGATAAATAACGACCAAAATAATCAAATAATCACTAGTAGGAGCGTTTCTTGATCAGCTCTACTAACCTTGTTTATATTCCATTTCAACTAGCTTTTAAGAGATCATAGGAGTCTTAAAAATGTGCAAAGAAGGTACTACAAAGTGTATAGTTTGATCTTTCATGTAATTTTTTAACTACTCAATAGATAAGTATAATTTTTTATATGTAATTTTATAGGATTTATTTAATATAAAACAAATTTTCAAATTTATGAAACTTTAGCCAAAACTAAAATAAATGATATTAAACAGAAAGCTATTTTAGCACATTGGGATTAGGCTTGCGCGACAAGTTTTGAGGTCAAAATTGAAAAAATGACCAAGAAAATGACTTTATATTGTACAAATATGTATAAACAAAGACTTATACCTAAATTCTCAGCTCAATTTTAATTGGAAGTTATTTTAAGAACTTTTTCTAAAGAAAAAATAATAAAATTTTTAAAATTTTGATTTTAATTTTTTTTAAATAATTTCTTATTAAAATTGAGCTGAAATATTAAATAAAGCTTATATAATTACATATAAAAAATATACTTATAAATTGAGTAGTTAAAAAATTACATGAAAGATCAAACTATGCTTTGTAGTACCTTCTTTGCACATTTTTAAGACTCCTATGACCCCTTAAAAGCGTAGCGTAGTTGCCGGCAAATAAGTAGCCAAGCGTTTGCTTGGGCTTAATATTGAAGCGATCAATAGCTTCAGTGAGTAAGGCTGTTTTTGTATTGGTTTTAGACTTGGCAACATTTCTGTCGTATTCTAATCTCCATCTCGGGGCCGGTTTTGTTTGCCTCACCCTGTATATGGCATTAACAATAATAGTTTTGTTTATTATGTTATAAAGGCATACGAAACTTCTCCCCCAATTTTTTTCAAAATGTTTTACATACACTATCAAATAATAATAGGTCAAATGACGAATTAAAGATATGCTGAAAAATATTTGATTTTTTTGTAAACAAGATATAGCCCAAGAGTTTTTAAAATTTATAAAAAAAACGGCTTCCTGGTTCGTTTAGTTTGTATTATTATTTTCTCTATTTCTGTCCAGTATTAGTAGCACCTAAATAGTAATTCAGTTTCTAAACAGAAGTCTCGTCGGTTACACCTCTCGGCCACCGGGGGGACGTTTAACACCTATTAAGACGTCATTAAATCAAAAATAATCTAATAGCTTGTTGTTTTAACCTTCGAAACTCCCCGCCAAATAAATTGCGGTAAAAATAATCCGCCCCTACAAGATGGTGACACTTCTCATTCTCCCAAAGAAGAATAAAATTTTAGGTGAAAGGAACTTAAAAATAGTTGACAATTATTTACGTACCTAAGAGGAGTGTCAGGAAAGCCGAAATATGCGCTTCTTAGAAGCACATTGGTGTAATAACCATTGGCGATTGCACCACTTTCGTCTAAAAAGCAATATTTGGTTATCATTAAAAATGAATGAGAATTTTGGGGGTAAAAAGGTTTAAGTTTTCTTATAAGATGCACCATTTTGTTTCGAAGCAGTTCATAGATAATAATGGGTGACAAGTAAAGCCACTTTTGCTTAAGAGACGAGAGGTTGAAGTTATTTTGTTTCCCAGGTGTTGATGCTGTTACGTTGCAATATTGTTGTTGGCGAAGTTTTTGTTATATTTCGGATTATGGTGTTGGAAAAATGCAATTTGTGGAAGTTTTTTTTCAATGGCGATGAAGGAAAATGAGATTGAATGACTTTTTTTTCATATTCTACAGAAATGCATGAAGTTTGGGAAAATAGTTGTTTATTTGATTTTTGATTATCAAGATTTGTAAATATTAATACAGTTCAGTAAATATAAGTCCTAGTATTTATTTTATAGAAAATAAACTCTATAACATGAAGTGATATTGTTTGGAGTGAAAAACCATATTTAAAAAAATTGGGAGTTGTATTTCTCGATTGCAACGGGTTTAAAAAAGAAAAAATATCTATAAATATCGACAAATTTGGAAAACAATCGAAATTCATATTCTTATTACTAAAAATTAAAGACAAGTAACATTATTATTATTATTTGAAGAAACAATTTCGCTTGTATAATTTGTCCCATTGAAAAATATAGTAGATTAAGTATAGTTATATTTGTTTTTAATTCAGTTTGAATTATATTTGCACTAGAGCTAAACGAGGACTATTGGCGACGGATGTCGCATTTTAGAACCACAGTCAAATGATTAGCCGACACCTGAGTAGGCACCCAAAGATAGTTATGCATTAGCCTTAACCGCTTCCACTCGCACAGATGCATTAGAACAGTGTTTGCCAGCCATACTGAATTCCTCGCATTTCACCACTTAGAAATTAGACCCAGATTCCTCTTTATCTTCTCATTAATAAATCGATAAAATCATCACCAACAAATCCCGTTATAAAAATATGATATCCTCTCTCCATGTTCTTTTCTTTGAAGACCACAACACCTGTTCAAATATCCCCATTTGCTTTGGAACAAGTTAAACCTGAATGGAATACCTCGGAAAACCGACATTTTTGTTTAACAAAAGCGTAACTAAACTTTTCACGAAACTAGTTGGCAACCTCTTTACAATATGGTACTTATTAGTTAGATGATTATGAAAATAACGGACTGTTTATTTAAAGACTAGGCTAAGGCTTTTTGATTTTAAAAGGTATTGTAAAGCTTTTTGGAATCTTTAAAATCAAAGAATACTGCTTATTTCAGTACAATACTGCTTATATCTCCACATAATCACCTTGACGCTTAACGCATTTGTCATGTCTGTAAACAAGCTTTAAAATGCCTTCTTCATAAAATGTAGTCGCCAATGATTTTAAGGGAGTTGTAAGGGTTTTTTTAAACTCTATACGTCAATTTGGAAGCGCTGCAATCCAAGCCATTACGCTAATCTAATTCACTTATGGTATTGTAAACCCCTTCTAGTTAAACACTTGGTCAACTCGCTGACCAATACTGATGTTCATGAAGTAAAAGATCAAGGAAGCAAGTCAGTATTGTTCAGCGAGCTGACCAAGAGTTTAAGGAAACACAAAGGTTCACCATAAGTGAATTATTGACTAGCAGTGAATTAGAGGACAAATAAAATTGACGTGAAGCTTCCAAATTTACTTTTTTTTAGACGAAACCGTCACAACTCCCTCCCAATCATTGACCGTTACATTTTATGAAGATAGTATTTCAAAGCTTGTTAACAGGTATGAGAAATGCCTTAATCGTCAAGGTGATTACGTGGAGAAATAAGCAGTATTGTGCATTACTTTTGATAAAATTTTTTTTTAGTAGTTTGACCCGTCTTTCTGTTGCAGCCCAGGTTGAAAACTAAACAACCCTCGTAGTTAGAGCTATTCCAAACTAATTCTGCCAAAATATGAAACCATATCCTTCCCAACTTACAATGTTAGCTTTTATCGATAAACTTTCCCCATTATGTCTTCATCGATACCCTTAAGAAAGTATGCCTCCAACACTTCAACACGATTTGTCCCCCCAAGATTGCCCTTTATTGCACAAAGTATATAGATGAGGGCGACTTGATTTAATTATTTGTTAGGGCAACACGTGTAATGATGTTTAACAACGTTGACGCCCCACAATAGGGCGTTTGGGGATGTTTCATTGATCGTTTTGACGATGTTTTCTAGATGACGAGACCTCTTGAAAGATTAAATGAGGCTTATGGCAAAGATTATAAAGCCTTTAGGTTTAAAGCATTTTTAATTATGTACTTTAACTTAAGGTAGGCGAATACCCAAAATTCTAAAATCTTTGCTATTAATTTAATCTTTTCGAAATTTGGCATAGTTATTTTAAATATAATAAACAATGATTTTTAGGCAATTTTTTTTATTTAAATATAATTGATTGATTTTAAACAGTGTTTTTCAACTAAAAAAAGGGTGTTACGCTAACACTTTTAGCATAAAAAGTTTTACATTAATTTACCTGAAATTTTTTACAGATGCTATTACAGTATATATCTTTGCTATAAGCCTCTAACATCTGGTGCAAATATAGTTTTTTTAAAATGTTTAAGTGTAAGTTAATCGGAAAAAAAACTATTTTTTAGTTAAATTCATGACATTTTTCTTAATAACTTCTTTTCTTGTAATTTGTATGTAACTCTAGAGGGTCATAGCATGCATCAGTTCAAAACGAAGAATTTAACACATAATTTATGTTTGTAGGATGAAAATTCAATGTGGTAGACTTGTTAGTGTAACCCTTTTTTTTAGTTGAAAACACCGTTTAAAATATATAAATTATATTTAAATTTTTAAAAATGCCTAAATAGCATTGTTCATTATATTTTAAATCACTAAGCCAAATTTGGAAAAGATTAAAGTAATAGTAAAAATTTTAGAATTTTGTGGAATTTTGGGTACTAGCCTACCTTAATTTAATTATTTGTGAAGCACAAGCGTGAACTGTTTAACAAAGTTGACGCCCTGCAGTAAGGTGTTTGGTGACATTTTATTGATTTCGACTTATGACACTTTTTCTGTTGTATTTTCTAAGGGCGTAATACGAATTATTATGCTTTGAGAGCAGAAAACGTGATAAAACTGTTGTTGAATTGAATTTCACATCTTATAGTATTATTAGCTAAATATATTTATAAAACATATTTGGTAAAGAATAAGTTCAACTTCATATTTGACATCTCTAATTTGATAATAACTTGTGGAATAAAAACTAGTTTGGAAGAATTAATTTTTTAATGTTAGATACACTGTAAAAACAAGGGAGTATTATTACACTTGTTTTGGGTTTATGAAATGCTATATAGGGTGTAAATGTACACGACTTGTGGTGTCCGCACCAACATAGGTGTTATCATTAACTAAAAATGGTTTTTATTTAAACTTAAGAAAAAATTGGTGCTAACATACACCAGGAATGTAGCCTTTCACGACATATTTAAATCGAAGCACCAAATTTGGTGTTACAGATCGAGCCAATCTAGCAATTCTTTGGTTGTAACGGGAAAATTAGAGCTGTGTTTTGATAATTTATTCGTGATGTGCATGGTTTGATTCTTACTTTAAAAATTGCTAGATAGAAATCTTATTTCAGCGTGCAGTTTTGACTTTTAAATGATTGTCTGCGTGTTTGCATTCAGTTAGCCCTAAGCAACAGCATTAGTTTGATTTTGATGATGGTAAATCGTTGTATTGCTGAAAAGCAAACACGATTTTTTTTGTATTTGCTGAAAATGCAAAGTAAGCGGAACAATTATATTTATTCTTTATATAGATAACTGAATTACCATTGAATAATTTAACTAAAACTTCAATATTAGCAATTCTGGTTAAAACGAGAAAATTAGGGTTGTGTTTATATCTTTGTGCGATAGTATATATGATTAAAAGATATTGAAATGATAAGTATAATTACAGTATTTTCCCATAAGTCATTTAGCTCATTAATATCTGAATAATTTCAGTGAATAACTTTTCGATTATGAAATCATCATAACGCTTTCATAAATGATATTTTATTTACGTTTTGTTTGAAAAAACTATAAAATAGTTAAACTGAGTTTAATTGCACAATTTTATAGCTATATAGATAGTTGAGTAACAAATTGAACAAAGTCTAGCCACCCTATTGATATCTTTAATTTACGTTAAATATTCCTAAACATTAATTTTGTTTGATTATGTTTTTGTATGATATGCTTTACATTTTCATTTTATCTTTTGTATCATGGATAAAGGTATCCTCGTTGAGTTCAACTCAAGTCGCAAATCAACTCAAGTTACAGAATTGGCTATTTTAAACATTATAAATATGTCTGTTGTTCCGGATTTGTAAGAAAACAATTTGCACCAAAAAGTGTTTTTTAAAAATAACCATTTTGTCCTTTTGATTATGAAATTAGTACCAGAACACCCTGTTAGGTCGTTAAGTGTTTAAGTACACCAAATCAATGGTGTCGTTTTATCACACCAAAAATGGTGGCAACAGAGTAGCCACCAAATGTGGTGTTTCTACACACCAGTCAATTATCGGTGTTTCATTACACCGATTTACTGGTGGTGTTTCCTTACACCACTTTTGGTTGCTACTTTGTTGCCATCATTTTTGGTGTGAAGATACACCAAAATTATTTACAGTGTGGTTAAAACAAAAAGATTTTAATATTTTTTAAGGTACATTATTTTAATTGTGAAGCGATTATATACAGTTATAGAACAGCTGTTTCAATAATAATAAAATACCACAATAACAATAATAATAAAATTTCATAATTTATGACCATTTGTAAGACTAAATTGTAATATTTAAATATGTGTTACTAAAATGATATTAAATATAATCTAAATATTTAAAAAGCGAATTTATTTATTGTTAAAATTATAAAAAGTTAAGTAAATTTTTTTATATTATCAAGTTTAATAAAATCATTGAATTAATAGAAACGAGTTAGTTCTTCCAACAAAATGCGTTGAAGGAATAATAATATATTTTATACGATAAATCAACAATATCATAAAATATTAATAATAGATTTCGCCAAATCTTCTTTAGGTTATTTCAAATAGTTTACAACATATCTTTGAAATTCTCATCAAAAATAATAAAAGGTATTCTTTACTAAACATATTGATTAATCGTTCTCTTATAGGTTTTTCATTCACCGAACTTAGTCATTTTATTAAATGCATAATATATATATTTTTAGGCATTTTAATATTTTAATAATAAATTGCAATTTATAATAGATAAATGTATATGGATACAATTCAGTATTTTGCTTTACAAAAACGCATTTTAACCATCTATTGGTAGCCATAAAAACTTGTTTTTAGTTGTTGATATGAATTTATTAGTTTTTATACATTATCAAAATAGACGTTATTGTAAAATATTGTAGCATGCTTTTAAATTACCGTCTTTTTTATTGTAAAAAAAGATTCCTCAGCTAGTTATTTCATCATTTTTTTATATATTGCACCAATTAATATATAATGCATACAAATATTTTAAACGAATAACTTAAATAGCTATCCTATATATATAACGAATTCGGCTTTGCTCATATTATTGAAGTAAAATCAACCTATATCAGAGTGATGTGAAAAAATCAAATACAGATAACGTTAAACTGTTCAAATACAAATGAAAGACTGCATTTCGTTGTGACCTTTGATGACCTGCTAAAAACTTCATAAAAATTCACACCAACCGATTGGAAATGTTTTTATAGTTCAAAACTTATTTATTGCTTCCAACTAATAAATACTAACTATGATAAAAATGTATATACAAATGAAATATTACTGAAATTAACACACATATAATAGTAGCTACAAGTGGTAGTTTTGACACATATTAATTGAGGAATAAAAAAACTTTTTCTGGTAGCCATTGCTGCTATTTAAAATTAAGACGTTGGAAGGAAAAATTAAAGCTTCGTACTATTCTTTGTCTCATAACTAAGATATATTCCGTTCTTTTAAAACATTAAACTCCTGGAATTTTCCTGGTAAGAAATAAATCAGCTCTTGAAATATGGTTTAAGAATTCCCTAGGATATCCTAAAAAAATGTCTGGACATTCAGACGTTGAATAATTCACACAGAATATTTCAAGAATAAAGATTTATCGGAGATATGTGATCTATTAATAATTCAAAATCTAGTAGAGGTTTAAAATTGACGAGTTCGAAAATGCCGAAAGCAGTATACAGACCTTCTGGGCAAAAAAAAAAAATGCTTTATGTTCAGGCTCGTTTTTCAAATGCTACAATTTTTAACAAATCAAGAATTCAACGATAGATATAAAATTTTTCACTACCAGACAATGTGTTAAAATATTCTCACATAAAAAACAAGTGTAACTAGAGTTCTGAAACGAGTACATAAATTTTTTAGTTACTATTAAAAATGTATTATACTTTTCTTATATGGTAGTCACCATACAAATTTCTTAATGAATTTGGTCCAATTCAGTTCGAATTTTTAAAAGCGGTCTTCAAGATAAATACTGTATTACAATTTTAGAGTTATATATCGATTAAATTACGCACATTGTATGTATTTTTTTAGTTAAGTTATTATTTTTTTAATCTCAGTATTTACTAAAACTTTTGAAAAATACTGTGTATTACAACTTTAATTAATTATATAAGTAATTATATGTATTACAACTTTAGAATTAAATATATAATGAACTATGCACATTGTAAGTATTTTTTTTTAGATAAGTTTTGTTTTTAATCTCAGTATTCAATACCCAATACCCTTATTGAAACTTTCAGTTTTTAAAAACTCTTAGCAATCCATTGTAAAACACCATCTAACTTACATAATAGTATCCTGTGAACGGATTTAAATGACCTTCTCTACGTGATTTCCATTTATAAGTAGTTAATAGTCTTTTAATGGCGCCAACTTTCTGCACACTTATTCAATAAAAATGTCGCACGTTTCCTAAATGACTACAAGGTTAACAAATGTATGCCTTCTTAAGTAATATACATAATTTCAGTTTTAGTTAGTTTTATTTTTATGTAATTTAATTGTTATTTCCAGCGTTCGACAGCGGGGGGATTGAAGATTGAGAAAATTCGGCGTTGTGTGAAACGACCTTGATAAAACTTGTCTGGCGATTTATTTACTTGTATAAATTTAGATTGCTTTAAAGTGACGTGAAGAGTGTTTGAATAATGATCTTGGCGACAACCAGACTTCGCCAACACTGTTTATTATTTCATTTTTACCTTGTAATGCATGAATTTTTTTATCCGAAAATTTATATTTGTATCTTTTGTTATTTGAATATTTTGTTATCCCGAAAATAAAAATTTGTATCTTTAATACTCTGGGAAAATATATTGAAGAAAAAATTAACTGCATGGTAATTTAAATAATTTCAATTTTTTAATTTTGCATATGGCAAAAACTAACTACCAATTTCCAATTTTGATAAGAATTACTGACTAACTACTGAAACTACAAAATATTTTTTAAAATAATCCTCTTGAACTATAATTATTTTTTCAAAACAATTTATTTGTAGGAAGTATTAATATTATTATACTTTGAATACTGCCAAGGGCGTAATTTCACAAACAGTTAATAACTCCACTCTCTAATTTTGAATACACTTTTACAACTCTCATCTATGAGGGTTATTAGTAACTAAAACTTCAAAATGGAATGAAATACATGAAAAAAACACGGGGAGGCAGCTCTACTTTAGTAGAATAAAGTGGATTATGTTACTTGTTGCCATATGGTAACAGTATGCATTAGAGGGTTATTTTTTGTACGGTAACTACGCATATAATTTTAAATCTATTATTTGCAAATACATTAATTGAAGCCTGATAAGCAATAAGGTTGTATCACCTTGTGGATACGTCATGTTTTCATTTGTTGTCAGGAATTACTTATGTTTTGGTATTCGAAAATGAGTCTTCAAAGAATATTTTACTTATTAATTTTTTTAACTGCCAACTTATGCTGTGCTGTTGGTAGTGCAAAACATTAGTTTTAGATAGCTTGCATAGAAAGAAAACCTTCATTTCATCTATATCGATAATTTTGAGAGTAAAACCACAGCAACCAATGAAATAATAGTACGAAGAAATCTAAAAAAACAGCCTTACATAACTAAACAATCCCATTGTGTAATTTAAAATGTCAGATGTCTAAAATCTTTGTAAGAGTGATTTCAAGAAAATACCGATAAAGTCAGGTCTTTGAACACTTCGCTGAAAAGCGATCCATCAACATTGTTTTATCAAGAAAAGAATTTTATTTTTGCTAAGTTTGAAAAATCATCTACCAAATTATTTTTCAATATTGAAGTCATATTTTTATGACTTTATTAAAAAATAAAAACGATGCTTTTTGTACAATTATATATACAAACAAGTGTTCATGATAGATCACAACTGATAGAAAAATTTATGTTTCAAAATTATCGCCATTTTTTTGGTATAGTATGGTATTTAAATATATATTCCAGCTTGTGTGCTTGTTCAGAGAACCGCTTATAAGCTTTCGTCCAGTGGGACAGACACAGAATTTTTTTTACAGTCACAAAGAAAGGAATAGCACATAGACCAATAACAGCATTTATTGACAGTCACAAACATCTATATCTGACCGGGATTCGAGCCCGACCCCAGCAGCTCCAAAGGCTAGCGTCCTAACGATTGTGCCACCGAGGCGGCATTATTTTTTATTTTTAAAATTTGTTGTGCAAAAGTATGTTTTTATGTGTAATAATATTTACGACAAAAAGTTGTAATTTATTCTATTTTTTAAACACCTGTCATTTTGCAAAAATGCATTACATTATTTAACACAAAATATTAACCCTCTAATGCATGAATTTTTATTTTCATCCCAAAAAAATATATATGTATCTTCAATGCTCATACATTATGGGAAAAATACTGAAAAAAATTTAACTGCATTAGGTTTTAAATAATTTCAATTTTAAAAAAAATTTCCATGTGACAAAAACCAACTAAAAAATTCCAATTTTGATAATAATGACAAGAAAACTACTAAATATATTTTAAAATAACCCTTTTTAACTATATATATTTTTTCAAAACAATTTATTTGTATTTAGTACTAATATTATTATACTTTGACTTACGCCAGAAAATGTAATTTCTCAACAGTTAATAACCTCCCTCTTTAATTTTGAATACACTTTTACTACTGTCATTTATGAGTTTTATTATTAACTAAAACTTCAGAATGGAATGTAATAGATGAAAAAACACAAATTTGTCAAGATTGAGGTCTACTTTAATAGAATAAAGTGGATTATGTAACTTGTTACCAAACGGTAACAGTATGCATTAGAGGGTTAAACAGAAGGACCATAACTTATTTTATTCTTCTTTTAGAACCTATCATATGGATTTATTTCAAAAAACTAAAAAGTAATAAAAATCATTGAAGATAACTTTGACATACCACTTTTGACACGTTTTTAGAGTGGTAGGTCATATAGTTTTCACGAAACTGTCAATTTCAAGCGAAATATATCCTGTACTTCTCCGATACTGCATTGAAGATTCCTCAGGCATTTAAGAATCATATGTTTT
Source organism: Hylyphantes graminicola (assembly GCA_023701765.1). NCBI lineage: Eukaryota > Metazoa > Arthropoda > Arachnida > Araneae > Linyphiidae > Hylyphantes > Hylyphantes graminicola. The sequence goes on along the minus strand of CM043117.1, from coordinate 17,567,328 downwards.
TCGCCCTCTTGACTTTAACAAGTTTTGATTTTATCCTCTTATCTTGAAACCTTATTTTTCGTCTATTTTTTTTTTACAACAAGGGCAGTTTACTCTTTTTTTTTCTTTATAAAAACGTCAACTTTCACCCAATAATTTTTTTCAAATCTTTCGAAGGTTAATTTTTTTTCACAAAAAATAAAGTTGCTTACTTTGGTTAAGTTTTTAAAGTTGTAAAAAATTATACTACAATTATACTTTTTGAAAAGTCCCCAAGCGTAAAAAAATCTAAAATACAATTCAAAAAAATTGTCGATTAACAGGCCAGAGGACCGGCAAGGTTGGTCCAAAATATACCTAATTCCTTACCAGTTTTCAATAGCTATCGAGATTCTTCCTAAAATCTTCCACTCTCTTCGAATACATTGCATAAATATATGATCACATTGAATAAAGTTGCTTACTTTTCTAAATTTTTAAAATTTTACACAATTATCTTTATTTAAGAATGTGCACGAAGCAAAAGAACTAATAATAAAACCTATCTTTATTTAATTTTTAAAAAAATTAAAATGCAACTTTCAACTTATATTTATCGTATCTTGTGTGTTAAATTGACATAACTCTGACATTAACTCAATGGGACATAAATCACTTTTTCATGCATTTTAACACATATGTTACTGTTAAAACCCGAAATCAGCTAGAACTAGAATTACCTAGTGAAAACTAGTTTTAACTGCTGCCATTTTTAAAAACTAGTTTCTACCAGCTTAAACAAGTTATTGCCAGTTAATACTAGTTTTGACGAAATAGATTCGTTTAATCTAGGTTTAACTATAACCCACTTATATTAGATAAAATTAGAATTAACGGAAAATAGCACGTTTTACGATAATAGGTTTGGATTGGTTTAGTTAACTATTGGGCTGAAATGCAATGAAAGCGTTCGGATATTGAAAGACACTCTATTAAGAACGGTACATCAATTTTATGGACTCCATTGTCGTAATAAGATTATAAAATTAACATTCCTAATAAATAAAAAGTCAAGCATTCGCAGTTTATTCTAGTTTCATCTAAAACTTGTAAGATAATTCTAGTTTTGGCTAATCACAACTAGTTTTAACCAAGGCAATGAGTTCTAGTTTTAGATGGAGGAAACTATTTTTCACCAATGGCTTCAGTTGAAACTAATTCTCACTAGTTACTTTTAGTTTTTGCTTATTCCGGGTTAACGGTAATCTTGAAGAAAAAGTCATGACTGACTGACCCGGGTATCAACCCACCAACTCCCAGCTAAATCTATAAGAAGTAATGATTATCATTTACTGAATTTTTCATTTAAACAGCGATTTTTTAAATTCATATCCAAATGTGTCCAGAAGGGCTAAAAGTGACGGTTTCTACACAAGAATAATATTGTGCACTGTTGTACGCTTATAATTTATAACAATTATAAATTAGAAATAAATTTCAAAGTGTGCGAAAATTAAGTATAATCGGAAGAAATCCGTGAGTTAGATTGCAAGACTGCAATTTGATCATTATTATTTGATTTCATTTGATTTTTTTAGCTTGTTCAAATTTACTCTACTCGATTGCAATTGATTTAATTTTTATGTTTATGGAAAGTGGTATGTAAATGGAAACTATGTAAATGGAAAGAGAAAATATTGAGGAACATTTCTGTGCAAATATGGAGTTTGTACGCATCAAATGGAGTGGGATTCAGTCGGACATCTAATTAAAACAAGTATTCCTGACATCAGCATTTCTAAGAGCTACTTTACTAGTGTAAAAAAATCGAGTAGCACAATATAAAAGTTAGAAAATATCCAAGTCACCTTTATGTATGGTACACCCGTGCCACACAGGGCTAATTTAGCTAATGCAACGGTTGAAAGGTTAAATACCCCGTAATTAAAGCGCCATTCATCTTTTAATTAAAAATGATCATTCACGCAGAAGATACTCAACGACGGTAACATATATTTCTTACTACTTGTATAAACGTAATACATTAAAATTCCTTCTTATTGTATTATGATTTATTTATTAAATAATTATTTAAATACTAATTCATCAAGAAATTCGGTAATATAACGGTAATACGTACTTCTTACTATTTGTATAAACAGAATACATTAAAATTTCATCTTATTGTATTATGGTTTCTTTATTAAATAATTATTTAAAATCTAATACACAAATAAATTAAATTCTAAGTTTTGAAAAACGGCCGAAAGATCTAAAGAATCGTCAGCTGTCGTTTAATTGGAAATGATAATTCACCTGGAAGATACGCAACAGAGGATCGCGAAGAGCAACAAACCCTTCGCCGCTTTAATCTGCCCTTTTAATCTGCTCGAGTTATATTTAGAGGGAAAGACATTTGTCCCTGACGCATCTGAGGAAACCGTTGTATCTTTGGAGGTCGGAATCACACTGCCATTGTCAATACGGCAGTGTAGAACTGGTTCGCCAAGCGAGGCCATGGATTTCCTTCGGAATAGGCCCAAAGGAAAGCCAAATAAATATTTGTCATGATTTGGCGCGATTGTTTGCAAGTATTTGAGCTGTGATGCGTGCATTTACAGTTTCGTAAATTGCTGTAATAGACGATTTGTGAGCTATTTGGAGGTAATGTTTCAAAACAATTGAGCTATACTTCAGTGTACAAAAACTAAAAATAATAAAATATGCTCTGCCAGATGAGGACTGCAATACAATTGAATTCATAGTTTTTTCTACAGGAGACTCTTCTTTGCATTTCAAGTTAAGCAGTGGGTTAGAATTTGTCTTACCTCAGTGTAATGAATAGTATCTGTAACCTTTGAATCTTAAGGGGTCGGAATTAGACTGCCATCGTCAATAATCCAATGTAAAATTAATTCACCCAGTGAAGCCATGGATAGCTTCTGAAATAGGCCTGAAACAAAGGCCATTTGGCAAGTTTTGGCTCAATTGTACACCAGCATTTTAAGCAATGACACTACAATCTGTAGTAATTAGTATTTGTGTTTAAAAACAATTAAGAATCATATCTTAATTGTTTTTGACAAATTGTTTTTAAGCAATTAAGTTATGATGCAGCGATCTAAAATATGCACAATTTACCATAACCAAACTAAAAAATAATAAAATATACTGGGTCCGATGCGGACTGCAATACAAATGAATCCATAACTTTTTCTTCGGGAGACTCTTCTTTACATTTCAAGTTAAACAGTGAGTCCGTATTTGTATTATCTTAGTATAATGAATAGTACTTGTAACCTTTGAATGCTTAGAAGTCGGAATGGCTGTCGATAAAGCAAAGTAGGACTGGTTCGCCAACTGAGGCCATGGATTGATTCTGAAATAGGCCCAGACGAACGCTATTTGGCAAGTTTTGGCGCAATCGTTCACCATTATGTAAGCAAAGACACTCCAAGCTGTTGCTTATCCTTATAATACAAGAAATGGCATAAAATAGTTAAGCAATCTATGATGAGTACAAGAACTAAAATAAATATCAATTTATATAGGAACTAGGTATTGAGCCTGATAAATAATTGGTGGTACTAGGTCAACTAGGTGTTGAGCCTTTTACTGAATTGAGCCTGATAAATAATTCAATAAAAGCAAAGCTGGCTTTTCAAAAGCCAACTTCAAAATGTGGCCGGCTAAAATGTTTGTGAAATTTTCTATATTTTCGTTACTTTTCCAGCCAAACAGTTTGTATTTGTATACACAATTACAAGAATAATAATTATTGCAATGGATTCAATTTGAACAAATATAAAAACAAAAATTGGAACAAAATTTATAATATTCAAGTACTTTTGTTGTCAGCACATATCTTTTATCTATATAAATTGAAATTTTTTGGTGGTAAACGGGCTCATAAAGTACGTGACTGAGTTTAGTTTCAAAGAGATTTACACAAAAATAGATTTACATTTTGCCGTCACTATCGAACAGTTTTTAGATTTTTTCATACTTTTTCTCGATATATTTGTAAAATTGAAAACATTTGTCAAAGTTTCTTATCTCTAAAAACGCTTTTTGATAAATATCATATACATTTATTGGTTCTCTTTGTTTTCTATTGGTTAACAAATGCTTACTCTTAATAATTATCATAACTAAATGAAACAATCTTTAAATTCTAAATTATATTATTAAAAAAAAGTACAACCTTGCTACATTTCTGTAAGTATTTTGTACAGTATCCTGACAGCAATGAAATTACATGGATATTTTATTCATCGAAAAAACTTTTATATTAAATGAATTTTGATATAAGAAACACTTTTTTCCTTGCCATTGGTGTGCTTTCCAATAAGAAACCATTTTGTAGCTTAATTGTTTAATTAAAGGTAATATTTTTAAAAGATAATAATATTAAATTACTATTATTTAGTGTAATATTCAGTCGGACATGTTATTTTTTGGTTGTCTCAGACCTATTACATCGCTTAGATGACTTTTCTCCCCTTAGAAGCATCCCAGTTTTTATCGTACCTTTACGGTGGAAACACGTGGCATTTGTCGCTGTTAGGAATGCATAGTGCTGCTTCTGTGGATACGTTATTGCAGTTATACGGCTTACGTGATGCGATGAATGTGTTTGAATAATTGTTATGTTATTCAAATCTTCTTTCGTCTGAAGTTAGATTTCCATTGCCATGGCTGTGTGGCTGTGATAATTGGTTGTTTGGTTGATATATTTTCAGGCTTGGTGTGCTTGGTCAGAGACCCGCTTATAAACCTTCAACAAGTAAGAAACAACACGCACATATACGCGACAGATGGTGCCATCTATCGCGCGCCACCTCCAAAATTTACACATGTTCCTGAAGGGGAGGGAAACGGTCTCCATGGACCTGTACCTGTGGGAAACTGCGCAATGACCACCCACATTACTTTCGGACCCATCAGATTTAACGAGCACGTACTCCGCATATACGCGACGGCTGTGATAATACAAACAAGACAATAGGGGAGTTAAGATTTTTTATTTTTGTATCAGGTATTTTTGCATTTGGGAAATTTGATTTTTTTTTTTTTTGTAATCCGAAATTACTCATAGTTATTCATTTGACAAGTGCACAAACAAATTTTTTTTAAAACGATGAAAATAATGTTTGGCTGTGTAAAATTATTTACCCAATATTTAATTTTTATTTACGAACGAGCTTTGCATAATTTCTTAATGATTGATAAACTTTTCGACTTTGGATCACTTTCAGCCATTGATTGACTTTTCTTGTTTGATTATAATCAATCGATAAAACTTTTTAATCAAACACCATTTACTGTGTTGAACAAAAAGTTTTTAAGATCAAGCCACTACTAAAACTTGATATTTCTAAAGTGATGCAACGAACTCTCTAGCCTCATATCATGTAGCGTTTGTGTATATTCATGCATGAACTCTCATTAAATGTATACATATAGAATGTAAGGTAATACGAATACAAAGTGATGAGCTACTGCGTATAATTTGTTTTGAATGAGGTTCGTTTGCATTTTTATAAAGATGGAATCATGTACTGAACTTTAAAATTAAAATCGAAGTTCAGGAAAGCGTAGTATTTAATTATTACGTAAAACTACTTCTTTACATGAAGTTGAAATTATCTCTGTCAAAAGAACTTTCTCTATCTTTGAAGTGACTGGAAGAAAAACTGATTAAAATTAATGCTTCAGCGGTCTTTCAACTGATGCTATGGGATACCCAATTTTACCAGTAACTAAATACAAAGCGAAAAAAATAATCCATTACATTAAGAAAATACGTAAGTAAGCTTTGAAGCATAAGGTTTCGACTCCTAATTGAAAAAAAAAGAATCTTTTTTAAGAACCATAAACTTTAAATTGAATCCTTTATCTTTTTTAAATGACTACTAATCTTATAATATCATATTTTTCCTTGTTTTAAGCTTTAATATTTATAGGCCTTATATAAAACTCTTAAAGTGGTTTTTAATAATAATATTATGCTTCGGCTAAGTAACTGTGCAGAGCAGATTTTAAAATACCTCAGAATTTGTTTTTCAATCCTTCCCAAGGTATATGCGGCAAATTCAAAAACTAAGTGGAATAGATTTTTTTTCTTTTTTTAATGTTTTCTCAAACTTTTGTCTTGCATTAAAAATTTTCTTTTGAACATCCGAATTGTTGCGTGTTATTTCATAAAAAAAATCACTGGAAAAATCAACCAAAATTCTTATGTTCTTTTAGCAAAAGTTTTTCAATAGTATTCGAACACTAACCATGTGAAAGTTATTTTTATTTAACATTTTCAAAACTATTGTAGTAATGAGTTATCGTTTAAAAATCTTGAAAAATAGATTTATTAAAAGTCTTTTAGCTAAGTACAATTAGAAGCGTGTATTGCAAAGATATATAAGTAAAAAATAATAGATGCAGAATTAAAGTTTATAATATTATGTTATACATATAAGTCATCTAAGTGAATCCCAGTAAGTTGCATCTTTCGCAAATAAATAATTTAAAACTTTACATTAAAAATAGTTTCGGGCTATGCGTATCATTTCACTGCCTGAAAAATATCAACAATGCTACTTTTTTTTTTAATATTTCTTATTTACTTATTTTATTCGAAAATTTATGGGACTGCTTTACATTTTTGTTAGGTTATGCATATTTATACTACATTCTCAAGTTACCTCTCTCTTACATCTTAGAGGAATATTTTCAAAACAGTATTTTATAGCTATTCATCATTTTTAACCATCTGAAGAAATTTCAAACGATATCAACTTTTAATATTGCAACTCCACATATTTGTTGGGTTATGCATATTTATTATACATTCTCAAACTATCCTTCTTACACCTTACAAAAAGTCGGACAGTATTTTTAATGGGGTTGTTTCACGGAAGATATGGCAATAGAATTTCTATGTTGTTTTCCTTACTCTCGAATTACTTTTGTTTTGGTTAAGTTGGTTGGTTGGTAGACATATATTCAGGTTAGTGTGCTTAGTCAGCACTCAAAGCTGATTATTTCTACCAACCAACACAAAAATAATTCGAGAGTAAGGAAAACAAAACCACAGAGCTATTGCCAGATTCCCCGTGAACCATCCCCATTCCACGTATTTGTTGGGTTATGCATATTTATTATACAAATTTGCCTTTCTTACTCGTTAAAGAAAATCGAACAATATTTTCAATACAATATTTATAGCCATTCCTCATTTTTAACCACCTGCAGAAATTTCAAACGATATTACCTTTTAATAATATAATTCCACATCAGACGATTCGGAATTTTGTCGAAGTCTTCCGAACCACAAACCCGAAAGTGGAGTTGTGATGTGGGCATAAATTTATTAGTTCGATATGAAATTCTCCATATTGGAATTTGAAGGCAATAAATTCAATTCGAGTCTGGAATATTAAATAAACTTGACCCATTCTTTCGGTAATAAATCTTCCGACAGTTTGACTTCCATAATAAAATTCGAACAGAGGTGATGTTGGTTTGTCGGTTATGGTTATAAATTTTTTTGAAGGTGAGCTGACGATAGATTATTCAATTTGAAAGTATAGAATAAACTATGGGTGATTTATGGCTTTTAATAATACTTCTTGACTGATCCTTATTAGTTTAGAGTTATCGCGTTAAAAGTTTTTCTTTACGACTCAAGCTTCAAAAAGTTTTAAAAACTGGGTTTTTAATAAAACAAAAATTGTTTTATGAGTCAGGTTTTTTAAATTTGAAAATATTATCATCTTTTATGTTGCTTCAAACGTGTCAAAGTGACTTTATAAGTCAAGTATTTCGAACGTGAAAATATCATCAAATTTTATCGGACCTCAAATTTGTTTTTAGTCAACCCAATACACAAACTATCAAAGAAGAAATTTCACAATTTATATATTTCACCCTACAGTTTGATACATATATTATATGCTTAAATAATTGAATAATTGATATTTTAGTTGTAAATGATTATAGGCTTCAATGTAGGAATTCTAAACGTACATCAGGAATTAATGAAAAAAAATCTCGCCGATATAAATAATACTTGAATATGATTACATCAAATTCTTAAATATGTAAATAATTAAATGAATTAATGATTAAATGGTAGGATAAATAAATAAATTAATAAATGCTCTTAAACAAAAGTCTTTCAATAAATGTGAGCTAAGCGCTTAACTGAATCACTCTATATATTAATGGATAAAAGGAATTTGAATATTTAAAGATCGTATAATTACATGTTTAAATGAACATTTCATTCAAATATACTTTTATAGTTTAAAGTTATCCAAATAACGGAATAGAAAACTTGTTGTATCCTAAATGAAGTGACATATATGTCATTTTCAAGAAAATCTAACTTATAACTTTTCTTTTGTTTAATTGCTTCAATATGCGAAGAAAGTTATTAAACATTAATTGCGTACAAGAAAGTTAAAACGATAAATGAGTATAATTGAAGTGCTCGAAATTTGAAGACTCACAATTCACAATTTATATATTTTACCTTGCAGTTTGATACATATATTATATGCTTAAATAATTGAAATTTTAGTTGTAAGTGATTATAGGCTTCAATGTAGGAATTCTAAACGTACATGAGGAATTAATGAAAAAATTTTGCCTATATAAATATTACTTGAATATGATTACATCAAATTCTTAAATATGTAAATAATTAAATGAATGAATGATTAAATGGTAAGATAAATAAATGCTCTTAAACAAAAGTATTTCAATAAATGTGAGCTGAGCGTTTAACTGAATCACTATATCTATTAATCGATCAAAGGAATTTGAATATTTAAAGATCATATAAGTACATGTTTGAAAGAACATTTCATTCAAATACACTTTTTTAGTTTAAAATTATCCAAATAACGGCATAGAAAACTTGTTGCATCTTAAATGGAGTGACATATATGTCATTTTCAAGAAAATCTAACTTTTCTTTTGTTTAATTGCTTCAATATGCGAAGAAAGTTATTAAACATTAATTGCGTACAGGACAGTTAAAACGATAAATGAGAATAATTGAAGCACTTGAAATTTGAAGACTGTATTCTCTACAACTAAAGTTTTATCTCCGTATTTTTGAGAATTTTGGTGAAACTGTACCCCTCGCTTGTAATTTTCTCGAAATAATGACAATTGCTTATTAAAAGTTTGGAGAAGAGTTTGTTTGGACAAATTGATTTAATTAAAACAGAGTTTTGTTTAAAAGGATAAAGTTGAAACTGCGAAATAAATTTGCATTGGTAATTTTTATTCATAGTGTTAAGATCGGATACTTTATGTCAAAAACAAAATTTGATTTAATATACATTTTTGTTATAATATTAATTAATATTTTTAGAAAAGTGCGTGCTAAATTATTTATTGAGCATAGGAACATTAAAACACTTTCACGTTTAAAAGCTTATCTTAGGATTATTTTTATTATCCTCGTGAAAGTGTAAAATGATAATATTTAATATGCAAAAGGGTAAAAGGATTATATTTAATATGCATGTGAAAGGATAATATTGAATATGCATGTAAAAGGATAAAAAGATAATATTTAATATGCATGTAAAAGGATTATATTTAATATGCATGTAAAAGGGTAATATTTAATATGCATGGTAAAAGGGTAAAATGTTAATATTTTATATGCATGTAAAAGGGTAAAATTATAATATTTAATATGCACGTAAAAGGGTAAAAGGATAATAATTAATATGCATGTTAAATTGTATAATTTCTAAACAGGCACATACTAGCTTAACAACGACATTTAGCAATAAGTAAAAATTTGTCCATAGTCTCGCAATATGTCAAAACACTCCAATACTTACGCAAAATCTTAAATTTTTTCAAAACTCTTGAACACGTTCCACAGATCAGCATGTTATGCGAAATTTTATACATGAATATACAACAATGAATGATTTAGATATTTGACATTTTCAAACCTGGAAATAGAATTTTTATACATGAGTTTTTATGCACTTTACATTCCATAAAAAGCATATCAACGAACATCAAAAGCATTAAACTCGACAACCTGAAAAAACTGAATTTATCGCACACTTTCCAGCACTCTATTAAATTGATTTCTTTGCCAGATGTCGAAGTTTTTGTTAAAATTTGATCGTTTGCAGCTTGTAGAATGATGGACATTCGAATTGAGTTCGAAATAAATTGATACTTTTTTTTTACAAGAGGCCATTCCGGCATTCTATTTCTAGCCCTTTCGACGAGGTAAAAGCGACAGATATGTAAATGTATTGAAATGCTTCTACAAAAATACGAGCATCTCCGTTTTACGTCTTTTTTAGAACGAACGAAATCAAGATTTTGGAAGTTCAATCAAAATAGTTTCCTGTTCAGCGAAATTGCTCTCTCTTCGAATAAATAAAATACATTTTTTATTTTAAAAAAGTATTTTAATCTAAAGATTTTTTCATTGTAAATGAACGGAAGTTTGCGTATTTCAGAATATAAAACGTCCTTTAAAAATAATATGATTTAAATGCATTTCTAACAAAAAAAATCAGTTTCAGTTTATGTAAGGAACCATAAGAATTATATAAAAGTGTTGGAATGTTTTGAGATTATTAGGAAGTGCAATTTGAATTCATACCTTCTTTGAGTTCGTAAGAGATGAGAACGTTTTAGACATTAAAATACTGAACTAATGGTTTAAGGTTTGGCTGGGCTTTGTTTTTATAATATTACTATTTTATGCCATTTTCTTCATTTAGAAATTAATTAACCTTAAATCTAAACTCAGAATATCGTATATAATTGTTCCGAAGTCTAGTCAATATAAAACTATCATTGTGATATTATGATAGGACATGGTATTGTGTGCTGCAGGTAATCTTTGGTAATAAAGTAAGATAAAGGACAACTCACAAATGGATTTTACATTAACCATATGAATAAATTCCTTAATAAAAGTATATAATTTTAAACTTATTAATTAACGCGGTGATATTAAATTTTAAAAATTTAAATGTAAGCGATCTATCGATATCAGAAAAGTATAAAGTTTTTATGGCGTGGCAATTGTTTCTTGTCGTTTTCTATATACATCAGTGTTTAAATGATTTCAGCTCAAGGGCAATGGAATTGCAAGGGTTATAAACGGAAAGCCTATGTTTGGGTTCATGCACGTTAAAATTGTGTACGATCCATAGATCCTGTAAGTCAGATCAATTGTTGAAACTCGCTTCTCAATAATAATGACCGTGTAATGACATCAACTCAGTGGCCAAAACAAAATTTAACAGCAGAAGTGTTAAAATTAAACACCAAATCTGCGAATTAAACACCGATAGGGTAACTGCGACCATCGCCACTAGATTAAGGACTGGCAATTTCAAAGGGATGGAAATCCAAAAAGATGAGACTAGGAAATACTTTAGCTGCAGAAACTGCCCCGACTCGGAACTGGATCCAAAACATTTTTCTCTTGTCCAGCTATCCTGGCAAAATTTCAGCAAATCACCAACTCGCCCTATAAAGGCCTTTATAAAGACCACTGTCTACAAATCTCTGAAGCAGTCTATGAGACCTTTGGTCTTATATAATCTATATCCATGGGCACGACATCACCATCATCAATAATGACTGCGTAAGCTGCGAGGACTACATACTCATCTACTTAAATAAACTAAACAAGATGCAAATTAGGATCCACAAGCATCATCATATACCGAATCTGTGCATTAAGTTAATCATACACAACAAGAAAACTTTTTAATAAATACAATCAGTTAACCTGTTTCAGATCACATAATTAATTCCAGCTTTCCTTCTTGCATCTTGCAATTTTGTATATTCCTACCTACCTTGATTCCCCAATCGGGACTCGAGATAGAATTTGTTTTCATTCACTATTCCTGTTGCCACTCAAAACTGAAAAACACACCCATTGACTCTTGACAATTAAGACTGAGCTATCACGATCGTGCTGGTATAAAAGATTATGTTCAAGCTTTTCAAAAACATCGATACCTAGGCAGATGACTTGTACCATTCGTTATTTGAATAAAAAAAAGGTCTTTGTTTTTAAGTAGTTGTTGGCATTGATGCTGTTTAAGGTATTTTTTTTTATAAAACTCTAAAATTTAGTCTCATAAAGTTAAACCATCGCCATTTGATAGCCAGTCTTACACTGTGAAAAAAAATCTGTAACCATTACAAAACATTTTTTTGTAAAAAACTTTTCCTAGAAAATTTCTAGTAAATGATTACCAAAAATGGTGCTGTAAAAACACATAATATATTTTTGTTAGCATTACATGTATATATCATGTAGATTTATAGGACTATTTTATGTATCCCACACAAGTAATGTTTCAGTAACTATACAAGATACCACATTTTCCGTGCAATTGCAAAGAAAAACAAAAAATGTCTACTTTCCTACTAAGTGGGATCGAACCCCTGTCTCCCGCATGACAGGCGGGGGTACTGACCACTATAATACCGAGGAATAGCAGACGGCCGAAACCCGGGATCGAACCAGGAACCTTTAAAGGATCAGTCTGACGCTTTCCCAACTGTGATATTTCGGCACATAGATTGCTAGGAAATTAGAAGTTAAATTCATTTGAAACAACCAACTAAAGTATAAATTTAAAATGGCGATTGGCTAATTGAATCAAGATCGATTAGATTAGGTTAGGTTTGAATTATCCTCGAACTAGAGCTACACGAGGGCTATCCAAATCAAGATCGAGGCTAAAATACTAGAAATTATTTTGTAACTTCAGAAATGAAGATTTCTGTTCAGAATTACAAAAACTTTTTATGCAAAATTGGTTATTTCTGTAACATTACTAAAAAAATTTCTGTATGTTTACAGTATTTTTTTCTCAGTGTAACGAGTTACAGTGAAATAATATGATTCAGAAAATTTCTGATTATTCTACATTCTTTAAATGCAATGCACTACAACCCGATTGCTACTCAGGAAATAATTCATTCCAACCCCATGCTATTCCCAAACCAATTAGACTCATGTTCAAAAATAATAATACCTCAACAAACTACCAGGTATCAAAACACGGTCCTATTTAGCGGGTGCTTCTCCGAAGCATGAATCAAACTGATTGCGCTGGGACAATGAATCCCGAAGTGTAAACAGTCATTTGGAAAATTTGCTTCTACACTTCTTTCTTTTACCATTTAAGTGATAAAGAGGTGGGTACGGAAAACTTTCTTGGGACTTGACATCTTTTTAGCTATTCAAATGCGGTGTCCGCCTACTAAAGAGTGGGGGGAAATATTAATAGCATCCGCAGCTGGCACCTGAAGTTTCTTTCGGCTTTCGCTTCTGGAAACGAAACTAAATGTGTATGAATTTATTTAAACTAGGAAACAACATTGACCTTGCTCTGGTGAGGCAAATTATGCAGGTTGATTTTACAAACGTGGATTGCTTGCAATTGTTTTGGTAAAAATTTCTCCTACACATAATATTGATATAAAATAATAGTTTTTATATTACAATGTGATTAAATCTTGCAACTAACTAACACAACTGGTAATTTTCACCCAATTACGGATATTTACAAGTCAAATACCGCCGAATGGAGCAACTCTTGTACAAGATTTTCAATCCAATAACTACTACAACTACTACATATATATCCGGCTTGTGTGCTTAATCAGAGACTCTCTAAGCCCTCGTCAAGTAAGACAAACACAGAAGGAATATTAACAGTCACACAGAAAGACATAACGACATTTATTGACAAACACAAGTATCCATGCCTGACCGGGATTCGAACCCGAACCCAGCAGCTCCAAAGGCTAGCACACTAACCATTCAGCCGCCGGGTCGACAATCCAATAACTTGCCATTAAATACACTAATGAGTTAACCTTTCCAATTGGTGGAAACGATGCCTCAACTTATTAGTCAACCAATATTCAAGAACAAAATCAGTAATAGGGTTTTATGCTTGGGCCAAAGTTACCCCATTCGATGAACTGCAAATGGGCTTCAGTAAAAATATTTTTGAGCTAATTTAAATATGATTATTCTATTGCTAAAACAACTAATATCAACATCAAGCAAAATGTTTTCGAAAATTTGATAATAAAAATGGATGTTAAAATAAAACAAATATTCAAATATATTTTCTTTTGAGCGAAGATTTAATAATGTTTACCAAATTGGATTACTGTATAGTTCTCTCAAAAGTTAAAGATCTTATAAAAAGGAAAACAAATATAAAATCAAGTATGTAAATGCGATGTTTAAATTACCTCCGCATTTATAAAGTTTTTGTTTTAATGCTTTTAAATTTGTATCATTTCATTAAAAAGACTATTGAGAAACCGACAACCACATACTGTATCTACAAATTTGGCGCAGCGCCATAAAAGGATTTTTTTCATTTAATTGTTCGTTTCAACAACCAACAGGAAACTACCTTTGTCTAAAATAAATTTAAAACATGCCGTTAAAATATTTGATACACACCTTCACCACATTGTATCCCTTAATAACTTTTAAAACAACTGAGCAATTGAGGATAGCTCTTGTATGTCAAACTAGAAAAAAAATTTCTTCAAAAGGAAGTTCAAAACATAAAAAATATATGAAGTTAAAATATTTGCTTCACATCTTTAACACTATGTATCTCTTAAAATATATTTAAAAACATTCGAGTAGCTCTTGTGTGTCAAATTTACTCCGCTAACTCTACATACATTATCCCTAATTCCCAAACTATCAGTAATTCACTTGAGTAAACGCGTACAATGTAAAGGAAACTTAAAAATTCCCATTCATTTTCTCGTTAAAATAAATCATCTAAGCAGCACACTTTTCGAGGAGCCTGTACCCATACTTTGAATAATTAATACCATGTTACCCGGGAAACTTTTAAAGGAGTGCACAACTATTTGAATAATTAATTTGTGAATTTTACATTCAAGTGCATCTAACCCAGTAAAGAGATTAGTTTCTATACTCTGATTAACTTATTTCGTAGTTTTTTTTTTATGTAAAACAGTTTTGTAATCTCTGTTAATAGAAAACTCTTTATAAGGAATTGGCATTTGAATGCTGATATTATGATAAAAAGAGTTTGAGGTAATATTTGATTAAATATTTTAAGTTTGTATGTTTGGTATTCCTTTACACTCCTTGCCAACCTAAGTTGGGTAAATAGAAATAGCAATTTTATCAAAGTTTAAAGTGTATTTTGGTTAAACTATATTCAGATCATTTTGTATGTAAATATTACCGTACAAGAGTTTCCAACTAACGGACCAACCGCGTTGTTCCCTCTGCCCTTTTTACTCATTGTTTTTACCCAAGTTAGGGTGGCATGGAGTGTAGAAAATTTATTTTTTGCTGTAGAAGCTTTAGAAAAAGTATTATTATTGTTAAATTTAATATAGTTCTTTTAATTTTGATTTTCAAATGCATTGGAAACATTTCAAATTACTTTAAAATATTTTTGAAATTAGTAAATTACTTGATTAGAAGAAATTAATATAAAATACATTGAATTAATTTTATTTTTAACTGTAAACATACAAAACTAACTAGTTTGAAAATATATATCACGGTATAACCACTGAGTTACATGTATTAAGTTTTCAGAATTACAAACCTGCGGCAGATTTATTTGTCCATAAAATATCTCAGGTAAATCATCAAATTAACAAATTAAGATAAACAAATGAAGTTACATTATAAGCAATAGCTATTGATTGAAGAACTAATTAGTATTATGATTTACTACTTCCATTTAGCATTTGACACTTTAATTATAATAAGAACTTCAAATAAACATCACATAATTCTGCTTGACTTTTAAAAGTTATTTTCCATTTAAAGATTCTGTTAAAAAGCTGATAAAATTCTACACATAAAGAAATCAGCATAATTCACAGCAATCGGAGTAAACATTTATCCACGAATGCATAGTCACGTCGCATTTTTAGATTTAATGTGCATTTTCAAATTCAATTACTGAAACACTTTACTATACACATACCAATTTCACTTCTTTAATTCTTTATGCATATTTGTTTATGGAAAAAAAATTCTTCACATATTTTCGTGTTAAGGAATTTAAGCATAATGCGCCGTAATTTGCTTTAACTTGAATATTTTCTGCATTAATTCAAATATAAATCTATTAGTTTTCACCCTTTTGTAAAGGCATATTATTTGTGTTCTTTATGAAGGGAGCGTATTTCCTATTTACGATATTTGTCTCAAGATTTTTAAAGAAATTTCTTACAGTGTTAATTGTTTTAAATTTTGTGGATTCACAATTAAACTTAATACTTTATAAGCTATTGTTTGAAAATTATCAGGTTTGTGTTGGCATAGTGTAAGAAAAATTTCGTATATCTGTTTTCAAAACAAAAGCTTAAAATATTATAAAATTTTTACTTTAAAACATTATTTTTTTAAAAAATTATTTAACAATCTAACGTCTTAATAGTGCGTGAAATATATGGCTGTTTTATTATTTTCATTTAAGCTTTTCCAAATCCCTACTTATCAAAATTTGATTTAATTTTAAAGATATGATTTCAAAACCATTTTGAAATGAAAAAAAAAAGAAAGATATCAAGAAAATTCAAAATGTATATTTTTTTTAAAATTAATGTATGTTGAACTAAAAGCAAACTTCAAACGTTCAGAAGGTTGAAGTAAAGTAATTTCTATTTTACTTAACAAAATTCATGAAAGAAGATTTGACATTATTTAAATTCCTGCAATGTCATAAAATAATGAACCCTTTGAGGGATAAAATGAAAACTTGTTTTCAACATATAATCCTTATTAAAGTAATATATGCAGTATATCGTTTTAAAATACTTCATACTTTGTATTTTAAACTTTAATGTAATAATAAATAATTTAAAAAGTTAAAGAAAAATTACTTATTTCTAGAAATTTAACAGTCCCTAGACAGAATTTTAATTAGGTATCTATCGGATGGTTTAAAAAGACAATAGTGCACACATTTCTATGTACATAGCAATTTCAATTCTACAATTCTTTATACATGTTCGCAAATGTAAGGTACTGTTATTTCTTGATCATTTAAAACAACTAGTTAAATAAAAGCAAGCTTTATTTTTCTAACATATTTTGAAAGCAATTTTATTTTAAATGGGTGATAAGTGAAGAAGTGTGATCTGGAATGCTAATTATATTTCGCTTCGTGATTCAAAGCCAGATAAAATTTGTATACTGATATTCCATTTTACATAAAATCTAAATATGTTTATGTAGATATTTTAACCCTCCGAACTGGCTTAGAAATGGGCAATAGTGTATAATGGCAATTGTGGGTTGATTTCAGTGAATAAATTTTAAACTAAATCGAATTTTAATAACATATTTGCTTTTATAATCAGAATAAGGTTTAGTTTTGACGAGATGATCATTTCAACAATTCCAAATAATAAAAATTCGCTGTCAATAAATAATTAATTAGGAAATTAATTTTTTTTAGGTAATTGCAAGAAAAGAAAGCATAATACGGATATGGAAGAGGACGGGTCTAACGATCAGGTTTGGGGGGGGGGGGGGATTGTATATGCAGAATCAGTGCTTTATCTTCTCCGATCATTTCTTTCAGCAACCAATTCATATTTGAAATTCTTTTGTTTTAATAACTTTAAACCCGATTCCAATGAACTTGTATTTAATTGTCTTGCATTGAATTTACAGCGATATTAAATCTAGGTCCAGAAAACTTCCGCCAAAAGAAATATGGCTTACTCTCAGAATAACTATATTTTATGAAAATACTTCAAAAGGCGTGATCGCATGCATCTCTTTTTCGCGAGTAAAAGCTGACGGAAATAGGGAATAGTTTATATAGAGAGACTCATATGAATAAGATATTTAATACCCACCCCCTTAAATGGTTTTTGCTTCACACTATAGTTGTATAAACAAGAACTGCATAATTGATCTTTAATTGTAAGAGACTCTTGCATTCTCTTACAATTGTAAGAGACTATTGTAAGAGACAAATTGTAAGAGACTATTGAATTCATCCTTAATTGTTAATAGGAAATTCAGCAATAAAAAAAACAAGGTACAGCAACCTGCCCCAATCAGAATTATAGTTATATCTCTCTTCCGCGAGCCATCGTGAAAGCTGATCGAAATCCAGCATAGTCTATATAGATAGTTTACTTAGAATCAAAATGTTTTATCAAACTAAATGTCTTCTGCTTCACACTATAGTTGTATAAACAAGAACTGCATAATTCATCTTTAATAGTCTTGCATAGAAAATTCAGCAATTAAAAAAAGCATGCTTAACAAAAAGCATGCAATATTTTACTTAGAATTAGAATATTTTATGAAAGAACTTCAAAAGCCAGGAACGCATAATTTTTTGAGCCATTGTTACAGCTGATAGAAATCCAAGATATTTAAGATACTTTACTCAAAATCAGAAATTTTATCCCCTCCTCTCATGGACATTCCACTAAATGACTTCTGCATAAACTATATTCTTGTATATAACTGCTGAATTTGCCCTTAATTGTCTTGCACAGAAACTACAGAAATTTTGAAAGCAAGGTACAACAACCTGCCCCAACCAGACGCATAGTTTATTTCGAATCAGAATATTTCATGAATAAATTATGATTTCATATAGAACTGCGAAAATTGTCATAAATTGTTTTTCTTAGAGACTCTAAAATAAAAAAAAACAAGGATCAGTAACCTGCCCCAACCAGAATCGTATTTTACTCAAAATCAGCAACCCTTCCTCAGAAAGAAATACAGCTTACTCAGAATCAGAATATTTTATGAAAGGACTTCAAAAGGCGTGTGATCGCATCTATCTCTCTTCCGCGAGCCATCGTTAAAGCTGATAGAAATTCAGAATATTTAAGATATATTACTCAGAATCATATATGTTATCTCCTCCCCTCACTGACATCCCAATAAATTGTTTCTGCTTCAAACTACATTTTTATGTACAAATCATGTGGAATTTTTCCTTAATTGTTTTGCATAGAGAACCCAGCAATAAAAAAAGCAAGGTAAAGCAACCTGTCCCAACAAAAGCATAGTTTACTCAGAATCAAAGCATTGTATTCTCTTCCTTCATGGATATTCCACTAAGTTACTTGTGCACAAGTTACTTTTATATAGAATAGCGTAATTTGTCCTTAATTGTCTAAAAAGACAATCCAGCAATAAAAAAAGCAAGGTAAAGCAATCTGCTCCAACAAAAAGCATAGTTTTATCAGAATCCAAATATTGTATTCCCTTCCTTCAGGGATATTACACTAAGTTACTTGTGCGCAAACTATATTTTTATATAGAACTGCGTAATTTGTCCTTAATTGTCTTGCACCGAAAGTAATGTAATTTTAAAGCAAGGTAGAGAAACCTTCCCCAATCAGAATCATATTTTACTCAAAATCACCAACCCTTCCTCAGAGAGAAAGATAGTTTACTCAGAATCAGAATATTTTATGAAAGGACTTCAAAAGGCGTGATCGCATCTATCTCTCTTCCGCGAGCCATCGTTAAGGCTGATCGAAATCCAACATATATAGTAGGGTGGTTCTTAAAAATAAATTTTCGATTTTTGAACGGGCCACCCCCTCAAATTGTTTATTCATATGAAAAAATAATTCCTGCAAAATTTTAGACAAATCAATTAGTAATAACACGTGCCCCACGGGGCTTAAAGTTTTGAAAAACGCAAAATTTTAGGGTGTACTTTTAATAATTCCATTATAATTCAATATCTATGCCAAATAAGAAAACATACTCAATACAAATGTTGTAGATTTTAAAATTTCTTACAACTTTGTAATTTACACTTTTGATCTATAAGTAACAGGTTATGAGTTATGGGGAAAAGAACAAGCGACATTTTACTAGATTGTAAATCCCCCCCATGGGCACACTACGCAAGCGATATCCTTCACAATGGTGCGACATAAGTAATTATTTAGATAACTTTTAACTGTTCTGTCTAAAAATTAACTAAAAAGTTACTGATGTGCAGGTATTTAATAAAAAAAAACATGTTTAAAATATACCGCCATTTCAAGACCTTTGGCTGTCAGGGCCGTCGCGTGGGAGGGGCAGGGGGGGGGTGCACTTTCAAAAATTAAATATAGGTTATTTACTGAACTATTTGTGCAGCTAGTAAGCAAATGACATTCTTAGAAATGTAATTATGTTGCTAACCAGTGCTGTTTTGAATGTACAATATGGGAGAAGGGGTCATTGGTTTATCTTAATATTTTAATGGGTTAATCTTAATATTTTATTAATAATAAAAAGAAAATCTAAAATTGTGAATT
This sequence comes from Hylyphantes graminicola, assembly GCA_023701765.1. Classification (NCBI taxonomy): domain Eukaryota; kingdom Metazoa; phylum Arthropoda; class Arachnida; order Araneae; family Linyphiidae; genus Hylyphantes; species Hylyphantes graminicola. The sequence goes on along the minus strand of CM043117.1, from coordinate 17,547,018 downwards.
TTTAAAAGGAATTTAGTATAAGTAAATGTAATAAATTCATTTATGAAAACCAGATAAATTGAAAGAAAAAGAATATTTTTCGAGAATAAATATTATAAATTTCCCTGTACTATTAATCTTCCTGTATAAAATATTCCCCCCTTTCTTTTCGAAACTTATTGAAAATACTGTATTATTGACGTTTTCTAGTTTTTTAATTTTCTCTACAAGTAAGAAACTAATTTAGAATGTAATCATTTGTAAATTGTTCCGGTACTGAACATAAAAACTGGGGTTTTCATGCCCGATTTCCATGCACTTTTAACTTACTATATTGTCATTATTGTATTGCTTTAGTACAGATTTTTAATAGTGTGATGTGTAATTTTTAAGACAGTCTTGCATGGCCTGTAAAATAAATGGTTTTTTGGATTCATCCTTTGTAAACTGATAGTTGAATTCTTCAATTAACTTCACACCTCTTTATGCTGCAAAATTTACGAAGTTTAAGGATCTTAAAACTACCTTTCAGACAATTTTCAGAATGGAACATTATAAAGGATGTAATTCCTTGAAATCTTCCTTAATGTGGTATCTCTGTCATTCGAATCTGTTTTACAACCATTCATTTGTAGTGTTATATTTTGCAGGTAGGAATACATGTTTTCCTCTAAAATTAGATTTTCATCCATTGCAACGAAAACACTCGTGTGAATTCAGGTTTAATTAACCATATTTAAAAATAATATGAGTAACAAATCTCCAAGAAATAACAATTTGGCACCAGTTACTTGGTTTTTAATTGTAGCAAAAATAAATATTTATTTTCGAGCATAACTCGGTACGAACGTATCAGTACGTATACACGAACTTTATATGAAACATTTAACAAAGGTCCGAAATTCGTTAGAAATTGCTTGTTCTATCAATTAAAAAAAACCGTATTAGCTTTTTTAGAACGCAACAAAGTCTTTTTAGCAATTACATTGGTTTCACAACTTTTCTGCCATTACCATATGTAAGAAATTTTTGATTACTTCAACTAGAGGCAGTAACCATTATACAGGGGTTAAAATCACATGAGGATAAATGTATGACTCATGGCGTATCGCTTTTGCCATTAAAAAAACTTACTCCTTAGCGAAAGTGCCCCCCCCCCCTTCTCTCACCCACGTGACGGTCCTGACAGCCAACAGTCTTTAAATCGTGGTACATTTTAAGTTTTTTTAATCTGCCCCTTTTTAATTAAATGTCAGACATAACCAGTTAAAAGTTAATCTAAATAATCACTTTAATGTGGCACCCTCTGCCCCACCCACGCGACGGCCCAGACAGCCCAAAGTCTTAAAATTACGGCATATTTTAAATGTGTATTATTTAAATACTTGAATATGTCCCTTTTTTAGTTGATTTTTACACAGAACGGTTAAAAGTTATCTAAATTAATTGCTTATGTCGCACCATTTTGAAGGATATCGTTTGCGTAGTGTGGCCATGGGGGGGGGGGGGGGATTTACAATCTAGTAAAATATCGCTAATTCTTTTCCCCATAACTCATAACCTGTTACTTATAGATCAAAAGTGTAAATTACAAAGTTGTAGGAAATTTTATAATCTATAACATTTGTATTGAGCATGTTTTCTTATTTGGCATAGATATTGACTTATAATGGAATTATTAAAAAAACACCCTTAAATTTTGCGTTTTTCAAAACTTTAAGTTCCGTGGGGCACGTGTTATTGCTAATTGATTTGGCTAAAATTTTGCAGGAATTATTTTTTCATATGAATAAACAAATTGAGGGGGTGGCCCGTTCCAAAATCGAAAATTTATTTTTTGCCATGTTAATAAGGACCACCCTAATATATAGTCTAGATAGATTACTCAGAATCATATCCCCCCTCCCTCACTGACATCGCACTAAATTGCTTCTGCTTTAAACTATGTTTTATATGCAAGAATTGGAATTTTTCCTTAATTGTTTTGCATAGAGAATCCAGCAATAAAAAAAGCAAGGTAAAGTATCTTGCCCCAACAAAAAGCATAGTTTACTCAGAATCAAAATAATATATTACCTTCCTTCACGGATATCCCACTAAATTACTTGCGCACAAACTTTACATTCATATCGAACTGCGTAATTTGTCCTAATTTGCACAGAAACTACAGCAATTTAAAAGCAAGGTGGAGAAACCTGCCCCAACCAGAATCATATTTTACTCAAAATCAGCAACCCTTCCTCAGAAAGAAATATAGTTTACTCAGAATCAGAATATTTTATGAAAGGACTTCAAAAGGCGTGATCGCATCTATCTCTCTTCCACGAGCCATCGTTATAGCTGATCGAAATCCACACTTTCTGGGAAAAAGAAGGCAAAATAATGATGCATGTTTTAGAGCTGCGGATTTCCGAAACAGAAAATAAGTTCCTGCAACATACTCGGAAAAGTGGCGGATCTTCTATTGATTTAGCATTAAAGATGCGCCATTGTTTCTTAGTTTTCATGTATGAAGAAGGATGGCTTATGTGTCTGCTTTTGTTTGGGAAGGATTTCAAATAATAATGTATGGGGCATTCATTGTTTATTTATTGGGACGGTGGATTCTTTGTCTAGAGTTCTGATATAAATATTATAAAATAATTTATCAGTTTTTATGTTGACAATGGAGTTTCAAAATTGTATTTAGTTGTGCTTTTAATGTAATGAAATTATACTAATTAAAATCACAGTTGAAATAATTTATCAGTTTTTTTATTGACAATGAAGTTTCAAAATTGCATTTAGTTGTGGTTTTAACGTAATGAAATTACAATTAAATTTAACGAAAAAGAAAATGTCATATTATATTTTAAGCGCATATCAAAACATACTCTATGAATAAAAAATATCACATTCTATAAAGTGAACATAAAAATGTTAAAATTTTAATTTTTGACACTTGTTTGTTTTACATTTTATGGAATTCAATTAGCACTGATATAATTGTTATGCCTTAAAATTAAATTAAAAATATATTTGCTTATTGCTAGTTTTTTTTTAAAAGAATATGAATTCATAAAAATAAAAAAAAGAGTCATTATTTTAAAAAATACAATGAAAATACAATTTGACCAATAATTTTAGCAAATCTGCGCTCAATCTAGATATTGTGTGAACTAAAGTGTCGGGAATAATTATATAAAGCTTCTTTTTTTTTACTTTGGCCAAATTTTGAAATTTATTATTTTGATGGAATGAGGAGCTTTTTGTCAAAACAAATATCGAATTAAATATTTTAAAGAAATTCTCAAAAATCTTAATTAATGATTCTTTCCAAAAATTAGAACACCAGTTATTCTCAGGAATATAAATGTCACAGTTGCAACATTAAAAAAAATTATATATGTGCAATTTTAATCAAAAATATAACCTGTACTTAACGCTGAGCAGCCCAAAATTATTTAAATTTATTCAATATTTAATACGTTATAAGGAATTTTTTAATAAATAATAAAATAAATTGGGGTACTATTATAAACTACTTCAAAATTAACAAGCATTAATAATTAACATTAGATTCACTCTAAGATCTGTAATTCATAAATGACAACATTAACAACAAAGTCACTAAGGTAGCATCTAAAGTCTATTCAATACCTAATGCTTTGTCGAGCTTGCACATAGCCATTAAAATAACGTTTGATCGTGAATTTGTAATTATGATATATTTCTGGTGGTTGCATTAAAAGCAGTGCCTGATATACACAACGGTCCAGTTCAGAATTTAAATAAATAGTTGAAATGGGGAAATATATATTCATGGTTCTGTACTTAGGAGTGCTAAAAATTGACAGCCTAATTCTGTAATTCAAGTTTTAAGTTGTTATAAGAGCATGTATGATTTTAAAATTGATGCTGAAAAATGTCTGAAAGGCAGGATTATATAGTTTTTATGGTATTTTTTTTATTCCCAATGTATACCAATGTTTAAAATTTTAGCGCGCAATATATAGCACCTGATTCCTGAAGCTTTTTAGCTGCCACCACTGTTTGGAGTGTGAATTTTCAATGTGTAGCAAAACCATAATTTTTATGTGCCGAAATAGGGATAAATTCCGTCTCTGAATAGTAGATAGAGTTCTAGGATTCTTTTTGGGGTAATCTTGCACCAAAATTTTTAACTGTGTAATTCTGCTGTACAAGAGATGTCAAATGTATCTCAAAGCTTGTGAACTCATCTTTTCTATTATTAAATTAATTCTATTATATTAAAATTATTAAAATATTTATATTAAAATATTTTAGTAGCTTAAAATCGAAATCAATAATTTTGTCTCCCATGTCGTTTTTTTCTTCTTAACAGTGCATTATTTCTCCAAAACTGAAAGCTTATGATTTCGCTCTTAAAAATTGACGTTTTGTGTCTACTTAGGGGCCTGATCATGACTTGTCTGTGCACTCTCAAAAATGAATGCTCGAAAACGACGAAATTTTCCTTAATTTTGACGATTCGTTTACTGGCAAATGCTCCGAGTTTTCGTTTCCTCAAAGTGAGGAAATTTGAATCGTCATTTTTATGAGGATTTAAATGTCGTCTAATCTAAAGAAATATTTCGTCATTTTTGAGCATGTGAGTTCAACAATGAGATTCAGTTTCCTTAAAATCAAGCTACAGAATCGTCAAATCACGATCGTAAAAGTGAGGGTTCACGTTTACTCAAAAGTCACGTGATAGTTTGACGAAACAATCCTCAAAATTAACGAAATGAGGCTTGAGGATTCATGAATCGTCAAAAATGAAAGTGTTATTTCTGAGAGTGTGGTTCCAAATGATGACGCCCATATCTAACAGCCTTTTGTTCAGCTCTAGTGCAACGATAATTCAACTGATACCAAATTTCAAAACAAAATGTCACTCGACTTCAGTAAATGCTCCAATATGTTCTTAACCCTTTCAATCCCAGTGATGCCATTTGGCATCATCACTTTCAATATTTTTTTTTCAAAATGTTTATGCCCCGCTATGACATCCAAACACACATCATTCGATTCTTCACACTTTGTTCTATCAGACAAAATTTTACTTTAATCTCAATAGAAGTCAGAAGTACTATTTTTTTTTTTTTTTAGAAAATAGTCAACAAGCGTTTCTCCTGATTTTTGATAAGATCACTTCAGTTCCACATATTTAAAACACAATTTAAACTATTTCGTTTAAAATAATTACTAAATTTTTTTAATAATGTGGTCAGATACCTTAAAATATATAACTCGAAGTGTTTTTAGGTAAAATATATACATTTTTATTTTGTTGTTTTCCACAGTTAAAAAATTTTGGCATTGTTTCAAAAACCCTATAAAAATTTAAATGGATTTTTTTCCTTATGGAATTCGTATATTTGACCTAAAATAAGCTTATTTTGTGAATATCAGATGTTTCTGTAGTGTAGTAAATTTTTGGGACTGAAAGCTTTAAACATTTGACAACTGTTTATGACATTTTTAGCCTAAGAAAAAACACACAAAGCATTCTGTCACATCGGAAAAGCCATTGCTTCACGCGAAGGCCGTTCGCAACGTTTTACATAAAAGTGATTGATACGCAGTTCCAAAGCTATTAACACTGCGAAAGTGCGAAGTACTCTAGTTCTATGGCGGAAACTCATTAACCTTACGGAAACTCTTTAGACTCGATTTCTGCACCCAAGAATTTCCGTCTGATTAACATTGCTTCCTGTGGCCTTAGCTTTATATCCCACTTGCGTATATACTGTAAATTTGTATATATACATAAGGTATTGGGTCATTCTTCTCGGAAAGAGTAAAAAACCATAACCCCGACAGATATCTTTCACGTGAGGAAAGGTTATGCTTCCAATTAAATTAATTAGGTTGCTGATTGTTTCCAATTAACATAATTAATGCGCTCATATTTACTTTATTACGAGTTGATAATTCATACATTGTAAAAAAAATCATACAGGGAAATTTTGGACAGTTTTTGTCAGTAATGTTCCTAAAATATGTCAGTAACTTTATAACACAAATTAGAAGCAATCCCACATAAAGCCAATAACTTTCCTGGAAGGCTAACAATTTTTATTTGAATGCACTATTATTTTTACTTCTTTTCCAGCTACATACTGCTTGGGTTGGAGGTCAAATTCGATCTACCAAACCTTGTGCAAATTAACTAAACCACTTTATAATTGCGACCCACGCCTTAATAATTCAACGATAAGGATAATTCAGTGAATTATTATTACTATTGATTTATTTTTGAAAGTATATTAACTGATTTACATATAGTTTTTAGGAAAACCTGAAAACCTAAAAAAAATATATCAAAACTTCAAACGTCCGTGGTGCATAAGAGTAACGTTACGAATATTTTTACAGTGTTCTTATTTAATAATAATACTATAAATTCAGAGCACACCTTTCAAACTATAGCATTAAACTTTCTCTTAGTTTAAAATTACTGAATTAAGCATATATATTGTGTTTTAATACCCAAAATGTCCACCATTGTTTCACATTATATAACATTGTTACATTACACAATGTTAGAATCCGATAGGCATCCTCTCGGGACCTTCCTGATTCGTCGTTTAGGCTTACATAATCCTTGCTAGTATTCAGCAGTCAAGATCTAACCTTAAACAGTGGATTAAGTCTTCATTGACCAATAAGAATGAACCTGGGTGAGCCCTAATCCTAGATTAAGTCAAAGCTGCTGGAGGTGGATAAGACACCCTTAGCGCTGGTTTTTTTTATACATTTGTATTGTATTTGTTATTCTGCTATTTCGGTGTTTTCAAAAACGTGGATAAATAGCAGAAGAAATATAACATATTTGCGTGATATATTTGCTTTTGACACTTAAAAATGTGTTCAGAAAAATCCGAAATGCGTTAAAAATATTATTTAATTAACATATTTATATTTTTAGTGTGTGTTTAATCACAATTTATTAATTATCAGGTTGAAATCAAATTATGTTTTTACATTAATTGTAAACAAAATAATTTACATGGTACATGACAGGACAGACAAGACGTTCTTTATAAATACATGATACATTAATAGACAATTACATAGCATAGTAGTAGACAAAAGTAAATACATTGTAAAAAAAATAGGTAATGTTTCTATTTTCTTTAATAGGAGTAATAGGAGTACATATTACATATAGTATGGATAGCATTGACGATCTCCTTTTTCGTTTCTTCAATTGTTGCGTTTATATTCCTCTAGTGCAGTGGTTCTCAACCTTTCGTAGGTGACGACCCCCTAATGCCACAAAATAACTTCGCGACCCCCCCCCCCCCCAATGTCCTTCACATGCTGCACTTTTTATTAACTATTATACTATTATATTTGGGTAATTGTTTTTTTTTATTTTTTATTTTACGATGGATGTCCCGTGGGAGGGTGTTGAACAAGTTATTTGAGCTGCTATCTGAAATGCTGATATTTTTACAAGATGCTAAACCAGAATTGGCCGGATTTTTTTTTTTAGCTCCCCAACTTGGTTGTTTCAACTTTCATACTTAGTAGACATAATTATTCACCTAAATGAGCTAAATATCGAGCTACAAGGTCGAAATATAACAATAATCAAAACCCAAGACAAAATTAATGGATTCTTAAAGAAGCTGAATGTTCATGCTGCTAAAGTTAAGAAATCTAATTTTGAAAACTTTCATTTATGTTACGAATTTAAAAGTTCTGAATTTAAAAGTCCCGACAAGCACAAGTTTCTCATTAGCTTGTTGCAACGTAACCCGGTACTAGAATTAAAATTATGCAATAATAATATAAAAAAAGTTGAAATGTAAATTAACCAAGATATAAAGTAAAATAATGTGTGGTGATTTTTTCTCCCTTTCTAGTTGTAAAATTATTGCATAAAACGTTACTTAAATATATTTTTTTATTTTTGAAAAAATTTTTGCGACCCCCCAGGGGGTCGCGACCCACCGGTTGAGAACCACTGCTCTAGTGCATACTGTTTCCATTTGTCGTACCTTTAATCCCCTTTATAACTTTAAAATATTGTTCATATTCTCCCCCTTTAGTAATTTAGTTTTGGAATATCTAACTATTTAAAGAAAAATATTTTTGTGCGGCATGCAATTAAAATTATATCTCCCCCCCCCCCCCCCAATCGCTCCAAATTTATTTCAGCCTTATCAATATTAAGTCTATGGCGATTCCAACGCTTTAAAAATTTTATTAATAAAATTCATCACGAACAGGTTATGTAAAATATTTTTCCTGTAATTTATGACCATAAAAGGTCTAAAAATATTGTTTGGATTGAAAAACACATGCATTATCGAATCTACCTACAGTGTATTAAAATGTAGAGACATAATACATGTTTTAAACAACAAGAAACTTCCAATTGCGCACACATTTAATACTTAAGTGGGATTTGACTTTAACTTAAAGTGCGGAAAAGTGTTTTACTGGGAATCGTCCAACTAAAGGGAGAAGCGAGTACAACAATTGTGGGTTTATAGTTCAAGGTTGGTATTGCAATTTGCTTCTGTTTGTTGACGTTATAAAAGTGTTAATATGTACAAGTGTGATATGTCTGGAAGAATTGTTAAAGAAATAGTAAAATGATTTAATTTTGTAGTGAAAATTTGAAAACTTACTTTTTATTATTTATTTTTTGTTGTTGCTGAAAAACGCTATTTTTGTGAAACTCCGAATTTGTTTAGTAGGATTGAATTTTGGTTTGGTAAGTAAATTATTTGGCAAAAATAGGTTTAGAAGGAACTTATGTCGTTTTATTTTTGAAATTTTTGAATATTCAAGAGAATGACTTTCTTAAATGTGTGAATAATTAATTGCGAACATACGAATATTTTATTTTTATGACAAGTTTTAGTTAAATGATTTTTTTGTGCACCGAACAGTATGTACATGGAATAGAGACTCAATTAACAAAAAGTCATAATTTGATTTATGAAACTCACAAGAATAATGAAGAAATTTAAAAGGAAAATATGCATCACGATTGTAAAAAAATTGAAATGGTTTTCACAACAAAAACATACTCATTGTGTTTTCTATTATTATGATAAAATTAAGTGTAAATGAACAATAACAAAATAAATACTTTTGAGCTTTTTTCGCTAGTAAAGTGATTTTTTCTGTTTAATATTTCAAAGCGTGTATTTTACTTTACAGATGGTTGGCGTTCTCTGACTCATAACAAACAGTTTCAAACCCTTTGCACGGTAAGTTGCCTAGTTACAATTTATTGTTGGAAAAGTGTGAAAAATTGCTTTATTTTGAACCTAATATTCTTTAAATAACTACGTGTTTCCAAGACATTATTTATTGTTAAAGGAAAACAGCCGTGTTCCGAAACATTATTCTTTTATGAAGTATGTATTCACTGAAATGAAAGTATAAATTCATAAACGTGAAACAGAATTTCAGAGTAATTCAACTAAAATCGCTCTTTGGCTAGTTACTTTCTGTTGTACTATGCCTTGCATTTAATATTTTTAATACCGTATTGAGAATCTTAGAAGTAACTGTACATATGATTATTTGAACGATTTGTAAAATTTGGTTATAGTAACAAACGGTATTCTTTATTTTCTTGGCCTACTTCTATTTTTTATTCAAAAGAATTAAAAAGGGAGATAATGAGGTATTATTGACTGATATCCATCCATCGTGTAGAAATTTTGTATGCCATGTGGCAATAACTGATATATCTTACGGGTTTTGTACATATGCTAGCAAAATGGCTTTGCCTTTGGAGTTTTTTTTTGAAATTTTCTGTTAAATTGCAGACTTTATTTGGGTTATCGAAAAAAATAAGGAAGGTTACTGATAAATTTAAAAATTACTACAGGACAAAATTGAGCTCTTTAGTTATCCAAACTTTTGGCTCATTTTAACCCCAAACTGTCCAGATTTGTTTTATTGTTTTCCGATCTATCTTTTAGATTTTTTTTAAATTATATTTTTTTAGACTCGTGACACCAGATGGAAATAGTTTTTAAGGGGCACCAGAATCCCAAAATTTTTCAAAAATGATATTTCGATGTTTTTAATGTTTCTTAAAATACGAAATCTTTGCTTTTCAACGATATCTTACATTAGAATTTTTAAGTACTGGAAGTATTTTTAATATTGTTTTTAAACAAACGTTGTTGAGGTCAATTCCAGTCATGTTGTTTACTTTAACAGCTTATATTTCAAAACTTGCTTTTTCAAAGTGCGTGTACCTTTTTCTCAAAATCTACTATATATTTTTTCTCATTGGAATAAAGCCTGGAATTTTTTATACGTATTTAAGAAGTTAGTTTCTCTAAAATTGCGGGAGGGATCTGAATATAACTGTCTTACTTTTTTTCTGTTAAATAATATTTATGTTTTTTAGGTAAAAAAATATGTAGTTTCACTTAAAAATTACAATTTATAAACTAAACAAAAATTTGGAAAATGCCTAGTTTATATTTTAGTTAAACATCCATTTAACAACTAGTAAAAATTTTAATAAAAAGCATCCAATATATTCTGAGAAAAACGTACATAAAAATCATTTTTACATGGGCTGCAATGGAAAGTTTCGGTCGCCGTTTATTTTTTTACGTTATCATTACAGGGCATCAAAACTATTGGTTTACAATGCATGCCATTCTAAGAAATACTGGAATTCACATTATCTGATTATTAGGCCCCTTTCTACTAGAAAACGAGTATTGAATTATTTGTTTCTTGAAATCGCTTAGGGTATTTGGTTAGTTTAATTACCAAAAGCGAATGGTTAAAGCTTAAAACAACGGTATTGATTTTGAGCAAATTAGTACATACTTTACTTCGAGAGTAAGTAGGAGAACAAAAGTCATGATTAAACTATATTTTCTTTGTCATTTGTATAGTTAAAGCAAATAAGTATTGGTTTTTGAAAGGATTTTGAGATAACGGTACAACACCCTAATCACCTATTTCCCATTTTAATTTAGTTTGAAACGTAATTTTAATTGAAATAATTTAAATTTGGAAATATCTCTATTACTCTTACTTATAAGGTATTATTTAATTAAACATTTCTAGTTTTTTAAACTTTAGTAATTAAAAAAATACTTTTTAGAGATAGGAATTGAGTGTATTCATGTACATAAGTTATAAGTAAGCAAAATTGTACAAGCAGTATTATCGAACTTCAATATTCCCACTAATTCAAAAATACGTATAATCTAGTAAACGTTATGCTTCTTTTCAGGGTACATTTATAATAAGTATAAATTGAATAAAAATTATATAGAAATTTAAGGACGTAGGATATGCATTTAAAATAAGCTTACAAATTAAATTTAAATAAAATGGCATTTATTTAAGAATGCATCTAAATGTAAGCTGCTTTAAACATCTGTATTTAAATATATTTTGCTACCAATCCATTTATTTTTACAAATCATTTAACTTTATTACGCATAAAAAATGCATTTTGAGGAACTCAAAAATATTGATGGCTCAATAATCAATAATATCGTTACAACCAATCCTCCATAATGTAATAACGTACCTTTAAAACAAAAGCTTCCATCTAATTCTTTATTATTATCCATCAGAGTCAGGAACTCTAGAAGATTCTTGATTTTCTAAATAACAAAAACTGAAACAACCCTTCAAAATTTCATGTTTAAAATGTAATTCATCATTGTTATTTCCGTTTCACTGAACAAAATGATTTCTGTATGATTAAACTTAAGTCAATTTAATAATAGATTGTGATTCTTTAAAACCTTTATTGGTAAGAACTACGTACGTTCTAAGCTATTGTCTTGCATTAATACATAAATCATAAACTCTTTTTCTAATAACTTAAATTTTATCTGAAAATATCCATAGAGATTAATTTTAATTCGAAGAAATTGGAATATACGTTCAGATTGAATTTCTATTTCAAACATAAACTACATTTTAACTTCGATGTCATCTTATTAAATGTAATAATGTACTCAATAAAACATTATTGAATGAAACATGCGAACCGTTTTAAACAACAATTAGTTTTATTTTGGTACTATAAGATACATAGTTACCCAATGTCCACAGGTTCCTAGTTAAGTTGTATGGATGGGTGGGACGAATAGCCGAGTGGTTTGGACCGTAACGCTAGCAGTCTGCGCGCTCTAACGGGTGCGGAATCGATTTCCGCTTTTGGCCAGGGTGTATATTCCTTTCTCTTTGCCAGTAAAAATTCTTTCTGGGTCTGTCTTACTTGACGAAGGCTTTATAAGCAGGTCTCTGATCAAGCACACAAGCAGGAATATATATGTACCGACCCCTATCCCCCCACTATCGCCGTTGGGATTTTGAACTAAACATCTTTAACGAGCGTGTCGGTCCCTGTGTATTCGGGGATCCCCTGGATTTTGAGACCTTTTCCTGTACAAATATGTTTATGTTATGGCTTTGATGCGAACCAGGAACCTTCTCGAGATGGCTAGTGAGAGAAAGCGGACGATTAATATATTACTCGGTCTCGGGGTATCGAATTTTTTGTTCACTATCTATAAAAGTGTCTTAAGGATGTTTCATCGCGACCATAAAATGCAATCTCGCTAATATTATTTTTGAGGGAGCAAATTAACGTCGTACTAGAGTTACGCGACTGTTGAAGATAAGATTTTGTTATTGTTTCAAAATCACTAAACTTATCAAACTTTACTGCGATTTCATCAATTTAAATTATAAAATAAACCATAAAACTCCTCAATACATTACATCAATTCCGTATGCCATCTATTTCTAAAGCCAATTACAACGACCTATGCGTCTAACACTCCATCAACGCAACTCCAACACAATCGCAAGCGTAATTGAAGAGCTTAGTGGAAGAACGTGCTAAGTGACAAAAAAGTGAAACTGAGCAAATGAGCTTTAAAGTTTTTCGTTTGCCTTTAGATACGTTAAAAAAGGCACTTACAGAAGGTAAAAAGTATACTTGAAATGAAGATTATGAAAAGGGGGAATATTGTTCCCTTTAGTGGATGGAAAAATCCGTTCATTAACACGAAAATATAAATTTTTCAAAAATGTCACTTAGCACGTTCTTCCTCTAAGCTCTTCAATTATCTCGCGACTGAGTATGCTAACAAACTTTGCTGCTTCAGAACGGTACCATTCACGAGATTTCTCCTCGATCGCGAATCAATTGTACACACCTACATAAATGATTGTCCGAGCGGCGACAATTGCGACCGCTTTGTCCGTGTTAAAAGCCCTTGCATGAATAAGCGCCAGTCCTACTATGGTATCAGAACCATTGGGTTCTAAGCAATTAATTTGTGTCTTTAACCCCTTCCTTCGTGAAAATAACGGGGATATGCTTCTTTCTCTATTTCTTGATTCAAAACAATTAGGGGAGATCATGGTTTAAACCTTTTAACCCTCAATGATTCCATTTGGAATCATAAGCTTGCTATTTAATATTTTTTACAAAGTTGAGACCGCATTTATTTATATTTAGATGGAGGAACAATGTCTTTGGAAGAACTAAGTAATGTTTGTTTCAATTAAATGAAAGTATGAAAAACATATTAAAATAAAATTCACTCCTAAAAATATTTTATTAAATAAATTAACCTTAAATTCTTCATGCTTGTATTCTTGTATTCTTAGATGTTTGATAATTGATTTTAATCTTTTTTAACAAATAAAGTTTTGAACAATTTATTGTTATATTTTATTTTTCAGTTATGATTCCAATTTTTCACCCCTTAAATTTTTGTTAAAAAATGTGTATTCCCCCCCCCCCCCCCTGTTTTTTAATAATTAAATCTGGATGCATGATAAACCTATTTCACAAATTTTTGATTTTTAGAACTAAAAATAAGAAGTTAGAACTATAAAGGTTAACAAAAGTACTCAAAGTGTTCCCCTAATTGTTTTGAGCAGCGTATAAAATCACGAAAATTAAAAGTTCTAATTAAATTTCCATTAAGTGGAGTGTTTAGTAGTAAAGCGACAATAAGATTAAAATCAACTTAAATGCACCAAATAAAGCGTCAATAAGATTACCTTTTTCTAAAATTTCAAGCAAAAAAAAAAGAAAAATAAGCCTTAGAGATTGCATAAGTTTCAAGTAAACGGACATAGAAGTCGCTATTTTTTATGACTGAAAATTATATAAAATTATATGCATAGATTAATTTTTAATTTTTCACTTGTTTTTAGCTTGAAATGTAAAAGAAAGTTTTTTTATTTAATTGGCGTTTTACTTTGTTATCTAAAGTTGTTTTTTCTTATTCGCATGATACAAAAAGAACAATGTTTAAAATAACTTCTTATATCAGCACCTTCCGAAACGTGTAGAAAGCACAAAAATCTCTATTTCGGACTTTCAACTGAATCGTAATGCTTTCATTGCTTCATATTTCGTATTAGGTAAATAAAAGAATAAAAACCCTCCTATTCTGTGGTGGATCCCTATATGCCAATCTTCGTATTCTATCCTGGACATTCTAGTGATTGAATATTTGCAGATCTGGGTAATATGGGGGGGGAGGGGGTGCTTTCTTTCTTTCTGTTAGATGGGCCTCTTCAATTAAGTTTGTTCTGTGGACTTACTAGGGATAATTGGCTATTAGGACGGATATACATAGATATATATTGTTATTTACTCTTCATACTTTCATCGCTAAAAAGTTATGAATTAAAATGGGACATAGCGAGTCATAAAATTACAAAATGCAGCCATTTCTGAAAAATGACCTTTTCAAAATAGCTGTATGGAATCTAATCTATTAATAAAATTCAAACCTAATTCATCGTGCCCCCACACAAAAAAAATCATTGAGTTCTATGGTAGGTTTTCCCTTTACGCAGACCTTCGCATCATATCCTGGAAATTCTGGTGATTCAGGATTTACATAGATATGAGGAATATGAACTCTCTCTCTCTCTCTCTCTCTCTCTCTCTCTTTCTCGCACACACTCTTTGTTAGACCGGTCTCTTGAGTTAAGTGTCGTAGACCTACCGAGGATATATATATATATATGGATATTGTTATTTATACTCTTCATACATTTATTGGTAATATACTCTTCACTAAACTCTTTTATCGGTATTTACTCTTCATACATTTATCGGTAATATAGTGAAAGAAAGTAAGACATCAAAAATCATGGAATGTAAAACTACACCCTTTTCTTAAAACTGCCATTTTTCTAATAGATGCGACTGATTTTTTTATATATTACAAAACTAATTTTTCACCGAAAAAAACCCCCATTCGCTTCGATAGTGGGATCACCTTCTACGCAAACCTTCGTATCATATCCTGGACATTCCAGTGATTGAGGATTTGCAGAGATCTGTGTAATGTGGACTCTCTCTAGAGTTAGATGAGCCTCTTCAATTAAGTGCAGTGGACCTACGGAGAAGTAGGTAAATGGGCGGATATACATGGATAGATATTGTTATTTAGCTAGCTTAGTGTTAATTAGGTAGTTATTAAAGGTCATAACTTTTATGCTTTGGATCCTCATTAGCTTATCCGAGAAGTTCTTTTAGATTGAGTTAATGATGCGGCAAAGCCTAAAGGTGTAACTAGTTGATATTTGTTTATCAATAATAGTTTAGTTAGACGCTTTACATGAGCTTATTGGATGATGAGGTGCTTACCTCCACTTACGTAGTCGTTAGAAGCTGAGGTGCTAATACTATCTGTTATCCAGTACGAGTGTTTATATTTGTGCAAATTTTAGGTGTGCAATATTATTAATATTTTTAATTTTAATTACCCAATATGAAATATAAGGAAATGGAAGTATTTTGATGGGGGTCGAAAATCCGAAATGGAGATTTTGTTTTTTATCCGTTGTGGAAGGTGTTGATTCTGAATTTTTTTTCTTCTTCTGAGCATTGGTCGGTCACTGTAACCACTCTCCAATTTGGAATCACTCTACAGTTCTAACTGATATAGCTATGGACTTCAAATTTGATATACGAATTTTCAGTAGGGTAGACTGACCAGTGAGTGAACAGGCCAAAATGAATGAACAGTTGGTAAATACATTTAAAAAATAAGGATTAAAAATCTTTCCACTGGATGGATTGGCAACACTGACTTCCTCCCACTGACACTCCCATCTCGTAGGAAGCTATCTGACATCTCATTGGTTGTAATTGGTCATTAATTAAAACCCAACATGTTTATTGACTGGACATTTTTGTGTTCATTCACTGATAAAAGTACTGTTCATTCGCATGGCTTTCGTACCACTTTTTATTTGGACCCCCAAAAGACCCAAAGCAATGCAATATAAAGTCATCTTTTTTTTGTAGAATTTACATGTAAAGACAGGTGTGTTCACATTGTCATAAACCAGAAGCTATATTTTCTTAAAAATGTATGAATTTTCCTAAAACAAATTGTGATTAAGCATACATTCACTGACTAGTCTTACCTGTCGACCGTCAAGATACGGTTTTCGAGAAAATCCCGCATGCGCTGAGGTTAGCTGCAGTAGAACGTTTTTGGTTTTAAAGGTATTTCTGAAAAAAGAAAATGCTACAGACTTCGAATTTGGTACGTGGTACTTTTACCTGTTGTCCAGCAGTTACCTTTAAAATACCTGTTTTACAAAGGAATCTATGTGTTACACTCCAATAGTTTTTTATTGTAGCTTTGATTTATAGAATAATGCATGTTTGACAAATCCTTCCCGAACAAATCGAGACTAATCTAATTTTTGCATGAATACACAGTAATGTTTTGTAGAAAGTACATTTATTACTTTAAAGTAATAATCGCATTAGCTATGTGTGCGTTTTTCTACTTCAATTTAAAATACAGCTATTGAAGACATGAATATACACAGCTACATGCCGCTAGATGCTGCAACCCCCGTTTTTAAAATATTTCATAGTTAAACCCAATTATCTAATATCTCACCACACCCTAATTTTATTGCACCACATGTTTTTTACCTTCCCATACTTTCAATTCATAAATAACTTATATAGATATTATTAATATTTTTTTACCCTCCGTCAAGAAACCAAGGCATTGTAATATCTATTGTTAACATGTATATGTTCAGTAGCTCACAAATGAAGCAGTGCAGAGCGGTGCATCTTGGGATACCTCGGTGCCGGTATGTTACGCGCAGTAGCTCAAAAATCCTGACAGTCCTGCTTCATATCATCTCATCTGGAGGGGGGGGGACCTTTCTACATGTTTAATGCATAAATCTACATATTTCAAACAAAAATTTCCATAGCTACATACTGCTAGATGCTGCAACCCCCGTTTTTAAAATATTTCATAGTTAAACCCAATTATCTAATATCTCACCACACCCTTTCTTTCTTTCTGTTAGATGGGCCTCTTCAATTAAGTTTGTACTGTGGACTTACTAGGGATAAGTGGTTATTAGGCCGGATATACATAGAGAGATATTGTTATTTACTCTTCATACTTTTATCCCTAAGTAGTTATGAATTTAAATATGGGACATAGCTAATCCTAAAATTACAAAATACAGCAATTTCTAAAAAATGGCCTTTTCAAAATAGGTGTATGGAATCCAATCTATTAATATAATTCAAACCTAATTCATCGTACCCCCACACACAAAAAAAATCATTGAGTTCTATGGTAGGTTTTCCCTTTACGCAGACCTTCGCATCATATCCTGGAAATTCTGGTGATTCAGGATTTACATAGATATGAGGAATATGAACTCTCTATCTCTCTCTCTCTCTCTCTTTCTCGCACACACTCTTTGTTAGACCGGTCTCTTCAGTTAAGTGTCGTAGACCTACCGAGGATATATATATATGGATATTGTTATTTATACTCTTCATACATTTATTGGTAATATACTCTTCACTAAACTCTTTTATCGGTATTTACTCTTCATACATTTATCGGTAATATAGTGAAAGAAAGTAAGACATCAAAAATCATGGAATGTAAAACTACACCCTTTTCTTAAAACTGCCATTTTTCTAATAGATGCGACTGATTTTTTTATATATTACAAAACTAATTTTTCACCGAAAAAAACCCCCATTCGCTTCGATAGTGGGATCACCTTCTACGCAAACCTTCGTATCATATCCTGGACATTCCAGTGATTGAGGATTTGCAGAGATCTGTGTAATGTGGACTCTCTCTAGAGTTAGATGAGCCTCTTCAATTAAGTGCAGTGGACCTACGGAGAAGTAGGTAAATGGGCGGATATACATGGATAGATATTGTTATTTAGCTAGCTTAGTGTTAATTAGGTAGTTATTAAAGGTCATAACTTTTATGCTTTGGATCCTCATTAGCTTATCCGAGAAGTTCTTTTAGATTGAGTTAATGATGCGGCAAAGCCTAAAGGTGTAACTAGTTGATATTTGTTTATCAATAATAGTTTAGTTAGACGCTTTACATGAGCTTATTGGATGATGAGGTGCTTACCTCCACTTACGTAGTCGTTAGAAGCTGAGGTGCTAATACTACCTGTTATCCAGTACGAGTGTTTATATTTGTGCAAATTTTAGGTGTGCAATATTATTAATATTTTAATTTTAATTACCCAATATGAAATATAAGGAAATGGAAGTATTTTGATGGGGGTCGAAAGTCCGAAATGGAGATTTTGTTTTTTATCCGTTGTGGAAGGTGTTGATTCTGAATTTTTTTTCTTCTTCTGAGCATTGGTCGGTCACTGTAACCACTCTCCAATTTGGAATCACTCTACAGTTCTAACTGATATAGCTATGGACTTCAAATTTGATATACGAATTTTCAGTAGGGTAGACTGACCAGTGAGTGAACAGGCCAAAATGAATGAACAGTTGGTAAATACATTTAAAAAATAAGGATTAAAAATCTTTCCACTGGATGGATTGGCAACACTGACTTCCTCCCACTGACACTCCCATCTCGTAGGAAGCTATCTGACATCTCATTGGTTGTAATTGGTCATTAATTAAAACCCAACATGTTTATTGACTGGACATTTTTGTGTTCATTCACTGATAAAAGTACTGTTCATTCGCATGGCTTTCGTACCACTTTTTATTTGGACCCCCAAAAGACCCAAAGCAATGCAATATAAAGTCATCTTTTTTTTGTAGAATTTACATGTAAAGACAGGTGTGTTCACATTGTCATAAACCAGAAGCTATATTTTCTTAAAAATGTATGAATTTTCTTAAAACAAATTATGCTTAAGCGTTCATTCACTGGTTAGTCTACCTTACCTGTCGACCGTCAAGATACGGTTTTCGAGAAAATCCCGCATGCGCTGAGGTTAGCTGCAGTAGAACGTTTTTGGTTTTAAAGGTATTGCTGAAAAAAGAAAATGCTACAGACTTCGAATTTGGTACGTGGTACTTTTACCTGTTGTCCAACAGTTACCTTTAAAATACCTGTTTTACAAAGGAATCTATGTGTTACACGCCAATAGTTTTTTATTGTAGCTTTGATTTATAGTGTAGTGACCGAATGACTGGGTTCAACAAACTTTCAAACAACAAATTTCTTTTCTTAACTACTTTATTTCGAACAACAAACTTTACCTTTAAAAGGCACAAATTCCATCAAACTAAGCATTTTCCATTTTTTACTACAACCAGACTGCCACCACCGCACACAAACTTATGCACATTCGTCTGCACGTACTTAATTAATTATCAATTATTTATTTATCTGAGCGTGACCCTTACACCTCCCCCCTAAAATCATATTATATCCGAAGATTTAATATGTTAAAATATATAAAGGGTCACACTTTATTACAATTACTATCGACACACACTTAACTACTTTGTGCCATTACAGTCATAAACCACTCCAACAGTCTGAACTCTGGCTCTGTACTCTCTCATCTTGTTTACATGGAGTAACCTTAAATTACCATCAGGCATCTGCAGATAATACGAATTTGGTTTCGCCTTTCTTACCACTTTAACTGGACCTATCCACCTGGCATACAATTTATTAGTTGAGTCGGGTACTAACACAAGCACTTGATCTCCTGGTGCAAATTCCCGATGTTTCCTTCTACCATTATAGTACTTGGCGTAATTACTTTGCTGTACTTCACTTGTTAATTTGGCATTTCGTGTTGCTACTTCTAACTTCTCTCTTAGTTCTTGCAAATAGTTTTCTACTGAACCTTTCATATTCAGAGGTAATAGTACTTCCCCCGTCCAAACTGATTTCAGTATAGACAATGGACCCTTTGGTTCTCTTCCATACATCAGCAGAAAAGGTGGTACGCCTGTAGTTGCATTTGGAACTTCTCTATAAGCCCACAATAAAAAAGGAATGTGCCTGTACCAACCTCTACCCTCTTCTCTAATAATATGGTGCAACATATTTTTCAAAGTTTGGTTCCATCTCTCAATTAAACCATTTCCTTCTGGATGATACGGTGTTGTAAATCGTGGACAAGCTCCTAAAATCTTCAGAAATTCTTGCGTCAAACTAGCTGTAAAATTTGTTGCATTGTCCATCACGATTACTTCTGGTACTCCTGTCCTACTGAATATTTCAAGCAACGCTTCACATGTACTTTTAGCCGTTAGAGATTTCAATGGGACAGCTTCTGGCCATCTTGAATGTTGATCCATCAAACACAGAATGTACTTATGTCCTTGTGACGATACCGGATCTATGGGGCCAATTAGATCTACGTTCACCACTTGAAATGGTAGTTCAGGACGAGACACTGGTGTTATCGGGATCTTGTCAACAGAGCGAATTACCTTTCTGCACTGACACCCATGACAAGAACTACAATATGCTTTAATCTCCTTGATCATTCCAGGCCAATAAAAGGTAAATTTGATTCTCTGAATCGTTTTATGGGCTCCTAGATGTGCTCCGAATACTGACTCATGAGCTATCTCCATTATTTTGCTTCTTCTGCTTTCAGGAATCACTAACTGCCTAATTCTACTTCCATACATATTCTCTTCATGGTAAAGGATATTTTCTTCTACAATATACCCTCCTTTATTCTGCTTGGCCAATTTCCATGCCTCCTGAAGAGTAGTGCACGTTTGTTGTTGTTTCCTGAACCTCTCTGGTTTGCTCCCGTCGTCCTTAGCATCATTTGCTCTTATTGCTGGCTTATATTCTTCTGTTTCAGTATTCACATTATCATTCAACTCTTCCTTTTGAGTATCCGATCTTAATTTCATAGTAGCTGTGAAGCTAGGACTATAGATTCTCTCCTGCTCCAATAAGGCCTCATAAGTTTCCATGTCCAACAATATGTCAGCATTCAACCCGTCCACAGTTGCCACAACCGTTTTAATTACCGGTGTAATATACGAACTTGTCACCAAACCAATTTCAACTTCTTTTAGTTCGGCTTTCAAACAATCACCAAACGCAGGCTGTAACATAATATGTCCTTTGTAGTCAACTTCTTTCCCTACTACACTGCTTTTAAACACACTAATCTGTGCACCAGAATCTACAACTGCCTCATATTCTACTCCACCATATGAAATTTTAACTATTTTCAGATCAGACATTTTCGGTTGAACTGCATTCCCGTTCTTATTCTCCAGTACAACTTCACTGTTGCATTTAGCAATGACCACTTTGCCTTCGATCTCCTTTACTTCAACTACTTTGACTCCAGAGACATTGACTTCTGCAACCTTTACTTCAGAAACTTTAGCTTCAGGATTTTCTCTTCCTTCTTTATTCTTATCTCTGCAAAACCTTGCTAAGTGCCCCGATCTTCCACAATTGAAACATGTCACTTGCTTTTGGAAGGAATTTCTCTTTATCAAATCCTCCACGGTTGTTATGCTCATATCTATTTCCTTCATAAGATGAATTATTTCTGTTATTGGACGTGTTAGGTTTTCCCTGATAGTCATTCCTGTATGGTTGAAATGAAGGAGCTTTATTGCACTGGTTATATTGTCTCACATTTTCATATTCATCTAATTTCTCAGAAAGAGCATCAACTGTAATAACTTTACCCCATTCATCAATAAAGTGTTGTTGTATATCGCTTGATACTTGTTCCTTCATTTGCTCTGTAATGACAAGTTGTTTTAGACTTTCAAAATCATTGACTTTTAGTCCCATAATCCACTCATTAAAATAATTCGCCAACTCAAATCCAAAATCTCGCCAAGTGTTTTCCGATGACTTACAGTGCCTCTTAAACTTTATTTTAAACGCTTCCGGGCTCAATTTAAATCTCTTTAATAACATATTCTTCACATGATCATATTCATTGGCTTTTTCTTCTGGCTCCCTGGCAATCAAATTCGCCATTTCTAACGGTAATAGTCCAACAAGATTTGTCACCCAATCCTGTTCCTTAATCTGCACTCTTCTTGCTTGTCTTTCAAACAATATAAGGAAAAAACTAATATCACCTTCTTTAGGATCAAATTTACGCATTAATTTTTGCAATCCAACTTGAGCTTGTTCTTGCATTCCTCCATTCTGAGAGATCATTTCTCTTCCAACACCACTTCTGGCCATCGATGCTTCAATCTTTAATTTTTCTAATTCAAACTCATTCTCTTGGCGCTTCAGTTCCGCTTCTTTACTCAATTTTTCCAATAAAAACTCGTTTTCTTGGCGTTTAATTTCTTCTTGGCGCTTAATCTCTTCTTGGCGCTTAATTTCCTCTTGGCGCTTAATCTCTTCTTGTCGCAGCATTTCCTCCTCTCTTTCACAAACTATTCTTTCTAATACGTCCTTCACAAATCCTTCCTCATACTCGGCACTCTTCAAAATAATATTTCTTAATTCAACCACTTTCATATCCTTCGTCACCGTTTCGCCTAAGTCTTCCGCCAAACACTTCAAATCGACCTTCTTTGCTTTTGCTAAAAACGACATTTCTGCTCCGAAATTCTTCAAAATAACTTCTTTTAAACTTAAAAACTTAAAATAACTTCCAAATTATTCACAATCAGTCACCTCGTTACTAAACTTCCTGAACTAAATAACTTCTTTAAACACTGTTAGAATAGAAATTCCAAAATGATTCACTCACAATCAAGCCGTTGGCTATCTTCTCAATCTTCACGGTTCTTCAAAATAATTCGAAATCCATTGGGGTTTCCCCGCACATTATGTAGTGACCGAATGACTGGGTTCAACAAACTTTCAAACAACAAATTTCTTTTCTTAACTACTTTATTTCGAACAACAAACTTTACCTTTAAAAGGCACAAATTCCATCAAACTAAGCATTTTCCATTTTTTACTACAACCAGACTGCCACCACCGCACACAAACTTATGCACATTCGTCTGCACGTACTTAATTAATTATCAATTATTTATTTATCTGAGCGTGACCCTTACATATAGAATAATGCATGTTTGACAAATCCTTCCCGAACAAATCGAGACTAATCTAATTTTTGCATGAATACACAGTAATGTTTTGTAGAAAGTACATTTATTACTTTAAAGTAATAATCGCATTAGCTATGTGTGCGTTTTTCTACTTCAATTTAAAATACAGCTATTGAAGACATGAATATACACAGCTACATGCCGCTAGATGCTGCAACCCCCGTTTTTAAAATATTTCATAGTTAAACCCAATTATCTAATATCTCACCACACCCTAATTTTAATGCACCACATGTTTTTTACCTTCCCATACTTTCAATTCATGAATAACTTATATAGATATTATTAATATTTTTTTACCCTCCGTCAAGAAACCAAGGCATTGTAATATCTATTGTTAACATGTATATGTTCAGTAGCTCACAAATGAAGCAGTGCAGAGCGGTGCATCTTGGGATACCTCGGTGCCGGTATGTTACGCGCAGTAGCTCAAAAATCCTGACAGTCCTGCTTCATATCATCTCATCTGGAGGGGGGGGGACCTTTCTACATGTTTAATGCATAAATCTACATATTTCAAACAAAAATTTCCATAGCTACATACTGCTAGATACTGCAACCCCCGTTTTTAAAATATTTTACAGTAAAACATTCATCTTATAATAACCATGCTCTAATTTTAATGCACCACATGTTTTGTTGCCTTCCCATACTTTCAATTCATAAATAACTTATACGTATTAATATTTTATTACCCTCCGTCAAGAGACCAAACCATTGTAATATGTATTATTAACGTTTAAAAAGCGAAACACTACCTCCAAGAATGTTAATGAGTGACGGTATCCATTCTCTCTTTTACACGCATAATTTTTTTTTCCAACTGATGTCTCTTGAAGTTACACGGAAGCAGGGGTGATTTCACGAATGACATAAAATTTAATTAGGTATCGCCAGGGAGTAAGTGCTGCCTCCCCGTGTACTTGATTGATGTCAACGAGACGCTAATTAAGGGAGTAACAGTACAAAAAAATAAAGTGAAATTCGTGAAGTGGGCAATGTATAAATTGTTGATGTGCGTATCGCACCATTTGCAGAAAAGTGGTGTATCTGTAATTATAAATTCATAGAACTGAAAAAATAATGTAAGGGCACCAATCAAACATTATAGAAAGAAAGAGGCACAAAAATGATGGACCACGATAGATTCATTTAGCTCTTCTTTGTTGAACGTTTGTAATAGTCCTATTTACAAGCCAAAATATTTTGTGTAATGACTGCTTTCATAAAAGCCTCAATAATTAACTGGAATTAAATCCAAGTGTGTAAGGGGTCCAAACTTATTGTTACAAATTTTTTGTGCTATAAATGCAACAAAAAAGGCCGTATCACTTATTTGTAGCAATCATATTATTTTTAACCTTGTTTTTAATGCAAAATGCCTTTAAAATTAACTACTAAAAGAAAAAAGTTTGAAAAAATAATTTTAAAATAATTTTTTTAAGAACTCTAATATCGTTCAACTTCATTTTTTTATAGAAATAAATGACTGATACATGTAACCAAAAGCTGAAAACTGATTTTGGATCTTCATCTATCGGTCTAGGTCAAGTTTGATGTTTGAAAAAATGTCCCTATATGGGGACGCTAGGTCGCAAGCGTTTATAAAAATAAATATCTGGGTTGACACTGATGGTGCCATTCCCATTTATCATAACTTAAGTATCAGCAAAAAAGTTTTAAAATATACAGTGGTGGCCAAAAGTGTGGACACATTTTGAAAGTTTCATATTTTTCATTTTTGTGTGATTACAGAATATATTAATTGTATATCAAATTAAACAATTGTATATCAAATTAAAAGTAATTTAATCTTTATGACGACCACTGTGTGCAGATAGCTGAAGCCGTCTACGAGACCTTTGGTCCCATATAATCTATATCCATGGACACAACGTCATCACCATCAAAGTAATTTCATGTAGAATTAAAAATAAATACAGTATTATAATATCTGTATTACGAATATAATCTATATCCATGGGCACAACGTCATCACCATCAAAGTAATTTCATGTAGAATTAAAAATAAATACAGTATTATAATATCTGTATTACGAATAAGTTATGCAACAAATAGTATGATCTGTCTTAATTTTGCAAGTCATTGAACCACAAACTTGTATTGCAATTTCAGCATAAGAGAATCCATTGATTGTGCTTGCTTGTTCAACTAAAATGAGCATAACTTTATTTGTAATACATATACTTTAATTCTGCTTTTTAAGTGAAATTCTACATTAAATTACCTTCAATTTAATATTTAAATGTTTGTATTTAAGCGAAATTTAATAAATGCAAGAACACAATTAACAGTTTAAACACATGAAACTTTTAAAAAGTGTCCACACTTTTGGCCACCACTGTATGTTGCGGCGATGATGCGTGGGATGTCATCCTTGTTCCTCTTCCTAACTTTGCGGTTCTGTAAAATAGCTGGAGTTGATACAGTGTGATCTCTATGGGACAAATCTAATAACTTAATTAATTTATAGTTAAATTTTATAGAGTAAATTTGTAATTGCATATCTTTAAGAATAGATTTTGGTTACCTGGCACTCGAACAACCAAAGAACTGTATTGCATTTGGTTTTGAGTTTTATTTAATTATGATTGAGTAAATTTACTGGTCTTCTAATTTCCCGAACAGGGTCATTTGCGGTAGAAATTCGGCATTTGACAGTGTTCTAATTGTTTGCGGAAGCAATTAAATTATAGATTTCCTAATTTCTATAATTTACTCAATACGTACTATTATAACGCAACAAAATTGGTCATTGGATGACAGTTATCATTAAGTTGTATTCGATTAGATATTATATCATAACCTTATACATCCGGAGTTGAGCAGATGTATCCATGATAATGCACCATCTCAATTTCCCACTTAAAATTATTCAGAAATATATCTATCCATTTTTTTTATTTAAAAACATCAAGTTTAGACGGTTTTTGGAAATACAATTCAAATCGAGTAGCTTAAATAGGATCTTGAATAAAATATCAAATAACGATTTAACTATATCATTCCATTTGCGAGAGACACACAACTTTTTTTAATATGTTTCACATCGGTTGAATTGTGTGATTTAAATTGGCTACGTGAGTATTTAAAGGTTGGTCTATTGTAAATGTATCATAATATTTATCATTATCAGGTATCATTTCCCCGGGGCACTATCGCCATACAATATCACCATACGCTATCACCAGGTTCTGCAGTATTGTAGCTTATTTTTTTTAAACTTATTTTGTCTCGATATTGGTAAGATATAGTATAGTTATAGGTATATATGTTTTTTTACGTTTTGGCATGTTTATATAATTTGCAGTGATTGATGTCAATTACTAAATGCTTCAAAATTATAGCAAAAATATGTATTATAAAATTATAAGCTGCAGTTTTTTCAATCAGTAATTTATATACATATATGAGAATGTTTTTTTTTATAATATTCTCACTTGCAAGAATAATGTCATTGTTATATAACAAAAGTATTAAAATTCAGAAAGTTGTTGAAATGATTTGGATCTAGCTTCTGTTCCAAATATTTTTCACTCCAAATTTGTTGTGTAACCTTTCTTTATTTTCGTGTAATATTTTGTAATTTTTTAAAAACTTTTTCATTTTAGTGTAACCTTACTTTTTTGCTGTGGCGAAATAATACTTGATTTCGTTGCAAATTTGCACCTCTTCATGTTATAAGATTTATCCTAAGCACCGGAGGCAGCACTTGTTGCCACTACTTATATGGATTAACGTTACACCAAAAGCTTTACACTGTGTATTACGAAACGAAAAACAGTATTGTTACAGAAACTTCTTAAATGTACCTAATCTTTAATATATTTAATAATCTTCCTGAATTATTAAAAAAATGTTAGGAATAAGTAATAATTAAAGCATTTGATAACATTCCTGAATAATTAAAGCATTAAAAAAATTCGTGAATGATTAAAACATTTGATGACATTCTTGAATGATTAATACATTTGATAAAATTGGAAACATTTACTAATAAACATTCATTTAATTTTTCTAATGAAATTGTAAATATAAGTGAATTTTTACATGTTAACCAATTATAAACAGCTCTATCATAATAAGTGTTATAAGACAATTCCATGACAGAAAAGTCGATGATAAGAAATATTATTTTTATTGCTCGACATTCATTACAGTAATGGCATCATCCCTTATGTCCAACTGATTTTTTTGTAAACAAGTGCTCTTTTTTTTACGAAAACAAAATGGAAACGAATTGTCCAACAATTAATTTCTGTCTAGGTGGTGACGTCATTCAGATAGAGATAAAGTACTTGCTATCATTTTCTTGTAAATAATTATATATTTTTATTTTGTCTATGGTTTTGTTTTCCTTTAAAAAAGTGTTTGGTAGAGCATTAATATATTATGTATATATTGTATTAATGATTAGAGTTTTGATTTGTAATGTTATTCTAATATTTTTATTATAAGCCGTTATTCACTTTAATACAAGTAAAACTTCATTTTTTTTCCAAACAAATTCTTGCTTTAGTGCTTATAATTGATTGTTTTAATATTAAGTTTAATTAGGGAAGTAAATCTCTTTTGAAAATATTCAAAATTTATCGCTGTTAAAATTGTGAATGATTAACAAATAGGTTGCTGTGATAACAATGAAAGCTAAAATCTATTTCAAGTTCGTACCTCAACCATTTAATTTAGTTTTGTAACTCCGCTACAAAGCCACGCTATTTTAATCAACTACTGATACACAATGTAACAACAGTTTGATAAACTGAAATTCATAAATTACTGCATTGAAGCATAGCGGACGTGAATGTACCTCGAAGCTGATTGTTGCATCCATCCATCCATTGGCTAGAATGAGAGGAAAAGTGGCATACTTCATTAATATGATTTATTTAATTAAAAGTACTAAAATGTAAGGAATCTGAAGGTCCAGTGGTTGAAGCAATCTTAAATAGATCGGTAAAGCAGTTGGGGTATGGAAACCAGATTATTTAATTTAGTATATTGCAACTATTTCTAGACTTCAGACAATTCTAATATGAAACTACACTCAGAAAAATGTAAATATGTCACAAAAATGTGGCAGTTGACTACACACTCTATATTAAATTACATGAGTACAGAATGACTAAAGGACTACCGTCAAAGCGGGTATCTTTGGCCACGGAGGGTAACTTTGGCCACGCGTCGGAAAAAGATTTGTTTCTTAATTTCTCTTCATAAAAATAATATCATCTTAAATTGTTTTACATTTTTGGAAAGGTGGAAATATCGCCTTTCATTTCATGTAAAAAAAAATCTCATTCTAAATCTTGCAATACTACAAATGCTGTTTTCATTCTTACGAGCATAAAATGACAAAAATCTATCTCTTCCAACTTTTGTCTGGAACACTTAAAAAAATATTGAAAATATTTAAATAAAACACTCTATTCGATTCTTTTATTAATGAGGAAGAATATTACACCATTTGTTTTATTCTAAGTTGACTACTTTTTATGCTGTATTTAAATATTTGTAATTGGGAAGCTTTTGCCGATGAATGCGGGTAACTTTGGCCATAGATGTAAATATTTCTTTATGGAACTTTGCACTTTAAAAAATGTATGTAAAAGTGTATTAAGTTTAACTATTTTTGAAAAAATTCTTACTTTTATGATTACTCACGTTTTAGATATTTTTTTTTTTTTAAATCTCATGATTTTAAACATTAAAAAGATAAAGATAGAATGCAAGATACGTATTCCACTCAAAATCGCAAATGTCGAAAGGTAAACATTTTCAAATTCCTAATTATAAATATATTATTTTTCACCTTTTATAATAAAATCGTTTGCTTTTTACAAATATATTTGTTATTAAATCTTGTTTCAAAAAAGTTCTTTTTTTCTTATTAAAATAGAAGTTTATTTTTCTTTCTTTTAAGCTAAACAAACAATACTAGTATTCAACATGTAATGCCATTCCACGATGCACTGCAATGTAAATGTTAAGTTATATACCATTTTAAATAACTATATGTCTTATAACTTTGTTATTTTTGTGTTTAAAGTTTTAATATTGCTATTTAAATCGTTAACACAGCTTTTAAGGATGTTAAAAAGTATGTTTCTTATGTATTTCTTGGGTGGCCAAAGTTACCCGCCAGGCTCCTAACAGTGTCTTATTTTTTGAAATTAATACCAATTTTTTATTAATTTATAAAATGTAACAAAAATGCCTGAAAATTATTCCTAAATGTATAATACTTGTGCCGTCCTTTCTTTTTATGTCCCCTGTGACACTTCTGGCGAGTAGGGTAACGGGCTATAAAGCATACGCTCCTCCCTTCTAGATGGCGCACTCACTGTCATTTGTCATATTGGTCTAATAAAATTCTGCAGTTAAGTCACTAATTAAACTCCCCCCAACGTCTGAATTCGAACACCCAACCAGTCGATTGACAGTGCCGTTTTTTAACACACTGCTCAACCCTGGATTCATAGAATCTGCAAACCTGCTAGAATCTCTTAATAACGTGCCACCTCTATTGAATGACTTGCGCATTCGCGCCATTTGACTCATCTAACCAGTCTAACGTAGACTCATATGATTTTTTTGTTTGTTTTTTGGGGTCTTTGACTATGTAAACTGTAAGAACGATTTCTTTAAATAGTTTGGTACTCTTTAAGTGACCTGGCAAGTGGATTATCCGAGCTTTTGATTATCATTTGACTCATTTGCATTTGAGATGCATGGTTAACCCTGTAATGCATGATTTTTTTTTCATCCCGAGAAAATAAATTTGTACCTTTAGTACTCATACATTATGGGAAAAATACTGAAAAAAATTGAACTGCATTGGAATTTAAATAATTTAAATTTTTAAAACTTTTGCCATATGGCAACAAACAACTAGTATGAAATTCCTATAATGATAAGAATGACAAGAAAACTACTAAATATATTTTAAAATAATCCTCTTGAACTATAATTATTTTTTCAAATAATTTATTTGTAGTACTTTTAGTACTAATATTATTATACTTTGAATACTGCCAAAGACGTGATTTCACAACAGTTAATAACTTCACTCTTTAATTTTGAATACCCTTTTACTAATGTCATCTATGAGGTTATTAGTTACTAAAACTTCAAAATGGAATGTATAATAGATTAAAAACAACACAGATTTGACGAGAAGGAGCTCTACTTTAAAGGGGATTATGTTACTTGTTGTGCCATATGGCAACAGTATGCATTGGAGGGTTAACTGACTCTTCCCTGAATGACACTTAATTGACCGGGTGCGAAGACTTTGCTTTCATTTGTGAAAACAAATGACAGTGATTGCGCCCTCTAGAAGGGAGAGTGTAGGCTTTATAGCCCATTACCCAGCTAGCCAGAAGAGACAGTCACAAGAGACACACAAAGAAGGACGACACGAACACTTAGACAAATAACAACATTTTTTGACAAGCACAAACATCCATGCCTTTACCGGGATTCGAGCCCGATCTCAGCAGCTCCAAAGGCTAGTACACTAACCACTGCACCAAAGGGCTGGCATTTGTGAAAACAAGACAAATGATTATAGTGATGTGTCAGATAACTGAGTCAACTGATAATTTAGCGTAGTCAAAAGTTGAGAATTTTTCTCTATGTATCCGTTCTACAATACATCACTTTTCCGAACACTTAGTAATATAAATAAGCAACCGTGAATTTCGATGTAAGTCAGTGACTAACATTATCTTTTAAGAACACACTTTAATGAAATTCGCGAAAATGGATGGAGAATAATTCAACTGAAATTACTTTGATGTCTCAATGGATTTGTTGAGGATTAGTTTTCCATTATTGATCGGTTGTATACTAAGAAGTGAATGTGGTATAATGTAGTTATTAGAATACAATATTCAATTTTGTATTAAAAAAGCTTTAAAACATTCAAAATATTTCTTCTCAAAATTGTTTTTCGAAAATTACCAACAAATATTTGAATGAATTTAAAGGAAAAAAATTGTTTCAAATTTCAAAAAAACATTTTGCTAAGTGCTTTATTATAAGTCAGAGACAACGTTATCTCTTAAGAACACAATTTGATGAAATTCACGGAAATTTGAAAGACTAATTCAACTTAAATTATTTTTATGTCTCAATGTGTTTACTGTGGATTAGTTTTCCATTATGTATGGGTTTTATCCCAACAAGATAATGTGGTATACTATAGTTAGTAGTAGTTAAGATTTAACTTTGTATAAAATATTTTGAACGCAATAAAAATATTACCATAAATTGTTTTTTTAAATACCAAAAAGTATATTAATGAATCTAAAGGGAAAAAAATATTTTACATTTCCAAAAACATTTTGCTTGAGTACGATATAAGTCAGAGACTTAACGTTATCACTTAGGAACACAAGTTGATGAAATTCACGAAAATTGAGAGAAACTAATTCAACTGATATTACTTTGATGTCCCAATGGGTTTACTGTGTATTAGTTTTCCATTATGAATGAGTTTTATACTAAAACGTGAATGTGGTATAATGCAGTTATTAGTAGTTTTATATGAAAAATAGGCTTAACATAACCCAAATATATACTCTAAATGGTTTTTCAGAAATTACCAAATTTTTTTAAAAATTTAATTTAAAGGAAAAAACATTTTACACTTCAAAAATCATTTTACTAAGTGCGATATAAGTCAGCGAGTTAACGTTATTTCTCAAGACTACACTCTGATGAAATTCACGAAAATGGATGAAAATTAATTCAACTGAAAATACTTTCATGTCTCAATGGGTTTGTTGCGGATTAGTTTTCCATTATGGATCGATTGTATACTAAGAAATGAATGTGTTATAATGTAATTATAAGGGTACAATATTCAATTTCTATTTAAAAAAAGCTTGAACACAATCCAAATATTTTCTCTAAATTATTTTTTAAAAGTTACCAAAAAATATTTTAATGAATTTAAAGGGAAAAAATTATTTTGCATTTAAAAAAATCATTTTACTGATATAAGTCAGTGACTTAACGTTATCTCTTAGAAACAAAGGTAGATTAAATTCAGGGAAATTGAGAGAGACTAACTCAACTGAAATTACTTTGATGTCTCAATGGGTTTACTATGGATTAGCTTTCCATTATTGATCGGTTTTATACTAAGAAGGGAATGTGGTATAATGTGATTATTTAAGTACAAGATTTAATTTCTTTATGAGTTTTATCACAGTAAAAATGTTTTCTCTAACAGTTTTTCAAAAATTAGGAATTAATGAATTTAATGGACAAGGTTTTGCTTTTCAAATAACAATTTACTATTCATGTGTATCTAAATGCAAATAACTAATTGTATCAACTAACTAATGACTGTATTGAAAGAAAATTGTTTAGTAAAAGTACAGAATGTTTTACAGTCTATGTCACAGTGTGTTTACGGAACATTATTAATTGAAAATGTCAATACTTTTCAGCACTTGTATGAATAAATATTTTATGGTATTGTTTTTCAAAAATTAAAAGAATTTTGAGGAACTTAATTGACAAAATTTTCCATTTAAAATAACAATTTATTAATTGTCGGTATTAAAATGAATATAACTAATTACTTATTTATCGGATTCGATTAATTATTGTATTAATTTAAATGTACTGTAGTAAAAGTAAAGAATGACAGGATATATTATTAATTGAACATGTCGTTACTTTTCAGATTTGCAAAGTTGAACGAATTATTTAATGACTGTAGTCTTTCGAAGAAATGGCTTCCATTTAACTGTAAGAATTGGGTTTCATTAACCTTGTGTAATTGAAGTATTTCAAACTTATAGGGAATCAACAACATCAAAATATAATTTCAAAGCAAAAATATTCTTGATTTCAACAAAAAACAAAAATCCTGTCGTAGTTCAGGAAATTGTAATTTAATTTGTAATTTTTTTATAATTTTTAATTACATTTGGAAATGGCGTAATTACCAGCACAATGGTGAAAATATTTTTTTACAAATTCAGAGTTAATTTACACCTTTACTAACCCATATAAAAAATCTTACACCGATGCAACATTAACATATATTGTCAAATAACACCATATTAAAACGCATCGCTACAGCAAACAATGACGTAAATTTCATTTCAGATAATTAACATTTCTTTGTTTATTTAAATTAATTACGTTTTCTATGTTATTCGATCCGACGCATTTTTATTCTGTGTATCAGGACAAAAATATTATGAACTGCTCAATCTAATGTAAAATTAATCAGAATGATAATGTAAAAATTGGATATCTTTTGAGAGCTAGGAAGACGAAAAAAGGAAATACTTTTCCACTTAGTGTTAAGAGCTGGTTTATTAATATCATTGAAAGACAACTAGGATTTTATGAAATATAATATTATGATTTGCTGAACAAAAGTATTATTACTTAGTAAATTGTATTTCTAACCATTAGGTAGCTACAATACACCCATTTTTTTTGGATATTCTTCAATCAATGATTTTTAGTGCATGTCAAATATATTTTTGTCTAAACACCATTTGCTTTCATTATGACAAAGACAAAAACTTTTATAAAGGAAAAGTTAGTTATGAAAGTAAGCGCAAAGCTCTGTCCATGTTTGCGTTTAAACAAATGCTTTTTAGACACTATTAAAAATCATAAAAGTCAAATTTAGGTATTGGTTACTGAAAGCAAGGTAAGCAAATTTAATAAATATTGAATAATGATGAAAAAAATTTATTTAAATATTGTTGAGATTGTTAGATTTATAAAATACATGTCAGTTTCTTTTTCGGACTAGATTATTAAAATCATATTTGGACCAATGTGATGCGTTTTGGAATGGCAAACATAAAAAATAACTATGCTTACTTACTCAAAAATATATGAGAAAAATTCTGTTATAGATTTTACAAGAACTTTTTCGCTATTTAGTAAAACTTAAAATTTCCATGGTAGCTACACTTTACGTATATAAAATTTTGACGAAAACCTATAATCACCTATCTGACAAGTACAAAGTAGTTGAAGTCGGTACTTTTTATAGCTGTTCAAAAATATCTGAATAGCCAAAAAAGGTATATGGCAGCTAGCCTTTGCATAGACGAGATATTCTCTAAAACGTAATGGTGACATCTGACAGGTATTTGGAAATCGAAAACCAATTATGAAGTCTTTAGCTCTGTCATTTTTTTTACCAATACCTTTTTAGATAAAAGTTATTTGCCATCTACGGCTTTCCCTAAGCGTGATTGTCTCAAAAACCTTATTATGACGCCCACAGGTACACTGTTACAAATTTTGTGCTTGCTTTCACCATAATAATGGTTCCTATAGTAGCTGCAACGGCTGTGTGGTGAAATGTTTCACCATATTTCTGGTATTCAGTCGAACCATTTTTCAAGTTTTGGAAACAGGAACCTGAGAAACGGTTCAACCCAATACCGAAAATTTGGTGAAACACTTCACCGCACAGCCGTTGCAGCTACTAGGAACCATTATTATGGTGAAAGCAAGCACATAATTTTTAACAGTGTACTAAAAAATTCGTGTACCAAATTTTAAGTCCATATCTCTTTTAGTTCGTGCTGTAGAGCGTTTGCAGACTGACTGAACGATGCTAAGACCAGTTACTTTACTTTGCATTATATGTTAGGCAATTGAAAATAAAAAGAAGCGACAGAATAGTTACATGATTACAGATATTCTAAACTTGTAGCTTAATGATCATTACTCACTACGTTAGGGCGGTAATCAGTTGAACAATTTATCAACACGCAAGTTTCACGACTTAATTTTCTGGGAGTTAACACTTCTTTAATTAAGTCTTAGCTAATATAAGTGCAATACTACTGAATATTTGGGGAAGTACGTAGAACAAATCTAGTTACAGAGCAAACACTCTGTGTATATAACCTACTTGTTTTATCCTATGCGGGTTGCTTCAATACATTGACATAGTATTGTACATTGTATCTATTATTAGAACTAAAATATTACTTTC
Source organism: Hylyphantes graminicola (assembly GCA_023701765.1). NCBI lineage: Eukaryota > Metazoa > Arthropoda > Arachnida > Araneae > Linyphiidae > Hylyphantes > Hylyphantes graminicola. The sequence continues at coordinate 17,511,648 of CM043117.1, read as the reverse complement.
TGTTAATTGAAGATGTTACTATGTTGGAACTTGTAAATATATATTTACGGTGCGACTCATAAAACTCAATTTAAACAGTATAATACAGTTCTACGGAATTGTTAATTTAATATAGTTTAAAATATTACTTGTAATAACTTTTAGTAGACATCTGATTGATAAAGTTAATTGGTGATAATGCCAAATTCTAAAATCTAATTCAATCAATACAAACTAAACTTTAAATAACGTTTGTAATTTAATAATTTGGTTCAATATTTAATTGGCGACAACGAAAGTTAAATAAAATTTCACAACTGAATAATTTTAATTTAACAGTTTTCTACTGATGCTTGTTCAGAAATTTAAATTAACACAGTTTGATGATTTTAAAACTTAAACAAGAATAATATTGGATTTTTTCAATGTCTCAGAAAAATATTATCAAACCGGAAACCATTATTATACAATGTAATATCTCATAATAACATTAATTATTTTTATTTTAGAAATAATCGTTCTGGAACTAGTTTATATTTAAATATAAAACTTTCATTTCAACATACATAACTATTATGACACAATAGTCTTAAGATATTCTTTTTTCATCTCAACTATGACAGCTTAAAGCGAAGGTTTTGATGCATGTCACATTAAAATTTTGCCGTTTCAGAAATGTCTTCGGAATTGCTCACGTATTTGGTATTTGTCGATGTCACCAAAAGTGTCAAAAGCCGTTTTATATTGAACTTTATTAGAATCGTGAGATGTATAAATATGTATCAAAGTTTGTTATCACGTTTGGCCCTTGAGTAACGTAGTCGTCAAAGAGGTTATAGTGTTGGTCCGGAATGTTTACCTGCATAAAATATACAATTTCATTTGTCCGTATCAATGTTACCTATTATGGTAACATAGAACAAAACGACGACTTAAAATATAGAATTTTCTTTTTAATTAACTTTAATTATTGGATCATGCCTTTACGAAAAAACTTTTATGATGCACAATTGAATATGGGGCTGGAGTTTACAAATTTGGTAGTTAATTTTAATATAACTTTGTTGCCAGCTTTAAATAGTCATTATTTCAAAACATCAATTTTCAGAGTTAAAGTACATTTTTCTTTTTTTTCCCATTTTACTAGAAGGGTTGAAATTTTCTTTGATGTCGTATACATGCCTATTCGACACAGTGAATCAAAAATGTTAAGTGAGTAAAAATTAGACGATTTTCCTCATTTAAGAACTGCGCAAATTTTTTAAATAGACTTGTATACGACATCACAGAAAATTTCAAAGAGAAAAAGAGAGAAATGTACCTTAAGGCCAAAAGTTGGTGTTTTGGAATGATGATATTTAAACCTTGCAATAAAGTTATGTTGAAATTAACTTCCAAATTTGCAAATTAAAATATTTACCGAAGTTTTTTCGTAAATATTCATTTTAGTGATAGAAAGTTAAAATTAAAATTCGATACTTTGAGTGACGTTTTGTTCCCTGTCCCCTTAATAGTTATATGTCACTATTATTTTATTATATCCTATTTAAGAAAATGTGTTTTGTTAAATTTGAGCGCATTAATTTGTGGAAGGAATTTGGATTAGTGGAAGAACGTGCTAACTGACAAAAAGATGGAAACGAGAATAAAAATTTGTTTTGTTCAAAACGAGAATTTTTGTTTTAGATGTTCACTTAGATACGTTAAAGACAAAACTTAAAAAATTTAAAATGTATATTTAGCTTAAAGTTTTTAAGAAATGGAGAACTCTTGTTATCTTTAAAGGAGGAAATAACATGCTCATTCACAAAAAATCTCATTTTTTTCTTCAAAAATGTCACTTAGCACGTTCTTCCACTAAGCTCTTCAATTGTGTACTTACCTGATTGCAAACTCGCATTCTAGTAGTTTTGCCACTTACCCCTAAACACTTAAATTAGATTATTTTTATATCCTCATTTCCTAAAAACTCTAATCTTCCTAAACGTTTACTCTCTAAAACATTGTTTCTTCTTAACGAAAAAAAATATATTATTCTATCCCAAAGCCAGCCTTTACGATGAGGGGCATTATCTCTCTTTTTGAAAAAAAAACAATCCCTAATTTCAATTAGATCACTTTCAGTTTACCTTCTGTTTTTAACTCCAATATTTTAAAAAAAGAAGATTGAAAACTAGGTAATGACATTACGGAGATTTTCTACGGTCTTACTATCAGATTTTAGAATATTGTTATTTTGTTAGAAAGGTATGCTAATATGAAACTGTAATGTATACCTTTTTTTGTTTAAAACAAAAATATACAGCATGCACCAAGACATAAGCCACATAGCATGCATAAACAGCAGATTATATATCAAGTGAGACAATAAAAGGACAAAACAATTTGATACAAGAGTAAATACAAAATATATTGTATACTTTGCCAGTACGCATGTTTCCTTTCTGTATCATCTGTCTTTGACGTTTTTATCCCCTTCTATATTAACAGTAAAATTTAATTCTTTAGTTAAAAATAGGTAGAAAATAAAATACCTTCCTTACATAGTACATTTTCCCGTTAATCTCTCCGTGCTATATTTATTTTTCGTAGTAAAGTCGCAGTAAAGTAGACTGTTCGATTTCTTCCAGAAATTCTTATTGGTTTAGCGATTCCTTCATTTTATTTTCTTGTATCTATATATACCTATCTATAAACTTTAAATCACCCACAAATAAATTGAGCTGTCTTTTAATCTTTCAGACTAAAACATCAACACGCATAGTAAAAAAATCGTTCTTAAGATATATAAACCTCTTGGGTTCACTTCTCGCCATTAATAACAACTTTCTAAATCCACTTAGCCAACAAGTTTTTGATCCGAAGAACTACTGCGTTTCCAATCTCAAACATCTTCATTTCTAATACAAATTGTTAGTGATGACGTTTTATCAAATGCCTTTCGAAAGGTTAAAAATTGCATTGGTTTGTTTAAGATTCGGCAACATTAAGGTAGGCAAATACCCCAAATTCCCCAAAATTCTAAAACTTTTACTATTACTTTAATCTTTTCCAAATTTAGCATAGTGATTTCAAAAATAATGAGCAATGCTATTTAGGCATTTTTTTATATAAATATAATTTATTTATTTTAAACTGGGTTTATCTACTAAAAAAAGAGGTTTACACTAACAAGTCTACCACATTGAATTTTCATCCTATAAACATTAAATATGAGTTAAATTCTTCGTTTTGAACTGATACATTCAATGATCCTCTAGAGTTACATACAAATTACAAGAAAAGAAGTTATTAAGAAAAATGTTATAAATTAACCCCAAAAAGATTTTTTTCGATATACTTACACTTGGACATTAAAAAAAAAAAACTTGTATTTACATCAGATGTTAGACATTCATGGCACAGATATATATTGAAATAGCATCTGTAAAAAATTTCAGGTAAATTAATTTAAAACTTTTTATGCTAGAAGTGTTAGCGTAAACCCCTTTTTTTAGTTAAAAAACGCCGTTTAAAATATATATAAATCAATTATATTTAAATAAAAGAAAATGCCCTAAAAGCATTGTTTATTATTTTTGAAATCACTATGCCAAATTTGGAAAAGATTCAAGTAATAGTAAAAATTTTAGAATTTTGGGGAATTTTGGGTATTCGCCTACCTTAATGTTGCCGATTCTTAAACAAATCAATACAATTTTTAACCTTTCGAATGGCATTTGATAAAACTTCATCACTAACAATTTGTATTAGAAATGAAGATGCTTGAGATTGGAAACGCAGTAGTTCTTCGGATCAATCCTTTTTTAATTATGAAAATGATTAAAGAATAGTACTTTAGTTATTTAGTGGAAATTATACAGGGTGTCCGTAACCAATATACCGTTACCATTAAAACTCTAATATAAAATTAAAACTCGGACATTCTTTTGCGGTATTTGTGGTGGGTGGTGGTGGGACAAATCCCCATCTGGTCTAGTGGAACTAGACAAGATTCATAATGTTAAATATTTCCAAAATGTCTAAAAGCAGATGTGAACTTTCCGCAGCCTCCTTCACTTGCACCAGGCATTTCAAAGTGTACTGCTGGCAAAACGGAACATTGTGGCATTTGAAGATATATTTATAGTTACTGTTGTTGTTTCTCATCCCCACTGGTCTAGCGGAGCTATTATCTGTAGCATAAGTATGGTAGTATGGTAGGGTACATATATATTCAAGCTTGTGTGCTTGTTCGAAGAACCGCTTATAAGCTGTCGTCAAGCGGAACAAACACAGAACGAGTTTTTACAAGCACAAGAGACACACAAAAAAAAGGACAACACAAACACATAGACAAATAACAACTTTTATTGACAGTCACAAACATCCATGCCTGACCTGGATTCGACCCCGACCCCGATTAAAAGACAGCTAAATTTATTTGTGGTTGATTTAAAGTTTATAGATAGGTATATATAGATGCACGAAAGCAGCTCCAAAGGCTAGCATCCTAACGATTGTGCCACCGGGGCGGCTAGCATAAGTATACTTATAGTATAACCTTATAGTACTTTAGTATAAGCATACCTATAGAATACACTACACTTAAAGCTTATGGTGCTTTAGTATAAGTATACTTATCTAAGTATTATGATGATGAAGAAAAACCTTCTTTTATGTAAAAATTCTAATCGCATTAGTGATATAGTTTCTATAAGAAGAAACTATAAAATGCATTGAAATCGAATAATAAAATTTCAAACAAAAAAAATCGATAAGGAATACTTTTTGTAACATTTTTTTAAATATTTAAATTTAAAGGAACTTGTTAAATTTTGTCTTGGGGATAGGTATATACGCTTACAATGACGTTTTTAAAAGATTTTGTCTCAAAATTTCGATTTTATTATATTGAATCTCAAATTTTTCTGAAAATCTAATAAAATACCTTTTAGGTACAAAAATGCATTGAGAAAACATCGACACAAAATATCAAAATCTTGGGATGCAATATGTTACAGGCATTTTTCTGCATTCCTGGATGGCATGAAATCATTTGAACGTCAAAATAAAGCTGAACCAGAGCGCAATATCAAATAGCCATGTCACATTTGAAATGTCACAATTTTTACTAGGCAGCATAAGTGTTTGCAATGTGTTTATTTCTTGTGTATTCTTCAAGAAATTGAATTGCATAAATGTATGTGCCAGAATACGTTGACGTAAGATACATTATAATTTAAATCTTATGTTATCATGATTTTTAAAGATAAGAATATAGTCTGTCTAATTATCTGATCGTCGCTTGTTTAGTGATCATTTACAACTTTTCTGTACAATTGATTAAAAAGTCAAAATCTCTTAAGGTAGACGAGTACCCAAAATTTTAAAATTTTTACTATTACTTTAATATTTCCAAATTTGGCATAGTGATTTCAAATATAATGAACAATGCTTTTTGGGCAATTTTTTTATTTAAATATAATTGATTTATTTTAAACGGTGTTTTTCAACTAAAAAAAGGGGGTTGCGCTAACACTTCTAGCATAAAAAGTTTTACATTAATTTACCCGAAATTTTTTACGTTGCTATTGCAATATATATCTGTGCCATGAACCTCTAACATATGGTGTAAATATACAAGTTTTTTTTTTAAATGTCCAAGTGTAAGTTAATCGAAATTTTTTTTTTGTGTGTGGTTAATTTATAAAATTTTTCTTAATAACTTATTTTCTTGTAACTTGTATGTAACTCTAGAGGGTCATTTCATGCATCAGTTCAAAACGAAGAATTTAACACATAATTAATGTTTATAGGATGAAAATTCAATGTGGTAGACTTGTTAGCGTAAACCTCTTTTTTTGGTAGAAAAACACCGTTTAAAATAAATTAATTATATTTAAATAAAAAAATGCCTAAACAGTTTTGTTCATTATATTTAAAATCACTATGCCAAATTTGGAAAAGATTAAAGTAATAGTAAAAGTTTTAGAATTTTGGGGAATTTTGGGTATTGGCCTACCTTAACTTTTCATAGAAAGACTATTCCTAGTTCAATAATTTCAAAACTACATTAAACGCATAAAAAAAATTCAAAAATCAAAAATGTAGTTCTTTTTTTAGAAAGTAGTTATTTAAGATTTTCAGAAAATATTTTTTTCGAATTTTTAATTTCAATTTACAGCAAATTTTTTTAATTATATTATTCAATTACATTATATTTTGAATGCGATAAGTTAGGGTTTTAATTATTTACTAATGTATAACATTTTGTTACAGGAAACCTCCCTCTGAAGATTTAATGGGAAATCACGCTGAAGGTATGTCCAATTATTTAACTTAGCAAATACTTCCGTTACTATTGACAGCTTAAAAATAAACCACCTGTCAATTACGTCATTTAATAGGAAGAGTTTTGTCGCTTTTTGAAGTACCCTATAAAGATAATTGCTGAAACATTTCATTTCAACATTTCATATTGGAAAGTAAGCAATAAAAGTGTCGTTATAAAAGTGTTACAGATAACTGAATTACGTTTCAATAAAATAAAACGGTTGAGATGTTTTTGTTAATTACTATTTTTAATTAATTTCAAAGTAAACAGACAAATAGTATCTCTCAAATCTAAATAAAATGCAGATCGTCTTCAATTTTTTGTAATAAAAATATCAGTAAAATTTAATCTAAGTAAATTTGTATTCAAAATATACTTCTTCGCACACATAATGCTAATGTGAGATCTTTAAAAAAAATTACAATTAGGCTAATTTGAATCATTTATATTTGTGTTGTCATACAATCGCAACTTATAACTTATAATTGCCTATCTATAGAAGAAAATTGTAGAAAAACCTTCAGTAAAATACTATGGTATATTAATTTGAAGGCAAAGATAATGGAATTATCTCTTGAAAAAATATAGAATTTATTAAACATAATTTTTATGATAAATATCAGTATAATTGAATTGAACTGTAAGTTGCATTTAAAGTATCCTTTTCTACACTCAATATAATCAAAATGTAAGTTCTTAAAAAAGTCTATAGTTAAGCTAATTTGATTCATTTATATTTTCATTTGCAGTTAATTTCTACCTTATATTAGAAAATTATCAATACCTAATTCTGGGAAATTCATGTAATTCCATTCAATTTTTCTAATTAAAAATATAAAAAAAACTTATAATTCCATACAATTGGAAATAATTAGAGTGGATTATGTAAATGTAGTTACAGTATTTTATCTCATTAATGCCTTTAATGAGATAAAATACTTAACAAACACTGAACAATTCGTCCGAATATAATGAGACGGTATGTTTTATTTTTATCCGAAAACCTTTGTCATATGCATGGTAGAGTGATTTATAAAATAATTAAAAGTTTACCTCATTGTGCTTTTGAAGTCAAAACAAAGTGCTATTGTGAATGAGGAAATTTCGCTGCTAAACGTCGCGTTTCAAAACTGGAATAGCGTTTGTTAATTATTCATATTTTAATATAGAGAATCGTATTAAAAATAAATGTCTTGCCTTTTTAAATCTTTTATTGTTCAACTTGCAAAAATATTCTTTTATATTACCAAGGGAGGAAAATTATTTTACATTGAAATATACAAATAAACAAATGTTTAATAGTTTAATTGTGATTGATATCAAAATATTTAATTGCAATTCTGTAAAACAGTTACAACAGATTTTATGTTGTTTTATCGTATATTTCAAATTCATAAAGGCATTTCAAATAGTCCACTTTTTGCACAAATTAGAACATTTAAAAAACAATATTTTAAGAAAAATACATTTTAAAACATACCACCCCAATGATTCCATTTTTTATCATCAGCTTCATATTTTTTTCTCTCACTAAATTGATCTCGCACTTATGTATCGTTAGAAAGTAGAATCATGCATTTTGAAATACTTAATATTGTTTTTTTTAATTAAATGAAAATTTGAAAAACATGGTGAAATAAATTTACTCCTAAAATATTTTAAGAAATAAAATGACCTTATATTCTTCACGCTTGCATTCTTAAATGTGTAAAATATTGATTTTACCTTTTTTACAAATAAAGTTTTGAAAAAAATATTGCTATTATTTATTCAAAATTTATAATTCAAATATTTTCTTCCTTAAATTTTATTTTTAAAAAAATGAAGATTTTTGTTTCCCAGTGTTTGCCATTTCATTCTGGATGCATAATGAATCTATATCACAAATTTTAGATTCTTATAATAAAAAATAAGAAGTTTGAACTGAAAGGGTTAACAAAAGTACGCAAAGTGCTCCCCTAATTGTTTTGAGCAGTGTATATCATGTGTTGAACTCCAAAAAGTGGTAAATTAGGTGAACAATGAAATAAAACGCAATACATTGCCGAAAAAACACATCTTTAATGTGAAAATGTAGTAAAATAAGATAACGTCAAGATTAAATATTTCATTATCAAAACTCAATCATCAATTTTGAAACATTTTGGCAATAACATCCCACAGATACATATCGGGTGCATCAGAACTTGAATTTATAACTTCACACCTCCAAATTGATTAATATTTTTCATCCAACTTTGTTTCATCGGTTTGGTCCTTTAACCAGTAGTTATGTAAGACATCAGTCTCCATCCCTTTATTTGCGACGTCTTTAGCAACTTGTATTAATATCTGTATTTTTGTCTTCTAAACTACATTTCTGTAAAGCAACAGTATATCTCCCGTCATTTGCGTCAACTTCATCAACTAGTTGGAAACTGTTGTTTCTTGGTCATTAAACTGGAATTCGATTGTTTGAAACATTTCATCCACGTGTAGAAAACAGTTTTTTTGGCTTTTAAACTGTATTTCTAGAAGACAACAATATTTCCTCCCTTATTTGGCACAAATCCATCAGATTATAGGAATCGAATTGTCCAATACGTAACAAGGGATTTCATTTCTTGATTTTGAAACATCATCAAGTTAAACGTCTCCTTAAACTGTAGCTACTTGCTGCACATCCCATCATATCTCTTCCCAGCGTGAAGCTTTTTACTGAGGAATCAACTCTGCTGCACTCTCTCCTTCATTGTATTTCTTGATTAGTCCCATAAAGCGAAGTCTTTTTGATGAGCCATGAAATATTTTGGCACAGGATTTTTGAAGAAAGGGTGTTTCATTGCTTTCTTAGCTGAAATTCTGTAGTAAGGATATTTCTGGAGAAAAGCGTGGATGAGGTCAAGCGCTGCTCTCCTTGTGTTCTTGTCCACTTGTGGGAAATCCTTCTTGAGGCTATTGTTGAAGTTCTCCTTTTTGATAGCTTTTTGGAGAATGTGGTAAGAACTCTTTTTCCAGTTCTCCCCTTTCACTTTTGATTTGTCTCCTTTCACTTTCATATTAATAAGCGGGAAATTTGTGAAGAGCTCGACCATCATTACCCCGAAGGCCCATAAGTCGACTGCCGAACCTTTCGGGATTTTGGCCTTGGCTCCTTTGGAGATTGATGCCTCCGGTGGCCTGTAAATGACTGGCGGGTGGAAGTCAGAGTTCGTAAGACCTTTGCTTTGACTTACGAAACCAAAATCACAGAGCATGGCCCGGCCATGTTTTCCTATCAATATATTATCAGCCTTTATATCAAGGTGACACAGGCCCATATGGTGCAGATATTCCAAACCCTTTAGAGCATCCAGCATGTGTCGCTTTGTTTCTGTGAACGGGGCTTTGCGGAAGACGTCAAGGAGCCGCTTTTCTTGCTTGGGGCTTACGAAGACGTGGTAGTCTCCAAATACATGTTGCTCCAGAAGTTTGAGGACATTCGGATGAACTAACTTTGGCCAAGTCTCTGTTTCTGAAGGCTTGACGCGGCGTGACAGGACGATTTTTGCAGCAACTTCCTCTTTTGTTTTCTTGTGACGAAGGAAGTGAACTTGTCCGTAGCCTCCCTTCCCCAACCGGCCCTCGTAATCATAATGTTCTTTAAGAGATGTGAGTGCATAGGGATACTTTTTTATAATTGCCTTCGTTGAGGGGGGTGGATGTCTTTCTGGAGCGAAGCACTTGGGAGGGTCTTGAGTTTCCGCGTGTAGATCCAGATTCAATCCCAATAGGATCCTGATGAGGGAGTCACTTGTTGGAAGAATGATCGGCTTGGCTTGAGTTGTAGGTTGAGCCTGGAGTTCAGCTTCTTTAATCATATCATCAATCACGTCAATTATTTCTTGATTGATATCTTTATCCTCCACTTTTATATACGTGGTAGCATTTGTGTTTGTATGAGCATCAACTGGTTGTGGTGCATTCGATTCATTCTGAAGAAGGAGTTCAACTTGTTTAATAATGTCCTCTAAAGTTTCAGCGACTTCAGGTGCAATTTCTTCTTGTGGCTTGCGTGCACTTGATTCATTCTGAAGAAGGAGTTCAACTTGTTTAATAATGTAATCTAAAGTTTCAGAGATTTCAAGTGCAATTTCGCCTTGTGGCTTGGCACGTGAATTGGACGTAGATGATTCAAAGTTGAAGTCTTCTGCATTTTGCTCCACATTTTGAAACGACTCTTTATAAATAGAAAATTGGGAAGCAATTGCAGTTTCTGTGTTGAGGAATTCTTTTATTTCATCGACCTCCTCAATTGTTTGAGTTTCTATGGTGAGGGTTGAAATGTTTTGGGGATTTTTCAAACCCTTTGAGTCCTCCTGAAATTCTTTTGAAGACTTTTCTCCGTTGGAGGAATTATCCTAAAAGGTAAATAAATAGGTCTCTTAACTTTTATTTTCTACCATAAAAATGATTTGTACACTTCTGTTGAACAAATTAGTTAAAACATTTAAAATCGCGTTAGTTTTTTGGGTTCTTATTGGCTACATTTGCTCTTCATATTTAGTGACCACATTATAGAAAAAATAGCTTAATGTGCTATTATATAAACAAATATCTACAATCAATCACTTTTAGGGGGACGCGGTACCCCAAAAAATAACAAAAATATATATTTTGCTCAATTTTTAATGTAGTTTGTTTATTAACTCTGTAAACGCTATTCAAAAATTTTAAAATGATACTTTAAACCGAAAATAAAGTTATTAAACCTTTTCGGGGAATAATTTTTTTACCACTTTAACTCCCAGAAAATAATTAAACTTGCTCAAATGCTGCGAGCTATGGAAAGTTCAAAAATTATTCTTTATAATAGTAGAGGTTTATGAAAAATTTTATGTTGATTTTCTCAGTTTGTTATTTTCTGTTTGTAAAATGGTTAAATTACCACTATTTTTACATCAATGTAGAGTTTAAATAAATTTGTCATATGTTTAGTCATACATGATAAATAAAAAATGCTAAGAGGTAAAGTCTAGTGAAAATATTCATTTTAAAATGATGAAGTTTAAAATAAAAAAAAATATTGCAATTTTTATCTATTAAAGTTACGTAACTTTTGTTTAACTGTTTAACTGATAGCTCAACAACTATACCAATGTTCTTATATAATGTGGTGGGAACATTTTGCAAAAATACATTAAAAAGTTCTTTCAATTGCAATAGGAGTAGCACTTAATTGTAATTTTTTATCTGCAATGAAGGTTAATTCTTTGTAAAAACAGTTTAATTTGCTTGCCAAAGATAAAAAATACTGTATATTAAAAATTTTGGTTTTTCTTTGGTATTTTTTTTAAATGCCTATAACTATTTTAGAGTTAAACTAAAGAATCGTGGCAGGATATATTACGCCAAATCTGGGAACCCCGGCATATTTGTATTATGGCAACCTTTGGCGAAATTAGCAATGGGAAAGTCTCTTATCATGTCACGTTCTCCATGCTGCGGTCATTCATTGGTTGTCTCGGCACTCTGCTGGGTTTGTTGGCATTCAACCTGGCGATATTTTTGAAAAGATGCCATATCCGGCCAAGATTATTTAGTTTAACCGAGTGCTGATACTGCTGATAAAGTGCTCTGTGGTTACACGTAAATGATTCAATAATAATATTATTTTTATTAACTACTAGAACTCTTTAGCTATTGTGATATGAATTTCAACTCCTTATTATTTGTTTGTCTCTTTAGATGAAGTAAAACTGACGTTTTCAAAGTGAATGACTTAGATCCCGAGTTAAAAAAAAACTGAAAAAGAAATGAACAATAACTTACCGTTGAACTTTCAGTTTTGTTCTTTTTACCTCCACAGCGAAAGAATTGACTGTAAAAGAAAAACAAATGGTATTATAATTTAGTAATTGATCAATTAATGTAATTTTCAACACACATTTATATATGGATTCTTTACATTATGGATTTTAGCACAAAAGTTAGAATGTACTATTAATCGCAAAAAACTGACAGCTAGTTTGTTTTATTCATAGTACACAATTTCCCATTTTTCAGCCTCCCAACCCCAAATTCCGCTAAATTGACGCAGTCGAATTCTGACAGGTTGCCGTAAAAAATTAGTTATCATCAAATCCTAAAAAATCGAGCCAAGGGCTACCGTACAGTAAATCTGATCCGTTGTGCAAAGTGAGATAGCACAGGTGGAACTTAAGTGACGGAATTATACGGAAAATAAGTGAGGCATTAACATTAATTTGTTGCAAAAGTATTAAACGCTTCAGAACAGAAATTACTTTTCGTACATAAAATAGGATATCTAATAAATGGTTTGTACTCACCGTAACCTTCTAAAAAACTTCGTGATCCGACCCATCTTGATAGAATAGTTGACAAGATTTAGGAGAAATATACACTTTGATGATAGTTAAACAGTTGAAATTATTTAAACAACCGTTAGAAGTTCTTTGAACAGTTTGATTACGTTTTAAATAGTATTTTCAAGAGCAAAATCTCATAAAATTCGCATAGATTTTTTTCGCAGCTTGCTTCAAGGAGTTTATTGCTTGAATGCAAAATTTAATTGTTGAAACTCAGTAAAGTGACCATTGTTGGTCATCTCTTTTTTATCAAAACAATATCATTCATTTTTCTGGCATTCAATTTCTTAAAACATAGAAAAAGTATTGTTTAGATGAGTGGCGTTGTTATAATTTACGAAGCTTATTACTTTTAACTACCTTATATGAAATAATAGGTAACGTTAATATTGGGCTGGGGTTGAAAATATCAAATTAAGATTTTTTGTGCATTTATTTATTTAAATACACTGTCAAGTGAAATTTTTTGAATATTTTTTACATGACAGGAACACATTTAAGTTACATAAAAATACAATTTAAAAAATATTTATAATACATTTACTATTATTAAATTATTTACAATATTGATATTAATTTTTTTTCAGATTGTAAAATTTATTTTAAAAATATGGCTGTTTGGTGGAAGATTATTTACTTGATCAAAAAATTGATTGATTGGTTGAGTTTTAAGATTTTTTGTTTGTTTCTGATTTAATAACGGGAAACTTAAAAATGAGGTTCTTGTAATGTATAAAAGTTCCAAATGTATAAACGCGTAGCCAAAAGGCCAACTGAAGTTCTAAAGCAATTATAACATGACTTAATAAAATTATTGATTGTTGAGTATTTGAATAGGGAATTTAATAACATACATGGAATGAATCACACACACACAAATTAATTTTTCAATACAATTTTAAACGTGGTTACCTGACCATAGCCTTAAATTCTCTTTAAAATAGAAAAAAAATGTTGCTCTTTTTTATGTATAATTAACAATAGTTTTATGCATAATTAACAATAGTTTTATGCATAATTAACAATAGTTTTGTGCATTCCATTCGACAGTATTTATTTTATTTGCACCATTTACTTTACAAAATAGTTTTAATAATGACAAATTTCTTAAAATATTACTTACGTTATTTTAGTTTGTAATCAAATTTATTTGTTTAACAACTGATATAAAAAAAATAAAGCAAATCAAATGAATGAAGAGAGGAACAAAGAAATTTATTGCAATCTAACTTTTGATAAATTTTGCTTACTTGCCCCATTCCAATACGGAATAAACTACATATAACTTAACACAATTTAATTAATGATGCGGTTACATATCTAATCAAGAACTCTTCACAATCAACACTATAAATCATTCGTAAACTACTATTAATTAAGAACATTTGCATATTAATACAACACATTTAATTAACAGTGGCAGCAGATCTCCATAACTAAACTGATTCGTAAAAATATTTATGGCAAAGTTCCCTAACTGCGACCGAAAAGCTTCTAATAAATAAACAGAAATAACTATTTATCTTTTTTACCATTTGTTTCATAGACAGCAATTAGTCTTCGTCTTGAGTCCTCTTGGTTGTTTTTTTTTTTTTTTTTGGTTCATCCAATGAAACACATTATTTCAGATTTATCTCAAAGTTACTTATGAGATCCGCTACATACTCTGACTCGATTCTTTATTTGAATATCTTATCTTTTTGGATTTGGCAGTTTGGTAACTTTCTTGTCGTTTTTTGCTAGTATCAGAGAGTAACTATGTTATTAAATATGTTTCTTAAATTAGTTTTAGGAGTGCTTTTCGATCGGTATTAATTATTAGGTGCTCAACTGTTTACATTTCGTGTAGAGTAAATTAGTTATGAATTATTATTTTCTGACATATTTTTTTATACTTTTACCGTTTTAGCTTACATTAGTTTTCAAAATATAGTCAAAATTATACTAAACTAAACTCCTTGGCACAACAGCCCATTACTGGACCAAGGCCTGACGCGCCCATCTCAGCTTTCGTGACCTAGGGCTCTGGAGTGCTAGGCATTTGTCCCGGTAAGAAGGTCAGCCTCGCGTGGAACCCCATGTGTTTAGTTCCCAAGCTTGTTTGGTTCCTATTTCATCGACCCATTTAAGGGGTGAAAGTATGGGTCAACCTCGCACGATCCGGGATTCGAACCACGGTATATGGTATTAATTCTCAGTTGTTCAGCTGTTTCCATTTCGTATGGAATAAATTAGTGATGAATAATTATTTTCTGATAAATTACCTTATATTTTTACCGTTTGAAGTTAGGAAAATTAGTTGGATTAGTTTTCAAAACTATAATCAAAATATTCGACATTTATTTTTCATTTAAAAATAAATATTTAATTCTTAAATAATGGGAAATTTTATAAAGAAAATTTATAATTTAAGCATCTTATCTTTATTTGCTTCATTTTAATGTTTAACATAAACATTTTTATGTTATCGGACATACATAAATATCTATATTTTATAACGTTTAAGCTTCAAACTGAGTTTATTTGACTAAGAAAAATTATTGCTTTCACACAAAATAATTTCAGATGAAAACCAATGTACTTGTTATTTTATAATTAAACTTACCGATTATCTCTGTTTTTTAAACTGGCACCAAATATACATGACGAATTCTGCCTCTAACCTAAGTTTAGCAATTAAATTTGTTATACGTTAATATTTTTTTGTTGATTGCTAATTCGTTGTTTAATTGTCAACATGAATTTGTAATTTTTAGTTAAAATGGCTTATTATATTCATCGATTATGTGATTGTTGGATGCTGCATTAGGGACATAAAGAATCTGAAAAAATTAATCACAAAACCATTCAAAGCTAGAAATAATTAATATTGAGTTTTTAAACAAATTCTTAAGATGCGCGTGTCAAAACATCTAGCACGTTTTAAAAGTGTACGTAAAGTGAAAGGCTATGAAAAGTTAAATATGCGACACGATAATTTTGATTTATATTTTTATTACACCCCCTTTTTCGGAGACCTACGCAATAATTTCCTACCTTAAACATTCTAAAATTTCTATAAGATCTCATAAAATAATGCACAGTACTATTTCCTTATACTTAAAGAATGGGAAATACGCAATTCTTATGCAAAAGTACAGATTAAAATTGTAGCATATGCATACCTTTAATATAAAAGCCTTCTATGTAAATCAAGCGATCTTAACAAGAGGAAATAATTCCTCCTTGAAAAATCAGCAACACCTGCTACTTAATAATCAGTGCATTGCAGCATTAGCACAAACAATTTTTGAATAGAAACACGAGAAAAGCGAAAAGATTAATTAACATCCTAACAATGCGTCGAAGAAACTTTTGCATGTCTCGAATTAATAATCTTGCTTCCTTTCAGCTTGGTTTAGTATATTTTCTATTCTTTTGTGTGTGTGTTCAAGTAAAAATATATTTATTATTTGTTAAATAGTTGGCAGTTTGTGCCAGTAAGTTATTTCGTATGTAAATTGAAGGGCTGTAAAGTATGTGTACAACATATTCACCAACTTACTTACAAATTAGCTTTAGATGGGAGATTTTTACTGTATAACGTGCATTTTGTTTTACTATAGAAGCGAATACTGTTTCAATAAGATTATTTTCTGAGTGTATGCCTTATATTTAGACTACTTTAGACGCATCGAAACCGATTTCATTAAAACAGATGTTCCAAATAACAAAAGTAACTTTTTTTTAGAATGTGCCCGAAAAATGTGCGGCTCTATCTGTATCCCGAAATATTCTACTAATATTGGAAACAAATATGGTAGATTTTTTGATGCTTCAGTATCTTCCTACCAAAAAAAATATTCCTTCAATGTTCCTTCTTCACAAATAAAGCCTCGGTTTCCTCGGAGTCCGTCAACAGATTTAAGCGGTCAGACAAGTGCGGTGAGTGACGTCATACAAATTACTGACATTGATTACGCTAGAGTGGTTTCCTCGGGAGCGTTGCCGGACAACTCAAGACGACCGCCAGATTGAAATGCAGTTGAGTGCTTTGGGGAAATCTTGATGACAACGTTTTTTGCTGTTGTCTGTTGCGTGTTGTGCTTGCAAAAATTAAAAATTTGAGCAAATGACGGAAGACGAGAGTTGTTTTACGCTTGCCGAAGAAGAAATTCTAATTGATTTGGTGAGAAATCACGAAGAACCTAAATTTTTCATTTTTGACATGCAAAGACGAAAACCAAAACAACAACAGAGTTAATTCGCTAGGTTTCCAGTTTCGTGTCAGCGTAACGTTCCGATGAAACGGTGGCCGGTAGAGTGACGCCATCCACGACTTTTAGCGGTCGCATTTTTCTGGCGACAGACTCTGAGGAAAATAAGACTTTAGTCTGTCAATGCCTCCAACAAAAGCCTTGGTTTCCTCGGAGTCTGTCGCCAGAAAAATGCGACCGCTATTATACGTGGAGGACGGCAATGTCAGTTGTTTGTATGACGTCACTCACCGCACTGGTCTGACCGCTTAAATCTGTTGACGGACTCCGAGGAAACCGAGGCTTAAGTCAAATGATCCCAATTGGCTTGTCTAAATTTAGATACTCGAGTTGCTAAGTATCGAAATTAAGCGAAATAAAATGTAATTAACCCCCCTGTAGTAGCCTTAATTGAAATTCTATTATGTACTTGACAATTAGAGCCAATTTCTATGCAGTCACTAAATACAAATTAAGTAAGGGTTGTTTAATTTAATGCAAGCGTTAGCGTTTGGAATTCCAGTTTCTATGTTCTAATTTGCTAGAAAAACAAAGAAAGTGTAATGTCCTTTCATTACAGACACTTTTATAAATTGGTTTTAAAGTAATGTAACTAATTTTTTATGAAATGAGATTTGGTTTGATATGGAATTAGCGTCGCACTATTGCTACTTAAGCAAATGTAAGCCTTAATATATTTTTGAATGTTATTAATATTCAACTTGATCAAAGTAAGGTATTTCTAACGTTTTACTATCCAAATTACGTATTAAATAACTCTGTTTTGAGCCGCAAATGTATCACTAAATCCTGTGAGCAGAAAACAGAGGCTTAGCTTTAACTAATCAAAGACATAGAATTCATGGATTGAATATTACCAAAATATTTTAACACTTACTCAAAACTAAAAATTAATGACATGAATTGTGTTCACACATACTATAATCAAAGTAAGTACTGTTTTAATTTTTATTATGATTAAAAAAATAACAAGAGAAATAAAAAAAAATTGTACCTTTTTTTTTTTAAATTTTCATCCATATAATAACTCTAGGCATTTTTCGAGAAATGGTTTATCCTAGAATGAAGAAAATTCTGCGATATTTCAAAAGGTATTTATGAGATAGTATAATTGTACCAACGTCATTTACACTTAAAACTGAATTAAAATTTCAAATATGTATATGTATTTAAACTTAAATTAACAGTTTTTTGTTATATTTCATTTATGAAATCGTTTGACTACTTTAATAAACCAAATTTACTCAAATCTCGTTAGCATAATTGTCAGTTACTGCTTTGTCAAATTTGTACTTGAACTTCTAAGAAGAAAGAAATAGTTCGAATATAATTTTTATTTTATTTTATTCTTGTGGGACATTAAATATATTTGTATAAGATGAATAGATAGCGTTATTAATATAATTATATTATGTGACAATCTAATACAAGACAATGATTATAGTTGTACAAACTAATAATTTTTGAAAGGATGACGAGTAATTTGGGTTAACTTGAAGTTCTTCTTTATAGAAGTTGACGTTTACATAGTTAATATTCGAATTTTTAAATTGAACTTATTATTGTGACGTGATGTTTTTTATTCAGTATTCTTTTAGTCGATCGTTATTTATTTTCATATTCTTATTCAAATATTCTTTGTTTCGTTTTCCTTATTCATGTTATAATTTGATAATCAAGTATTTTTTAAACAACAAAAAACTGAAACACTCCTAATTAAAAAAGGGTTATTTTTAGTACAATTTAATTAAAGATAATAAAGGTTTTGATAAGAAAATATGTGTTTTCATAACTTGAAAGCTTGAAAGTTAAATACATTTCAAAATGAAGAAGAAGTGAAAGAAGTGTCCTTATTTGAATGTTCAAGCATGTAAATATGTGTAAATTTATTTAAAAAAAGGGGTTTTTTTGATTATCAAAATACACATAGCTTTTATAAATTTGTAACCATGTGGATCCGTATTTTTTTAGGGATACCAATATCATTGATTCCAAAACCTCAAATACTTTATAGATTTACTGACAAGACATTTTATAGCTCCTGAAAAACGATTTTATATTTCCCTTCCATTTACTTAAGAGAAATATGGAATAGGGGTTTCATATCGAAATGCAGATCGGATAAAAAAATCCGATAACGTCAATTTTATAAATTGAAATGGTTTACTTGGTGAAAACGGCCATTCAGCATTCTTCTTCTGATATTTTAACCACAGGCAAGAAGCAAATGTCAAACGAATTCTGATTGGTTGGACGAGTTTCAGTGCATTACTTTGAAGTGATTTGTTTTAGACAGAATTTTCGTATGGTTTGGTAGAACTTGAGCTTCATGAGGCTGCTGGTTACGGTTATAGTAACTGAATATCAACTTACCATTATGGTTATAAAATGGGGTAATGTTTCTTAACAGACTTGTATTAGAAAAAAACCTATGGGGGCGCTAACTGGCTGATTGGCTTATGAAGCAACCCGTCATATGTCACGGTCAGTTGTTGTAGTCTGTCGTTAAAATTGCTTTTGTGATTTTTTCAAGGTTGAGTTACTTTTCATACTTTCATTGAAACCTAAATTAAACGTACTTTAATCAAAATTGCATTTTTTTTTTCGTGCTGAATAATTTCTTTTATTGGCCGAGGCAATTAAGTGTCAATTCAAAACATTGGCAGTCCTTTGTGCGTTCACCTGAATAAAATGACTTCAGTGAACACGAGTTTCCCTATCGCCCTATCCACTTAGGTAAAGCCAGCGTATAGTAGCTCTATCTAGTATGGAATTGACTTGTGTGTTGGTTGAGCATAAATTCACACTGCTATTGCACACTGTTTTTGATGGCACTCTTCTTAAATTTGAGCCGGGATAGCCCGGTTTTTAAGGTCTTGGACTGGCATTCTCCAGGATGCGAGTTCGAGCCCCGCTGCTTTCCGAAAACCCACGTGTACGCTAATGGTGACTGGTGCACGTTAAACTCCATTGCGGTCACAAAGTTCTCCAAGTTCCCATTCCAAATCAATACACCTGGGGGTGACAAGTCAATTCTGGGGATCCTCTAGGTGGCCTCTGTCTCTAAAAATTAGATGGATTCACTTATGTGTGTGTGTTTTGTCTGTCTTGCTTGACGAAGGTTTATAAGCGGGTTTCTGACCAAGCACACAAACCTGAATATATATGTCTACCAACCAACCAACTTCCTAAATTTGAAAAATGAATGAGTGACGGAGATGCTATCTCAGCTGTAAAGGACACTCAGCACAAGGTTTTTAGCTTAGAAAGTTAAATTTGGCTTACTTTAAATTATCAAGTAAAGCCTGAAGAAAAAACACTGCTCCTTATGCATATCTACACTCTTAAAACAAAAGAGTGAAATCTTCTCATATAGGAGAAGTGCATTTTCGACACTGGAAAGGAGTGAAAATTAATTCAGACTGAATTAAAATCACTCGTTTGGAGTGATCATGTCGGAGTTTTATCTAAACAAGAGAGTGAAATCCACCCCAATAGGATATTTGCATTTTCGGCACTGAAAAGAGTGAAAATTAACTCAGACTGAGTTAAATTCACTCTTTTGTTTTAAGAGTGTAGTTATAATCTGGACATAAACGGATGGATAAGTTCATATGAATTGTCCTTCTCCAAACATCGCCACTCTTAATTCAAGAATTTACCGACAACTTTTAACTGGTCTGTGATTGGTTTTTGTGAGCAAACTTTACCTGCAAACACGTGATAATAGGCGGAGAATAGAGTGTTATGTAGGTACAAAAAACCAATCACTAATAAGTGAAAATGATTTCAGTAACATTTTGGGGAAAGAGTGGTGGTGTTTGACCAAGATTCATATGCACCTGTGCATCCGTGTATTTATAGTTTTAAGGAACATAAACACATGCATTGTACTTTTACGCTAGTTAAACTTCCGTACATTCAAAAGTGTTGTTTCATGCAGGTAGAAGTACTTAAAAATAAATGCACTCTACATTTAGGAAAGCAAAGAACCACTTCAATTAGCCTTTATAAACACAAATTTAACGCCTTAAATAAATAATGGACCTTTCAGTGTCTTTGTTTTAAATTTACCTAAAAGTATTTTTTGTATGAGCCAATTACGAGTACTTTATTGGCCTTTTCAATGTTTAATGGTGCAGGAATAAGTGTGAAACTTAAGTAAAGGGTCTGCTGTATTTTTAATGAAAGCTTAATTTGTTCAAGTAAAAATGATAAATGCTCATAATAGATATATTTCTATGTATATGTATAGTTCAAATAGGTTATGTTTGAACAGCTCAACGTGCTATATCAAATGTGTATTTGATCAAAAGTAAAGTTTAAAACTGAAAACATGTGAAAATATCAACACATTTAATTATGAATATAATAATTAAAACTAAATGTGATGTCCTTAAAAAGCTAATTTATATAATTAAGCATTAGTTACTACAATATAACTCTAGAAAAAAATAACATCCAATGTCGCTTTAAATTCCTTAAACGTATTTAGAACATCTTTATCTAATGCTATTCATACGTTAAATATATTATTTAAGAGTTCATAAAACGTTAATTAACCAGCCGAAGTTTTAAACGTTTTTTTTTTTTTATAAAATTCCTAAACTTAAACATAACCATATAGTTTTGTAAAATGTGATTTTATTTGAAATATAAAATATATGCATGCTTTCGATTATTTAATAATGTATTTTATCTAAAAACCAGCAAAAATGTATGTTTTAAACGGCCGACGTTGTAAGAAATCACTTTGATTCTCAGAAGACTGAATTACTGGTTGCATTAAGTGTAAAAGGTTCCCTAACTCAAAAACTCTAAATCAATCCATATTTAAATCACAATTCTATGCTTAGAGCTAATTTTAAATACCTATTATTTCAAATAAATGCATTTAACATGCGGAAAATCTCCCGTTCTTCCAAAAAAAACCCTCAAAAATAAAGACGTGTACCAACTCGAAAAATTGAAAAAAAAAACCCCTACACAAATTGCAAAAAAAAAAAAAAAAAAAAAACTAAGTCGAAATAGGAAAACGAAATACCCTTCAAAAATATTGAATTGGTGAAGCATTCGTTGACGTAATCAATAAGGTTACAGGAACAGTATTTTTATGGGATGAAAATCTATTTATTGTGGGGTTGTAATGCCACTTTAAGACTTTGAGCTCGTAAATAGAATATAAAAGGGGATCCAATTTTAAACTGACTTATAAAACAATGGAGATGTTGTTAAGTCAGGTTTCTATTGAATGGCCGACCCGGCGGAGCAATTGTTTTGATGCTAGCCTTTGGAGTTTCTGGATCCTGGCTCGAATCCTAATAAGGCATGGATACTGGTGTTTGTCGAGTATATGCGGAGTACGTGCTCTTTAAATATGTTGGGTCCGAAAGTCCTGTGGGCGGTCATTGCTCAGTTTTCCACGGGTGCAGGTCAGTAGAAGTAATGTCACTATGGCTACGGAAGTGACGTCATCAGGGAAGGAGTTGGGTGCTCTCTAGTGGCTCGAAAGTCACGTGACCGGAAGTGGCATGGGAGTCGTGTGGTCTCTAAGTGTTCGATGGAGTTGAGTTGTTTTTGGGCTAAAAGTTGAGTTGTAGGGTTGCTGATTTGTTTGGCGTGACGTATAAGTTGTTTTTGGTCGAAAGTTGAGTTGTAGGTGTACTGATTTGTTTTGCGTGACGTAGTTAGGAAATATAATAGTTTCGGAATGGCAACGTTTTTGAATCGGTTATACTAAAAGAACAGTTATTAGAAGTTGATTACGGTTATGACGTAAGTGGAGTTGAGTTGTTTTTTGGCTGCAAGTTGAGTTGTAGGTGTGCTGATTTAAGGTGTTTTGCGTGACGTATAGTCTTACTGTAGGAAGTATAATTGTTTAGGAATGGCAACGGTCTTTAATGGGTTATGGTAAAAGAACAGTTATTAATAGTCGTTGATTCGGAATATTTTTTCTTACAGTAATTAGGGAAAGTTTAGTGTAACATTTTAGAACAGTCTTGTTATAATAAAAATTGTATCGTAATCATTTCTTTGTTTTAGTAATTATAGTCTTAAAAATAGAACTTTTTTTTTTTTCAAAAAAAAATATTACTAATGTTTTTCTTCAACTGTAAATATTATATGTATAAGTTTCATATTATCGAAACTTAAGTTTTTTTTCGTTTAACTTTTAATATTAAGTTTATTTTAAATGAACTTAGTTTTTTTACTTTTAAAGTTTATTTTTTAAAAATATTTTTATCTTATTTTCAAAGCAGTAATAAAATACACAATTTTAAGAGACATCAACATTTATTAACACCAAATGCATATATACAAGGAATAAATACTAACAAAACATTTCTTCTGAAGGTGCAAACATATTTTTCACATCATGTAAAAATGATGGTACATTAATCAAGGAGAAAAAATCTCTAATCAGAATCAAATTCACAAAATATACATGGTGCATATTCTCTTCAACAAATTTCCGTGAAAGTTCAATATAGTCAATCTCGTACATAGCTGAATCAAAAAACATATCTACAAGTTCTTTAGGTGTATGACACGCACAGGGTATCGCATCACGTCCATAGCAAGGGGCCAATTCTTTCATTTTTTTTTAGTGAAGTAAATTCAAGAAAACACTTACGCAGTGATTCCTGCTATTATTTTATGTTGGTTATATGTTGGTTCATTTTATTCTTACCATATGAAATGTGGTTTATAATAATTTCAATTGTAGAATTATTCTCTTATAGTAAGCAGTTCTGTTTAAATGGATTTCAAATCGTTGGTTGGTGCTATTCTAATCAGTAAAGTTCTTATGTATAAAAATGTAACTATTTTTACAAATTGCACTAGGTGATTTATTACGTTTAAATGTACTTCAAATCGTCAATATTATTTTATAGCTAGCGTGGTAAAAAAAAAAACCTAGTTAGTCCCCTAGGTAAAATGTTTTTCTAAAATTATTATATTTAGAAATTTTTGCTGTTCAACTATTATTTTAAATGATTTACTTTTGTGTTAAAAGTATTTTTTTTTAAAATACTTTGGTTAAAATATTTCGACAAACGGTCTAGAGTTAAAATATTATTATCAAGACAATAGTAATAGTTTTGTTTAAGGTTTCTTATATTTAATGCTGAAACTTAGATTTTTTCTGCTGTTTAATGTGAATTTTATATTTAAATGTATTAAAAGTAAAATTTTACTCTCTATTTCGCGTCTACATTGTGAATTTTAAGGTCTGAATAAGTATGTAATGATATTGCAATACCTTGCTTATGGAGAAGTAGTTAGGTGATTCACATATTTTTCATTAAACTAGTTAAATTATTTTAAAGTGGAATGGTTATTTCGCAAATTATTGTCACAGAAATTTAGTATGCTCTAATTTTCAAATCGCGTTTTTTCTATAATCTAATATTACAAAAATCTGATCTAATATCACAGTACCCCCTCGTAAAAAACTTTGTATTCATACAGGTTTAAAGAAAATAGTTCGGAAAAAATTCCCTTGTAATAGCTGATAACAGTCTATGAAATGAAATTTCACTATATAATCAGGAAAAAAAATCTTAATTACAATTACAATGATTTAATTACTTTTAAATAGATGGTAACTATTAAAGTAAAAGCCCTATTAATCTTGAAAAGGTAGTAACACTTTCAAATCAAAAATCCTCGAAAAGAATGCTAACATCCTTTACGCAAGTAAACACATAGAGGTCCATTGTCAATAAACAGAATTCCCGATAAGAAAGATTCTGATAAGGTTAGACTAACTTCATACATTGCTAGAAAAGTTACTCGGATTTATCAGAGTACTAAATTTCAACTTTATTTTAACGAGTATTGTAATGAAAAGTTTTGACTAAAACTATTCAAAGTATTTGAATTATAAAAGGGAATTTAATTTTTTTCTTTTTCCATGCTAAATAGTGATTACAGAATGATTCGTAGAAAATAATACTTAATCAAAGATAAGACTACAGGATGTAAAATTTATCAAATATATAATATATTAGATTTAATTCTTAAAGATTAATTGATTTTTAAAACGAAAAAATTACAAGTAAACAAATCGATTTTAATATTAGCACCGCAAAACATCGAAAAAATGCAATGACTTTCTTATTCTTATGATAACGCAACTATAAGATAAAGTCCATAGATAAAACGATCTGATGAATAAACAGGACTCACAATCCCGTGAAAGCTGTAATATAGGCGATAAGACTCGATACAGCAAATACTCTATAAAAACCACCCTATAGATTTTTAATTAATACACTTTAATTTATAAAAATGTAGAATTTCTAAAGGATTTACTTTTATAATAATTACAAGAGTTAGTTTATATCAACCAAACTTCAGTGTTTTACATTTTTTTTATTGTTGTAAACCAAGTCTGAGTTTTACTAAGACTATTTTTTTTTTTAAAAATCTTGTAAGACTACCTTTTTAAATTCCAACTCTCACTCAATCATATATCTTAAGACTTATTCAGTCATTTTTCTTAAGAGTTATAAAAAAAAATACTAACAAAAACTTAGTTTCAATTTAAAATTCAAATGGTTACCATAAAAGATGATAACATTTTTATCAAATAATACTGTGGAATAAACCTCAGTTTAAAATCCATTTATTAAATAAATTTAAGTAAAATCGAGTTACTCGAATGTAGTTTGTTTTATATTTGGCTACATTATCAATGGTTCTATGTAATGTTTAACTAATACTCAAAATATTCAGGAATACATCAGGTTTAATGTAAAAATAATACACCAACGCGTAGATTATAGGCTTACATGTATAAATTTTGGTTGGAGTTCAAAAACAACTTTGAAAGAAATTGAGTAGTTTTATCAAATATTTTTGATTGAAACTCTAAAAAATTGGATATATTCTTTGAAATAATAAAATAGTAGTAAGAAAACGTGTAAAACTCTATTTTAACGTCTTTTGGTATGACATTAATGGTAGGAATATATCTGAAATACATAATGAATTGTGTAGTTATATATTAGTTGAACCCATATGTTTAATTATATATGACTAAGTCTCAAGTTTTAAAAATATATAGTGGATGATCGGAGGATTGAATCGAAACTGCGATATTGCGATTAAATGGATGATTGAATAGAAATTGCTTCTCGTATCTTCGATACGAGCAAGTGGAAGTCATTGGATCAGCATGTTTATTGAAGATGGAAAACACTTAGAATTTATTTGTAGCTAAGGCAAATCTCCCTAGTTTTTACGGAGATATATTTAAACCTTTCCTATCAAATTTTTTAAATGTCAGTTGGAATAATACTTGTTTTCAAAGTTTGACTTCTAATGTATGTGGAGCCTATTGTATTTACTTTTTATTTAAACGTAGTCAAGGACATTCTCTGTATTGTATAATTAATGAATTAAATCAATGTAAGAAAAATGATTTTAGAATTTATCAATTTGTTAAGAAACATTTTGGTGTAAGAATGCTCTTTCGAAAATAAAAATATATTATTTTAATAAACACTATGTTTATACTTTATTACATTGTGTGTTTGTACTTTTTTATTCATTGTCTACATAAAAAATATTTTATTATAATATTTAATTAAAAACAAAACTAAAATAAAAAAAATTAAAATTTTTTCTTTAAAAACTTTTACTAAAAATAAAATTTAAGAAAAAGTTCAAACTTTTATTTCGAAAAACTTTTCAAGTTAAAATACTTTAAGTGTTATTAAACTTAAAACTAAAATACAGTAAATTAATTTTTAAATTTTTTCTTTCTGAAAAAAGTTTTTTAAATTTTTTCTTTCTGAAAAAAGTTTTTTTAAAAAAAATTCAAGTTAAAAAATATTTTTCTTATTATTTTAAAAAAAAATATTTCATTATTTGTACAAACATATTTTTAAATACCTTTAAAGAAAATTTCATGAAAAAAAAATACAGTAAATTAATTTTTAAATTTTTTCTTTCTGAAAAAAGTTTCTTTAAAAAATTCAAGTTGAAAAATATTTTTCTTATTATTTAAAAAATCTTAATTGATTATTTGTACAAATATATTTTTAGATACCTTTAAAGAAAATTTCACATGAAAAAAAAAATGGTTAAATAAAATGACAAGGAATCCTTTTTTTTAACAAATCAAACTATTATTTATTAATTACTTTAGTTACAATACATATAAATAATGACAAAATCATTTACAATAAAGTAGAATACAATTAATAAGGTAGGCAATTGTTCATTTTAGCATACATGACATTATCTTTAGAGTAAAGCCTTTTCTTATTCACAATATATTCAGAAGGCATGTTAACCTCCTTTAAAGCTTTATAAAACTGTTTCACTCGAATGTAGTTTGTTTTATATTTGGATGCATTATCACTGGTTCTATGTAATGTTTAACTAATACTCAAAATATTCAGGAATACCTCAGGTTTAATGTAAAAATAATACACCAACGCGTAGATTATAGGCTTACATGTATAAATTTTGGTTGGAGTTCAACAACAACTTTGTAAGAAATTGAGTAGTTTTATCAAATATTTTTGATTGAAACTCTAAAAAAAAATTATATCTTCTTTGAAATAATAAATAAGTAGTATGGAAACGTGTAAAACTCTATTTTATCGTCTTTGGTATGACATTAATGGTATGAATATATCTGAAGTACATAATGAATTGTGTAGTTATATATTATTTGAACCCATATGTTTAATTATATATGACTAAGTCTCAAGTTTTAAAAATATATAGTGGATTATTGTGGAAAATAACGTTTAAGAACAAAATTAGAAGTCGAAAGTAGATTTTTTTCTATTTATTATTTAAAAAATATATAGGAAAACTTTACAAAAAAATCTTTTTTTCTTTCAAGAAATTTTTTTTATAAATAACAATTCGAATATACTTTTAAAATAGTATTAACAATTTTTTAAAAAAATCTTTTAAATAATTTCTATTTTAATTTTATATAATTTTTTTTTCTCATTCTTTTTATTTTTTTCTTTCAATATTTATATTTATACTTTAATAATTTTTTACTTTATTTTTCTCATGTATCATTAGCACTTATTCATCGAATTTATAATTTTTCTACCATACTTTATGACTTTTATGTTACATTTTCTATTTGCGTAGATGTTTGAATGGTTTCACTTATGGGTTGATGTCAAGAATCTTAAAGTCCAGCTTGGAGTGTTGCGAATATACATTATCAAATTTATACTCTTTCTTCCATACGTTAGGATTTTTGATGTAATTGTAGTTTTGATGCTGTTATAAAATCTTTTTTAATTGATTTAATTTTTTAAATGGATGATTGAATAGAAATTGTTGCTCGTATCTTCGATACGCGCGCACGCGCGGGCAACAATTTCTATTCAATCATCCATTTAAAAAATTAAATCAATTAAAAAAGATTTTATAACAGCATCAAAACTACAATTACATCAAAAATCCTAACGTATGGAAGAAAGAGTATAAATTTGATAATGTATATTCGCAACACTCCAAGCTGGACTTTAAGATTCTTGACATCAACCCATAAGTGAAACCATTCAAACATCTACGCAAATAGAAAATGTAACATAAAAGTCATAAAGTATGGTAGAAAAATTATAAATTCGATGAATAAGTGCTAATGATACATGAGAAAAATAAAGTAAAAAATTATTAAAGTATAAATATAAATATTGAAAGAAAAAAATAAAAAGAATGTGAAAAAAAAAATTATATAAAATTAAAATAGAAATTATTTAAAAGATTTTTTTAAAAAATTGTTAATACTATTTTAAAAGTATATTCGAATTGTTATTTATAAAAAAAATTTCTTGAAAGAAAAAAAGATTTTTTTGTAAAGTTTTCCTATATATTTTTTAAATAATAAATAGAAAAAAATCTACTTTCGACTTCTAATTTTGTTCTTAAACGTTATTTTCCACAATAATCCACTATATATTTTTAAAACTTGAGACTTAGTCATATATAATTAAACATATGGGTTCAAATAATATATAACTACACAATTCATTATGTACTTCAGATATATTCATACCATTAATGTCATACCAAAGACGATAAAATAGAGTTTTACACGTTTCCATACTACTTATTTATTATTTCAAAGAAGATATAATTTTTTTTTAGAGTTTCAATCAAAAATATTTGATAAAACTACTCAATTTCTTACAAAGTTGTTGTTGAACTCCAACCAAAATTTATACATGTAAGCCTATAATCTACGCGTTGGTGTATTATTTTTACATTAAACCTGAGGTATTCCTGAATATTTTGAGTATTAGTTAAACATTACATAGAACCAGTGATAATGCATCCAAATATAAAACAAACTACATTCGAGTGAAACAGTTTTATAAAGCTTTAAAGGAGGTTAACATGCCTTCTGAATATATTGTGAATAAGAAAAGGCTTTACTCTAAAGATAATGTCATGTATGCTAAAATGAACAATTGCCTACCTTATTAATTGTATTCTACTTTATTGTAAATGATTTTGTCATTATTTATATGTATTGTAACTAAAGTAATTAATAAATAATAGTTTGATTTGTTAAAAAAAAGGATTCCTTGTCATTTTATTTAACCATTTTTTTTTTCATGTGAAATTTTCTATAAAGGTATCTAAAAATATATTTGTACAAATAATCAATTAAGATTTTTTAAATAATAAGAAAAATATTTTTCAACTTGAATTTTTTAAAGAAACTTTTTTCAGAAAGAAAAAATTTTAAAAACTTTTTCAGAAAGAAAAAATTTAAAAATTAATTTACTGTATTTTTTTTCATGAAATTTTCTTTAAAGGTATTTAAAAATATGTTTGTACAAATAATGAAATATTTTTTTTTAAAATAATAAGAAAAATATTTTTTAACTTGAATTTTTTTTAAAAAAACTTTTTTCAGAAAGAAAAAATTTAAAAAACTTTTTTCAGAAAGAAAAAATTTAAAAATTAATTTACTGTATTTTAGTTTTAAGTTTAATAACACTTAAAGTATTTTAACTTGAAAAGTTTTTCGAAATAAAAGTTTGAACTTTTTCTTAAATTTTATTTTTAGTAAAAATTTTTAAAGAAAAATTTTTAATTTTTTTTATTTTAGTTTTGTTTTTAATTAAATATTATAATAAAATATTTTTTATGTAGACAATGAGTAAAAAAGTACAAACACACAATGTAATAAAGTATAAACATAGTGTTTATTAAAATAATATATTTTTATTTTCGAAAGAGCATTCTTACACCAAAATGTTTCTTAACAAATTGATAAATTCTAAAATCATTTTTCTTACATTGATTTAATTCATTAATTATACAATACAGAGAATGTCCTTGACTACGTTTAAATAAAAAGTAAATACAATAGGCTCCACATACATTAGAAGTCAAACTTTGAAAACAAGTATTATTCCAACTGACATTAAAAAAATTTGATAGGAAAGGTTTAAATATATCTCCGTAAAAACTAGGGAGATTTGCCTTAGCTACAAATAAATTCTAAGTGTTTTCCATCTTCAATAAACATGCTGATCCAATGACTTCCACTTGCTCGTATCGAAGATACGAGAAGCAATTTCTATTCAATCATCCATTTAATCGCAATATCGCAGTTTCGATTCAATCCTCCGATCATCCACTATATATTTTTAAAACTTGAGACTTAGTCATATATAATTAAACATATGGGTTCAACTAATATATAACTACACAATTCATTATGTATTTCAGATATATTCCTACCATTAATGTCATACCAAAAGACGTTAAAATAGAGTTTTACACGTTTTCTTACTACTATTTTATTATTTCAAAGAATATATCCAATTTTTTAGAGTTTCAATCAAAAATATTTGATAAAACTACTCAATTTCTTTCAAAGTTGTTTTTGAACTCCAACCAAAATTTATACATGTAAGCCTATAATCTACGCGTTGGTGTATTATTTTTACATTAAACCTGATGTATTCCTGAATATTTTGAGTATTAGTTAAACATTACATAGAACCATTGATAATGTAGCCAAATATAAAACAAACTACATTCGAGTAACTCGATTTTACTTAAATTTATTTAATAAATGGATTTTAAACTGAGGTTTATTCCACAGTATTATTTGATAAAAATGTTATCATCTTTTATGGTAACCATTTGAATTTTAAATTGAAACTAAGTTTTTGTTAGTATTTTTTTTTATAACTCTTAAGAAAAATGACTGAATAAGTCTTAAGATATATGATTGAGTGAGAGTTGGAATTTAAAAAGGTAGTCTTACAAGATTTTTTTTAAAAAAAATAGTCTTAGTAAAACTCAGACTTGGTTTACAACAATAAAAAAAATGTAAAACACTGAAGTTTGGTTGATATAAACTAACTCTTGTAATTATTATAAAAGTAAATCCTTTAGAAATTCTACATTTTTATAAATTAAAGTGTATTAATTAAAAATCTATAGGGTGGTTTTTATAGAGTATTTGCTGTATCGAGTCTTATCGCCTATATTACAGCTTTCACGGGATTGTGAGTCCTGTTTATTCATCAGATCGTTTTATCTATGGACTTTATCTTATAGTTGCGTTATCATAAGAATAAGAAAGTCATTGCATTTTTTCGATGTTTTGCGGTGCTAATATTAAAATCGATTTGTTTACTTGTAATTTTTTCGTTTTAAAAATCAATTAATCTTTAAGAATTAAATCTAATATATTATATATTTGATAAATTTTACATCCTGTAGTCTTATCTTTGATTAAGTATTATTTTCTACGAATCATTCTGTAATCACTATTTAGCATGGAAAAAGAAAAAAATTAAATTCCCTTTTATAATTCAAATACTTTGAATAGTTTTAGTCAAAACTTTTCATTACAATACTCGTTAAAATAAAGTTGAAATTTAGTACTCTGATAAATCCGAGTAACTTTTCTAGCAATGTATGAAGTTAGTCTAACCTTATCAGAATCTTTCTTATCGGGAATTCTGTTTATTGACAATGGACCTCTATGTGTTTACTTGCGTAAAGGATGTTAGCATTCTTTTCGAGGATTTTTGATTTGAAAGTGTTACTACCTTTTCAAGATTAATAGGGCTTTTACTTTAATAGTTACCATCTATTTAAAAGTAATTAAATCATTGTAATTGTAATTAAGATTTTTTTTCCTGATTATATAGTGAAATTTCATTTCATAGACTGTTATCAGCTATTACAAGGGAATTTTTTCCGAACTATTTTCTTTAAACCTGTATGAATACAAAGTTTTTTACGAGGGGGTACTGTGATATTAGATCAGATTTTTGTAATATTAGATTATAGAAAAAACGCGATTTGAAAATTAGAGCATACTAAATTTCTGTGACAATAATTTGCGAAATAACCATTCCACTTTAAAATAATTTAACTAGTTTAATGAAAAATATGTGAATCACCTAACTACTTCTCCATAAGCAAGGTATTGCAATATCATTACATACTTATTCAGACCTTAAAATTCACAATGTAGACGCGAAATAGAGAGTAAAATTTTACTTTTAATACATTTAAATATAAAATTCACATTAAACAGCAGAAAAAATCTAAGTTTCAGCATTAAATATAAGAAACCTTAAACAAAACTATTACTATTGTCTTGATAATAATATTTTAACTCTAGACCGTTTGTCGAAATATTTTAACCAAAGTATTTAAAAAAAAAATACTTTTAACACAAAAGTAAATCATTTAAAATAATAGTTGAACAGCAAAAATTTCTAAATATAATAATTTTAGAAAAACATTTTACCTAGGGGACTAACTAGGTTTTTTTTTTTACCACGCTAGCTATAAAATAATATTGACGATTTGAAGTACATTTAAACGTAATAAATCACCTAGTGCAATTTGTAAAAATAGTTACATTTTTATACATAAGAACTTTACTGATTAGAATAGCACCAACCAACGATTTGAAATCCATTTAAACAGAACTGCTTACTATAAGAGAATAATTCTACAATTGAAATTATTATAAACCACATTTCATATGGTAAGAATAAAATGAACCAACATATAACCAACATAAAATAATAGCAGGAATCACTGCGTAAGTGTTTTCTTGAATTTACTTCACTAAAAAAAAAATGAAAGAATTGGCCCCTTGCTATGGACGTGATGCGATACCCTGTGCGTGTCATACACCTAAAGAACTTGTAGATATGTTTTTTGATTCAGCTATGTACGAGATTGACTATATTGAACTTTCACGGAAATTTGTTGAAGAGAATATGCACCATGTATATTTTGTGAATTTGATTCTGATTAGAGATTTTTTCTCCTTGATTAATGTACCATCATTTTTACATGATGTGAAAAATATGTTTGCACCTTCAGAAGAAATGTTTTGTTAGTATTTATTCCTTGTATATATGCATTTGGTGTTAATAAATGTTGATGTCTCTTAAAATTGTGTATTTTATTACTGCTTTGAAAATAAGATAAAAATATTTTTAAAAAATAAACTTTAAAAGTAAAAAAACTAAGTTCATTTAAAATAAACTTAATATTAAAAGTTAAACGAAAAAAAACTTAAGTTTCGATAATATGAAACTTATACATATAATATTTACAGTTGAAGAAAAACATTAGTAATATTTTTTTTTTGAAAAAAAAAAAAGTTCTATTTTTAAGACTATAATTACTAAAACAAAGAAATGATTACGATACAATTTTTATTATAACAAGACTGTTCTAAAATGTTACACTAAACTTTCCCTAATTACTGTAAGAAAAAATATTCCGAATCAACGACTATTAATAACTGTTCTTTTACCATAACCCATTAAAGACCGTTGCCATTCCTAAACAATTATACTTCCTACAGTAAGACTATACGTCACGCAAAACACCTTAAATCAGCACACCTACAACTCAACTTGCAGCCAAAAAACAACTCAACTCCACTTACGTCATAACCGTAATCAACTTCTAATAACTGTTCTTTTAGTATAACCGATTCAAAACCGTTGCCATTCCGAAACTATTATATTTCCTAACTACGTCACGCAAAACAAATCAGTACACCTACAACTCAACTTTCGACCAAAAACAACTTATACGTCACGCCAAACAAATCAGCAACCCTACAACTCAACTTTTAGCCCAAAAACAACTCAACTCCATCGAACACTTAGAGACCACACGACTCCCATGCCACTTCCGGTCACGTGACTTCCGAGCCACTAGAGAGCACCCAACTCCTTCCCTGATGACGTCACTTCCGTAGCCATAGTGACATTACTTCTACTCAGGTCTCTGGAGACTATTTCCCTCCCTTCAGGGACATGTATAAATTGTGGAGGTGGCGCGTGATAGATGGCAGTATCTGTTGCTTATGTGTATGAGTGTGTTGTATCTGTCTTACTTGACGAAGGTTTATAAGCGGGTCTCTGACCAAACACACAAGCCTTAAAATATATGTCTACCAACCAACTAACCATTAATTTTTTTTTTAAATACCACTTGGTTATATTTTTTAGTTGCTTTTATATATTTTTGTACAAATATACCTATACAAGGTGGTAAGCATTATGCAGGTAAATTTTTACAATATTTATATTGATTAACATAAGTGTTGTGAAAATTGTTGGCCCAACTGAGCATTACTATTATATACTAAATTAATTTTTAATGTGTTATAAATTGCAATATACGTGATTAATTGCTGAAAAATAGCTATTAGAAATGTCTAGAATATATATTTATTTGTAAGAATTATGCAAATTAGTGCATTTTGCATTATTATGAAAACACACTGTGTTTTAAATTAATCTCTTACATTTTCAACTGGTTTATTTTCAATGAACGTAAACGTCACTTAACGTCGAGATTTCTATTTGCTAACAAGTCACGATTGAATTGTTTGTATATGTGTTATTTATTTTAAAGTGCAATAACTTTCATGTAAAGAAAATAACTAGAAAAGGAATAATCGCACGCGAATCATAAAAAAATACAATTTTCTCATTTTCTGCTCATATATTATGGAAGAATTTAAAATTTCATACAGATCAAACTATTCATCGCAAAGACAAGAATTGAATCTTTGTAAAGAAACATAAAGCATTGTTGACACTGTTGTTCACAAAATGAATATATGTACATAACATAAACATTGTTATATTTTTAAACTTTTACTATGATATTTTTCCTGTAATAAGGTAAGATTGATTGCTTTTAGTCGTAAAATGTATTTTACAAACAAATATTTAATTGTTGTAGGGAAACAGTATAGTTAGTTTCTTGACTTATAAGCTAAAAGAAAATAAAAAGCTTGATGTATAATAATGATATATATTTGTTCTTACGTTAAATGTGTATCTTTTTCGCTTATTAACATTTTCAAAATCTGACACACATTAAACTACTTATAAACCAATTAGGATTTTTGGGAAAATAAAAGTTAAGATACGTAATTCATAATTAAAACGACAGATAATAATGAGGCCATACTACAATATACACAACAATGCAAGTAGGTAGGCTCCACATCATTAAGCACCCTATCATATATTCCAATTAGTACCCACTCCAATGAAATGGGCTCTATACTTTTAGTAATCACCTAAAACTCATATGCTGTTTAGTTTATTAATAACTCTATTTATCGACAATAATTATCCCAAAAAGATTGCATTTTTTTGTTACCCAGATCTGTCTTTTTTTATGCACCATTAATGGTAACAGGGCACTGATTATCGAAAGGCGTCGTGTGAGTTGGGAATATCCCGATGAAGAAAAAACGAAGTTCCAGTACGTAGGACGGGTGATGTTAGAGAAATAACCGAAAACGATATTGATATAATTTACCAATTTTTATTTGGTCTTCTTTATTGGGTCGACAGCCCTTTGTGGGCCAAGACCTTCTTCATAATCTTCTCCCATTCTAATCACGTTTTTGAAAAAGACCTTCAGTTTTGTACTTTTAACATTCTGAAATCCTCGTCGGCACAGTCAATCCATCAAAGTTTTGGCCTCCCTCTTGCCCTGGTGCCGATTGGTTTATAGAGGAATACTCTTGATGTTAAAGAGTCACCGTTATTCAGCTCAGATTTCCAGAAAAATTCATCCGGGGTATCATGCAAAACGGGGTATCATATAAAATGTAATATGTCATACAAAAAATTATTAATCATCTATGTGTAGTTAAATTGGTAATATGGGTTTTACTAAATTAAAAGTCTCTAAGACTTCTGGTTTCTTTTTTGTTTAAATATTAATTTTATTCCTTGAGTAGCGCATACAATAAAAACAATTTAGGTCCTGTAACAAATATCCTTTATTAACACTTAGTATGGTTAGTTAATATGTCATACATAACTTATATGTGCCTAAAAAATCCGCCCAGCAGATGAGTCAGAGAACGCAAATATCGGCATTGCGAACTGATATTTTCCGAAACTTGTCTCTACTAAGTAATTAGCTAGTTTTAGGTGACTATATTGTAGATAACTTTCATTGCTGCTCTCTTCCTTGGATGAGTGCTCCGATTGGTCTCTGATCCCACATGACATTGATTCATCACTCGAGAAAGAAATTATTTTCATTCAGAAATTCAGTTGCCAATCAAGGCCTGATACATGCCCATGGAGGGAAAAATATGGATATTTTACAAACAACATATGATGAATATCCATCAATAGGCTATATAAAATATGTATATATTGCAAAAAACATTAACTGGTCTACGTAGCGATGGGTAGGCTGATTGATTGATGTGTTAATCATTTAGCACCTAAAAATATTCTTGTTCACAAATAACTCAGAGATCAACAAACCGTAAAAACACAACACTATGTAGCACATTTCTACACATGAACCACTGGACTAACAAAAAAGAACACTAAAAATATTACAACTACTATAACAAAATAACTGATAGATGTCACATATCTCCTTACTATTCCTACGCCTTCATCCCCTGTTCCCGGAGCAGTGCAGGAATCATATATTATTCACCTGCTCGTGTGGATGGATTGTCCGTTTCATTGGCGTTTGTTCCATTCTTCATGATAGTTGCTTAAAGGATTATCACACCATTGGATAAAACAGGTTGCATATAATTTGACCAGTCCCAGGTCACATATGGACCAGCTGGCCCATAATCACGAATATAACATCTTTAAAAAGAGAGATGATATTCATCGTGCAAAACTGCAGCACGTTGAATATGCTCAAAAGTCACAGCAAGGATATTGTTCTTGAAAGTTGCGTCTGTGATTACTTAGAAGTCGGCCGGTATTTTGACTTTAGTACTAAATTATGACGCGGGCCAAACAAATTGGCAGGATAAGTTCACATTATCGGTTCTAAACTCCCTGATTAAGTAAAATGTTTTGCCTTTATTCATAACACACTCCCCGGCAGATTAAAAGCCTCTATCGTTATCTGTTCCACTCTCCGGCAGAATAAAGGCCTATGTAGCCCATATGGGCCAATATGGGCATTTAGTGGGCTGGTTGATGGGCATTTAGTGGGTCCATCTGAAACTCGGAAAGAAATGAACAACAAGGACCCATCTGTTTTGAAAACACAACTTTCGACCAAGAATTACTTTGCCATGTTAACCTATTTTCACTAAGTATGGGAGTCATAATAACATCAATTTAAAACAAAATTGTGAAGAAAATAACATCAGGTTATTTAATTATCAATTGATAAAGTTTTAAAATAGAGTCGCAATATGTGAATATTTTGGGAGCTTTTTAAACTTCTAAAATATATAATTAAATAACTAGATAACAAGTTCTTTTCTAAATTATTTCATTTCTATGTTACCTTGATTCCCATACCTGGGGAAAAATGGCTAAAATGGCAAAGCATTACTTCTGTGGAATTTGTGATTCCAAAACTCATGCATTAGCTCTGTGGGACAATATCTCTTAATTGTCAAAAATGAGAAATGATAAAAAAAATTCTTTGGTGTTTAGCAGTTAGTTACTTCAAATTTCATTTGGAAACCGTTAATTGATACTTTTATTTGAATGTGTGTTTGAATCGATGATAGAATTTCATATCAAGTAGTTAGATTAGCATTTGATTTTGGTCTTGTTTCCGGCTGTCCGGAATATGTAACTAATTGAGGGTTCGTTTCCGGAGGGGTGTGTTTGACCAATGTCGTTTTGAGGGTTTGATTGGGTGTTTTTTTTCGGGGGGGGGATTCATTATATAGTAGGGAGTATCATTTGGAAACGTTTTGTTTCTTAATCGATAATAACCACGATATGAAAATGAAACTAATTTGATATAGGAAATTGTTTTTAATTGTAGCGAATGTTAGGTAGTTAACCCTTTCAGTCCCAGTGATGCCATTTGGCATTATCATGCTTCTGATTTAAAAAAAAATAATAGGAATGACATCTATTGGGATTAATAAAAAATATTTTTTAACGGAAAAATGTTTGAGGAATCGAATAACGTGCTTTTTGAAATCGTATACGGCTATAGACGATAAAAAAAAATCTAAAATGATGATGAAAAATTGTCATTGGGACTGAAATGGTTAGAAAAGCATTATAAAATGAAAAATAATAACAGTAGCAAGTCAAAGTATAATAAAATTCTGATAGAAATTTAGCTAAAATAAAAGTGTCCACAGTAAGTCACATAAGTTTTTGAATTAATTTAAAGTTTTAATAAAACTTATTGGCTTAAAATTCTGGACAGACAAGATAAAATATACATAAATCGAATTTCAACTACAATGTTGTGTGGTGAAAAGGTTTAGTAACCCTTTAAATGTTTCTTTTTATAAAGAAACTAAATTCAACCCCATTTTCAAAAAAAAAAAAAAAAAAAAAAAACAATGAAACCAATCTTGCGACAATTGAAAATCATGTAACAGGTACCGAATCTACAGAAAGAAAACCCACAACATTTCAAAGATGTTGCCATTCCTTTTTTCCAAAGTTCCAAGATTACAACTGTCTTTGACCAGGATCTCCCCCTTAATTGCTTTTCTTCACACTCTTTCTACCAAGCTCAACAACGAACGTTCTTCGTTTCAAAGAACCCGGTTCCAATCATTTCTAGCTACTATATGATAAAAAAAGTTCGTAGTAAAGTCCTTAATAGAATTGTTGGTAGAAGTTGCGGGCTTTTGGTATTCTGTTACCATTTCTTGAAGGAATTAAGTGAAAATGAACAAGACCAACGAGGTTCATATGAAACTATCTTTGGTGGGTTGTGTCAAGCACTAGAGTTTGTAGAACTTGCTTTAGCAAAATTGGAATTCCATTCTTTTTCGATGTAAAAAGTTTCGAAGTCAAAAAATCATACGCGACCTTTCCTCCGTAATCTTTTTAGAATGTCCGATAAGTAGTAGAAAACTCGTTTACCAAATTTTAAATCGGTACTTCTTTTCGCATTTCAGAAATATGCATGTATAACCAAAAATTTTCTACGGCAGTTACCCTTTGGGTATATGATATTTAAGAATTTAAATGTTATAATTTTATATTAGAATTTTTATAATTTATAATTTTTTTTATATTTTATCTTATTCATCTGACAGGTATTTGGAAATAATAAGCAATATATGAAGTCTGTAGGGTTTTTTTCACCGATACCTTTAAAGCTAAAAGTTTCTATGGCAGCTTTCCTTGCGTAAACGCAATTTTCTCAAAAAGTTTATTATGACGTCTAACAGGTACTAAAACATGTGTACCAAATTTGAAGTACGTAGCTTTTTTTTTTTAGTTCAAGCTGTAGCAAAGTTCTAAAACACACAATCTTACAGACGAACCAACATTAAAAACCTCTATTTTTAGAATTTAGCACCATCCAAAAATTGTAGAAAACACAGAATCACCATTTCGGAATTTGCAACCCTATCGCAAACTTTCATTATCTTATATTTTATATTAGGTAAATTGAAAGTAAAAATAAAAACTTAATTAAGAAGAAATGCATCTTGGAAACGAGTATGTTTGTTTCAGATCTTTTAAGTACTTAAGTTTAGGAACGAAATAAAGTCATTACAAGAGAAGAAGTTGCGGCTATCAATATAATGTTACCATTTCCTAGAAATAACCACTCTAAAGAAGATAACATTAAACTATAATGTCAGATCATTATGAACATGGCTTTCGTTGAATTGTATCCAAGGCTATAGTGAGTGGGAAAAAAGGAAACATTTCTACAATATTACCTGGTTGTAGTCATGAAGTCAAGACACTAGATAAACACAATAAGGGGGTCCGGATGGGAGAGTGATTTGGACCATTACGCTAGCAGTCTACTCGCTATAACGAGTGCAGGTTCGATTCCCAAATTCGTCTTGGGTGTACTACCTTTCTCTGTGACAGTAAAAACTCTTTCTGTGTCTGCCTTACTTAACAAAGGCTTATAAAGCGGGTCTCTTATCAAGCTCACAAGCTGGAATATATATGTATCTAACCCTCCTGCCAATGCAATAAGATAAATAATGATCTTGTTCAAATAATCTATGTAAACTAAGAAAATGTTTACAAATTTAAAGAATCTATGCTTTAAAAGCTTTAACATTGTGAGTTATAAACAGTTTCGACATGATATAGTTCAATCAATGTTGATTCCATAATTCTTAAGTACAGCAAAAAGATTAATTTACAAGTCACAATTTCGAGTTGTCAATAATACCATTAACATCTTCTTTACCGAATCAAAAAGTTAAAGTTTTTTTTTTAATTTTAGTTACTTTACTTATTAATATAAATTGCTTAGTACTTTTGTGTTCATTTGCCTAATATTATGTTTATTTAGACAAACTTTAAAAGAAGGCTTATTTTCGTGTGGAAAAAGCTCTTTAACTTTCACGTTTATGAGTTAAGTGTGACAATTTTAGTCTTTAAAGGACTATTTTTATTACTAGCTTTTCTATGTTGTAACCCAACACTAAACACATTTTTGGCTCTTTTCAATCAGTGACAGCACTTCAAACAGCTTTTATCTGATAAGTCCTCTTGAGTATAAAGTGGCCCCAATCGACACAACTATAGACTCATCTTGAATGAAGTTATGTCTATCGCTACAGTGTTGCTCTTCTGTAAATGAAATAAGTGCAAAGAAAAAAGAAGAAGAAAAACGGATAAATTTCATTTAAAAAAAGTAAGAATTGATGTCTTGAATCATACAGCAAAGAGTTGTTGTCAAGCTTTGCTTAAGCGAAAAATGTGTCACTTTATGCTTCGTAATTTAGTAATTCAAACTAAAACATTTGATAGTTTTCAAAATATAAGGTTGATTTTGTAAAACAGAATTTCTGTCCGAAATGGATGTATTTAAAAAATTAATTTAAAATATTGCTGCTTATAAAAATTAATTTTAATGTCATTTATTAAAAAAATTAACAATACTAATTTCGTACACAATTTATCTATAGTTTTTATAAACTTTTATTGATGCATCAAAATACATAAAAAGAGTTGAAAAATATTAACAATCTATATTAAAATAACCAAAACTTTTTTTTAATTCTAATGAAAAAATATATTGATATTTAAAATATATTTTAAAAATATATAGAATAAATATAAATTTAAATTTTTTAAAAAGCATTACATTATTTTAATACTTTATTCAAGAAAACATAATTCATTTAGTAGAAAGATAACCATAAAAATATGATTATACTTACGTTTACAAGCTCTGTTGAGGTTTCAATACTTGCTGTGCAAAGAAAAGGAAGATAAATAATTTAAAATACGCTTCACTTAATACTTTTTTTGGTTTGTACAAATTCCTAGCATGTTTCTGTTTATTATGGTTTCTATGTAGAAGGTTGTATTTTTTGCTACTTTGCAAATTACCTCTTAAACTGAGAAACAATAAAAGTAAAGCTTTTAAAAAATGCAAGCATGAAAGTATGTTTTATATATATATATATAAGAATTTGTTTAAAATGCCAATTAGTTTTTTGCTAGCAAAAGAAGGAGGTAATTGCATTTGTTTAGTTTTTATCTTTGATAAGGGGAGGTATTGGTTTAACATACGTATTACACTATTTTTTATCAAAAAAAGTTTGGTACTATTTGGATTTTAAATATTTATAAGAAAAGCACTTGGAAATCATTTAACACTAAATTTCAAAGAAGGGTTTTTATAAAAATTATTTTTTAATATAGAGGCATTATATAACTACAGTTTGATTGTATGAGCGTGAAATACAACTTATCATAGGGATATGAAAGAAAAAAATGTTGTTATTGCATATCCTAAATTTATTTCTAGAGAAAAAATACATAATTATCGTTAAACTTTTTTTAAAAAGCAAACGTGAAACAAAAAGGAACAATGATGTGTAAAAAGCTTATAAAACAGGTTTCTCTTTATTCAAAAACTCTATTTATGTGCTACTATACATAGATTTTGTTTCAACATATTACTAACAATCTTAAATTTCGCGAGTCAGTCTTAGTTCTATTCTGAGAAAGATCTTACCACATTCCTTTTTATATTGTTTATTTCAAGGTATAATCCTGAACCCTTTTCCCAACAAATATTAGGTATTTTCCCATTGTAACAACATTGAGTAAATATTTTTTTATTTTAAAATTTTAAAGGCCTAAACGTATCATTTATTTTAGCGCGGAATTAAATAGCTAAACATATATTTCTTATGATTTAAATTATATCATGACTTTATTAAAATAAAAGAATTTTACAATATTTCTTAATAATAAAAATGCAGTTTTATTTGCATTTAAAATGATAAATTATATAATTGCATTAACATATATGTGTGCAGTAATATCTAAGATACCTCATTTCTTACTTCAATTTATTTAAACCTAATTGAATATTAAATCCATGCCTTCCAAGGTTTTGCTTAAAGATTTACAATAATAAATAGCATTATATAGAACTCGATACATTCCTATAAGCTTCCTTAACCCCAATAGAGTTTATTTTTAAATCTTTCTTTGTAATTAATGAAGAAGCTTAGATAAATTCAATGCATAAGGAATCATTGAAATCAGTTTTAATCACATATAAGTAATGTTATATCTTCACGATAATAAAATATAATATAATGTTATGTATTTTCCGCAGAGACTTGTGCCTTTTATGTACCTTTTGCGCCAGAGGGAATCATATAAGGTTTCTGCTATAAACAATCTCAATTACTGTCTATGTATTTGCTGTAGTAAATAATCTGGTGATCATTAATAGTGATTATTTGGACTAATAGGGATTTATTGACTAATTATTAATATTAACATTACAAAAATCACATACATGTAATGGTGATAAACGAATTTTCTAACATATATAAATTTATTTGCATTATCCTTTTTATAACATTTAATTTTTTCCAGTGTAAATGAAAGATTATCAATATTAATTCATGCTTGCAA
Source organism: Hylyphantes graminicola (assembly GCA_023701765.1). Classification (NCBI taxonomy): domain Eukaryota; kingdom Metazoa; phylum Arthropoda; class Arachnida; order Araneae; family Linyphiidae; genus Hylyphantes; species Hylyphantes graminicola. The sequence continues at coordinate 17,468,381 of CM043117.1, read as the reverse complement.
TAGTATATTTTGTAAGGTATAAATAAGGTTTTTTTTGTTTTATTAAAATTTAATTTTAGATCAAACTCTAACTATGCAATTAATAGGGAAAAAATGTCTGTCTAAAACATATAGAAGAAAAACTCTCCCTTGACTAGCGAAAATTGTGAAATAAAAATAATAATAATATAACAATGTAATTTATTTGATCCGTGACATTTAAAAAATATAGTTATTTTCTTATGTTCTCTAAAAACGGAATTAAAAAGAAAAATTACTTAAACTTGGAAGGTGTTTTAAAAGATTGGAGCAGTAAAAAAGCCGTCACTTTAAAAATCACCTTCTTACCCCATTCATGCAACTCAGTATCTAAAAATGGGTTTTGATATTTTAAAAGTTATCGTTAGATATAGTTTGCTTTTCTAGCATTCATCCCACATTCTAAGGCCCCTACTTTTATCGATCCAAGCAGAAAGTGGCCATATACATCAACCATGAAACACGCATTTTTCACTCTACTGTGGAAATCCACCTTCTGATAAATCTCTTCTTGGTTATGGAAAACAGTAGGTTTTTTTCCCAAAGATGGGGCAGGTATACTAAATTTCAAAGTATGGCTATTGTTTTTGCATGCACGTGAGCTAAATATACGTAATCCAACTAATTATAAAGAGGGGGGGGGGGCTAAGGAGCTAAGTTGGTTAAGCATTCGCCTAGTATGCGGAAGGTCCCAGGTTCGGCTCCGGGCTTCGCTAAAATAACTGCCGACATATAAACGGCCCGTGCTGCCAAAAATGTCCGACGAATAATACGGAGGGAGTGCACGTTAAATATCCTTCAAAGTCCTAACGCTGCGTACGATGTCGCTCTTAACTGTTGTGTTAGGTCCCTACTCAGGTGTCGGCTCGTCTCTCCAATCTAATTCTAAAATATGAAGCCCGTAGCCAATAGCCCTAGTGAAGCACTAGTGTGACAATATTTGAAACCAAACCAAACTGATTTTATAAGTTTTGTGGTTGTTTTATTAATATATTTTATTAATTTCTTTAAAAAATTATTTGTTCCAACACAACCTGAAAGCGAACCGCTAGGAGAAGTACTACATTTTTATTAAAAGCTCCACTGTTATTTAAAGCTGTTATTATATTAAACATAACCAAATATTATATATTATCCATAAAATTTGACGACAACTTAACTTAATCGAATATAAATATTCTATCATTTTTTTGAAAAACGATGAGCTGACTCTCCTACATCTAAAAAAAATCAAAATTTCCCTTACTTTCGATGGTTTAAGGCCGTTTCGTTTACTTTACGATCCAAAACCGTTTCATTAATCTTGTTTACAGTTTAAAATGGTTTTCTCCAGAATCGTTGATGTCACTTTAGATGGATGTAAATTCCAACAAAATTTAACCTTATAGCTTCCATCCGTCGAGTGGTTGGTAAGTCGAGTTGATGTAACACTTATAACTTGCGGGATTTGCGGCATTAAATTGCGTCTATTTCTGAATTCCTATATCCTTCTTTTTTCTAGGGTCTTTTCCAACAATTTCTCAATTTTAAAAATTACGAATACATTAACGAGAAAAAAATAGTACATTAAAATAGAAAAAATAGTACATTAGCTGTAATTTATCTTACTTAATACGTTTATTTTAGGCTGGTCAGTATAAAACCCCGTAAATATGCAGAGTTTTTTTATGTTTTGCAGCTCTTTTTCCTAAATACATGCAATCTTAAAAAATCATTTAGTAGCAAAGATTGAAAACAAAATAAAAAAATAAACATCAGAACAAAAATATCTACAAAGCATTATGGTTTCGAATACAATTTTACATTTCCAATTGCCTTCCTCCCATAACAAATGTATAACCTTTCAAATCGACAAACCGTGCAATCTAACAAAGTGTAGTGTTTCCATCCATTTATTGCAATTTGATCAGTAGACTCCTATTTTCCTAAATGCATTTCCCCTGAGGGTAGTAGCTGCTTTAACATACTCGCATATACATTTAAGTTCCCAACAAAATTGCAAGCATATATTCTTAATATAACTAGATTTTAAATATTTTTAAGCTAATACATGTATATTTAAAACTACACTCTTAAAACAAACGAGCAATTTTAACTCAGTCTAAGTAATTTTCACTCCTCCAGTCTGGAAAATGCACTTCTCCTCTTGGAGTGGATCCTTTGTGTGTTAAACCTCCGACAGAATCACTCCAAACGAGTGATTTTAACTCAGTCAAAATTAATTTTCACTCCTTTCCAGTGTCGAAAATGCACTTCCCTAATATAGTGTATTTCACTCGTTTGTTTTAAGAGTGCATGTTTTTTGCACTAATTTCTTTAAAATAAATCACAAAAAACACCCTAATCTAAAAGTTCCCACTAATCTCCGTCAATTACAATCTGATGGAGAATCTGTAATCTGATGAGAAGACGCCTATTATCCCGAACAGTATTCAATCTGGGAGAGATCATTTAGTGTCCAAATCGATTTGGCTTGACGGGAATCTGCAGCTAATGGGATTCAAGATAGTCATCCATCTGAGGATATTACTCACTGAACGCGGAAAAGTGACCTATCGGGCATGGGAACTCATCAGGAGAAGCGTCACTTTTCCGCGTTTGTTGTAGCTGGTTATTTACCCGTATAAAGAACGTTCGTGAATGGCGGATTATGAATGACCAGTAAATGGTTATAAATAGTTATATATTATTGAGTTAATGATATGATACGTTGGATTGGAAAATATGTTTGTTATGCATCTTTTAAATATATTCTTGAAAACAAAATTCACAAGATTTGACTCGACCTACGCCATCGTTTGGATATAATGTATCGAAACAAATTTAAATTTAGGATGTGGGACGTACATTCGCCTTTTGAGCTGACTTACTGATTGACAAGTGCAATAAAACTTTAAGTAGTTAGGAGTAGACACATATATATTCCCGATTGTGTGCTTGATCAGAGACCCGCTTTATAAGCCTTCCGTCAAGTAAGACAGACACAGAATAGATTTGATTCTTCACACACACACAATAGACGTCATTGTTTTTTCCCCTCATGATTCTCAATTTGAACTAAAAAAATTATTGTAAGTAAAAATAAAGCTGCATTTTTGAAGATGAAATTAAAAAATTCTCTTAACGCGACTTTGTTATAATTATTAATATTCTGAATCCTACTTTTGTATGTGTTTATCTTTTCATCTTTATTTTGGCAGCAAGTGTGTCTCGAATTTTTCATGGATAGTCAAGCTTTGGCTCTGGTTCAGCGATTTACGCCTTGCAAAAAAAAAAAAAAAATTGAATTGAATTAACACTGATGTTGCTCCACCATATTTGTTCTCTTTTATATTTTTTTATTACAAGACCACAGACGGTGCTGTAAAACAAAAATTTTACTTTTATATTTTGAGAGCAATTTGTTGTTTTCTTTCAGAGGAGCTATTATTATACAATTTATTATTATTTTTTTTAAAATATATTTGTTGTATTAGTTTTTGCTCATTTTGCTCTCTAAGAATCAAAATATAGTAAGGAAATTAATCTTCTTTGAAAATAGAGAAAACCGAAAAAGTAAAACTTTGATACTTAGGTAGTAGTGTAGTGTAATCGTTTCGGGCTGCCTATTTCTAGCCTCCATTAGGAGCTTTAACACGACTTAGGTACTGAAAACAAAGCTATTTTTTTTATTGTTATAGTAAGGTGAGTGACATTTTGTTAGCTGATTTTTTTTAACTATTAAATTATTCTAATAGTCGTTTGAACTGTTGAATAAAAGTATTAAAAACATGTATCCAGAAAAATATCAAACATACATTTTTAATCAAACTTTCAAAACATTTTGGTAATGCTTGTGCCTAAAACAAACGAAAATGCAATTTTGCAAAAAAAAAAAACATTTATAGAAAAGTATGTAATTTCAGTAAGGCTTCCGCAATTGTTTTTCATTCCTTTTACATTCTTTTTCGAATATTCCCGTAAAATATTTGTGATATTGAAAATAAAAACTCAACTCTTACATTATTTCCAATTCCTCTTTTCAAGATGAAAGATAAAAAAAAGAATATTCGTTCCATTGGCTTGTCATAGGTGTAAAGTAATCTTGGTAGGTTTTTAAATATTTGCCTGACTTACGGTGTGACGTCAGCGCAGTGGTAATGTTAAGTCAATAGGAGCTTTTACATACGACGTGAAAAACACGTGTGTTAACGACAACATAATGTAACCACACAATAAAGAGAATCTGAGCTTTTGCGTGACAAATTAGGTAGATATTTTCATCAATTTGTTGCAGTGCATGGTCCACATAGGTTAACTTTGCCCCAACTTGAACAGATATGGCCCCGAGTTAAATCCTGCACGTATATTTTTAATCTAAACAATAAACATACTTTTCATTAAAATATATGCCAGAGAGTATGTTTGCAAAGAATTAAAGAAAAAATATATGTTTAATAGTTACTTAGTTGCCTTAAACTATACAAATGCACTTTGTTGTGCTGTGAATCTAACAAAAAGTCAGTATCACTTATTTGTAAATGACAGGTTATTTTACATTGTTTTTAATGCAAAATGCCTTTAAGAACTACTAAAAGAACTTTTTTGATAAGTTTGGAAAACAATTTTAAACTTATTTTTTTAAAGAAATCTAATATCGTATTGACCCTCGTTCACCTTCATTTTTTATAGAATTAAATGACCGGTGAATGCAAACAAATTCTGAAAACTGATATTTGGATCTTCTGCTATCGGACCAGGTAAATTTCGGGACTAATTAATGTGTTAATTGTTTGTGGGGAGGTTTTAAAAAATATCCCCGAATGGGAACGCCAGGTCGCCAGAGGTTATACTATAAGGGTTCTTTTCCTTTTTTTTAGTTCCAAAGACTTAACATTGCTAATATTATCATTCTGCAACATGCGTAGTGCAAAAGAATCTTTTCGGAAATACATATACATTAAGTACTGATTTGTTTTTATCTTGTTTACTGTGAAAGAAATTTTTAATTTACCAAAAAAAAAGGAATAATATCGAAATGGCAAAAAACACCCTTACAGACCCAGCAGTCTGTGCACTGTAACGGGTGCGGGTTAGATTCCCGCCTTCGCCCTAGGTGTACTTCTTTTCTCGGTGACAGTGAAAATTATTTCTGTGTCTATCTTACTTGACGAAGGCTTATAAAGCGGGTCTCTGATCAAGCACACAAGCTGTAATGTGCATGTACCTTCCCACCAACCTTACAGATTACGCAATTTTTAAAGTCTCTTGTAATAACCGAAAAGATAAATAATATCAAAATGCCTATATTATTTTTTGGAAATATTTTCTTTTTATATTTGTTGAAATTCTTTCATGTATGTGATTTAATAAACAAATGTTTTACTTATAGTTTTGTCAAAGTAAAGCTACATGGTATTTCGCAATTCTTGGGATCTTGCAATTGATATTATATTCCTATGTTTACTTTCGTTCCGTTTTGAGTTGGGTTTATCTCGTAAATTCAAGTAGCTGAATAATTCTGTTTATTTGTGTAAACAAAAAATAGACTATCCGCAAATAAAAAAATCAAGTTCAGTAACTGCTTAGTTCACTGGAAATGTACCTTGAATCGTATATTTTATTTTCCCTTGAGACGTTTTTCTGTTGAGTTTTTAAGATGTATTTAAATGAATTCATGTGAGTAAATAGTTTTGGAACCTTGTAAAATGTATGTTACTTAACAAAATAAAATATGTTCTCAAGATTTTAAAAGCTGAATCTTATATACTCAGAGGGACTATTCTATAAAATTAAATGAATTATTCTGTTAAGCATTTGTAAAGAAAATTCATTTAAAATATATAAAAACTAATAATACGAAAAAATCGTAGCATTAAAAAAAGGATAAAATCAACTATTTAATATATATGCCGAACTTTTTATTGAAGCCTAAAAAAATGTTAAAACATTTATAGTGCATGCATTTTTATTAACATTATATATAAATTTATCTCAAGTTCACAAACCCTCGTCAATGTAAAATTATTAATTTTTTAATAGATACTTTTTTTTTTTAATTTTAAGTGTGTAGTTTTTTAAAAAAGGGAATGAGAATACATGTAAGGGGACTATTTGCAAAAATGACTCTCTCCAAATAACAGCTAAAATATAGAGTATGATCCTTTAATTGTCTACCTTGTCCAATTGGCTTCTATATCTTATGACTTATGACTTCTTTGGTGGGGGGTAAGTTCGCCGAACACTGCGACCTTAGGTCTATTGTATTCAACCCCAAGAAATGATACAGTCACAAGAGACACACAAAGAAAGAGACGACACAAACACATAGACAAATAACAACATTTATTGACGGTCACAAACATCCATGCCTGACCGGGATTCGAACCCGACTTCAGCAGCTCCAAAGGCTAGAATCCTAACGAGTGTGCCACCGAGGCGGCTTCTATATCTTAGTAATATTCTTTAGAATATAAGTTTTGCGAGTACATCCACCGCATAAACTTGATAAAACCATACTGGCTTTATAACTTTTATGTTAAAATATTTTTTACAAAAAAAAAAAATTCTTTCCATAATTTCTTTGAATATCTACTTTTTTTTTATCTTTTTCATAAATTTATTCGATTGCATTAAGGTATTTTTTTCAAGATAGGATTGAAAGTTTTTTTTTACTGCTTACATGTTTTTTTAAGCGAGGAATTGTAATACCAGATTATTCTTGAGATTTAAAAAAAAAAAAATCAAGCGATTATGTGAGAAAATGACGTCACAAAAATAACGACTCGAAACAAAAAGATATCAGAATAGTTAAAGCTATATTTTTATGTTTGTTTGAAAGCAAAGGCAGCTATTGTTGTCTAAACTATGCACTACAAAAAATCATAAGAAATTAGTTTTAAGATAATTGAAGAGCTTAGTGGAAGAACGTGCTAAGTGAAAAAAAAGATGAAAACGAGAAAATGAGCATTTAAGTTTTTAGTTTGCTCTCAGATCTGTTAACCGGTACTTGCAAATCTAAAAAAAATATACTGAACTTAAAGTTTATATAAAAAGTAAGAACTTGTAATCGTTAAAGTAGTTAGTAATGTGTTCATTGACACAAACATCTAAATTTTTTGAAAAATGTAACTTAGCACGTTCTTCCACTAAGCTCTTCAGTTCCAATAAAAAACAACAACTTATTTTTGGTGTGCTTTCTATCATTTCGGGAAATAGAAGCCTTCGATAGAAATTAAAAACAATTACCTTTTTAAAACTTTTTGAATGGAATTCCGAAAATATCTTAGAAACAATTTCTAAACACGAAAAAATACATCAGAGACTTTACTCTTAGAATGAGTTATGAAGTCAAAAGAATTCCATTTTGACTTTCTGAAGATTGGTATAGAATCTGCAAAATGTCTTTGTTGTATTTGGATCGCCTTTTTGGATTACCGAACAATACAGGGGTTTACAATGTTGTTTTTAGGTGTTGGTTTCACAGAGCTGTAAAATGTTTAAAAAATCATATTGTGTAACAGAAATATTTTGGCAGTAAAGTATCTTGAATATAGCTGTTATGTTATAGGCAATATGTGCTGACCTTATATTCCCTTACCTAAGCAATACAGAACATATTAGTGTTTAATAGTGTTAATATAAACTTAAAACTGGGGGCTGTGGGAAGCCTTGTGGTTCACATATCGATTTCCGGATAGGAATGTCCCGCGATCGAGTCTCGGTAGCACTGAAGACCCACCGAGTATATGCGTGTCGAGTACGTGCTCGTAAAATCTGTTGGGTCCGAATGTATTGCAGGTGGTCATTGCGCAATTTTTCACGGATACAGGTGCCGGGAGACAATTTCCCTCTCCTTCAGGGTCTAAAGTGTGGAGGTGGCACTTAAAAGATGGCAGTATCTGTCACGTATGTGTGTGTTGTGTCTGTAGTACTTGACGAAGGCTTATAAGCGGGTCTCTGACCAAGCACGCAAGCCTAAAAGTATATGTATACCAACCAACTCAAATTAAAACTACGTAACTAAACACGAAAAAACTAAAGGGGGACATTCAAAGGATACTGATTTTCTACTGATTTATTATAATCTTGACATTATTTGTTTTGGACTATTTGAATCTAAAATATTTTAAATATCTTAAAAGGAATTATAAAAAATGAAATAAACTACTATTAAAGTATTTTTAGATTTAAATAAATTATTTTAGGTTAAAGTATTAAAAAGCTAGTAATTATGCCAATTTTGTTAAAAGATCTTGAATGTTTAATAGTTCATCTTTGTTTTTAAAAGTATTTAACAACTACTTTATAAACGATTTCTGAGTTTTGTAGTTTTAAACATCCGTCTTATTGATAAGCATTCTTTATAATTAAATACAAAGGAAAAATATATAAATCTCCTTATTTTATTTTTACATAATATTTTTAAGTAATCGTTAGTAATTATATTTTTCGAGTAATTATAGTAATTATTTGTGTAGTTTTCAGCATACCAAAAAAATATACTTAATTATAAACTAGTTTATCCATATTAAGCTAGTTTTTAATAAAAATTAAAGTTTATATTTTCTCAAACAAACAAAGTAGTTCTTCAAGTTTTACTTCGAATGATTATTATTCAGAAAGCTGAAACTATAGAAATCAGAATCAAATGGGACACTAGAAGTAAGGGAAAAACATTTGGAGTTCTTGGAAGTTTATTTGAAGATTTAAATTTAGCCCACAAAACAGAAATCTTTCAATATTCATGAAACATAAACACAGAATCCAGTGTTTTTACTTTTGTTAATTTAGCAAATTTCCAGTTTCTAGGACTAAAAGAATGTAAGAGAAATTTATGACAAGCAAAATTTAGCACGTAAAGCCATCATATGCTTTATATGCTTTTGTTTATGTGCAACTTTTTTCGCGAATTTTATTTTGCTGCAAAATTTAAAAACTTTCGGAATAAAATACATAAAAAATATTTTATTTTTTTCTATTAAAAAAGTTTTAAAAAATAAATAGCATAAAATATTTTAAAGAAATTTATTAGTGTAGCATTTAAGATGTAACTTCTCAAAATTAATTTTTAATATGACATATACGCTTCCATTCAAATATTTTCCAAACACGTTCTAATAAATATTGAAATCGAAAATTCGCAAATTATTTCACCTTATGACTTATGACTCGTCCTTGCATTGAAATTACAATAAACTATTGCTTTAAAATTACTCTTAAATATACTATTAAGTTGTTTGAAAATAATATATGTTGTTTGATTTGTCACACTAAAATATTTTGCAAAATATATTTATAAAGAATTTCAATAGTTCCTGGCCAGTTAGGGCTGAATGGAATGTTTACACATAATCTATGAAAAATCCATTCATAGATAAGTGTATTTAATCATTTCAAACAATTGTCCCTGTTTTTTGCAAATTTCATTTCTCTTAATTTTTAACATCAAAACAGCCGTTCAAATAAATAAGTAAAACATATTAATGATTTCAAAGCTCATTTATATTTAAATGCAGAAGAATGTAAATATTGTAATAAAATGTGAAGAAATAATCACACATTTGCAATTATTGCGAAAAATTTATGTACTTAAATACAAGCTCAACACGTAAAAAATGCTATAATAACATAAAAGTAAATAAATTAAGTAAAAAAAAAATATTTAAATACGAAGAAAATATTTTTTACGTAAAAAATTAATTTTTAACGATTTACGTCAAAAACAAACATCAAGACTGACACATTGCGGACAGTTTGTTTAAAAAGCTTATTCCGCTTAAGGAAATTTACAAAAATAAACTGATGTCATGATTTTGACAAGCTGTTAATGTAAATAAACTTCAATGTCACATGCATAAATTATCCGTTTTAGACTCATTCCCCCCCCCCCCCCCATTTCCTTTGTACTTTTTATATGTAACTTGAAATCAATTTACTTTACACTGCGTTAATTATTCAGTTTTGAGGCATTCTCAAGAGTTAGTTGGGATGTGTTACACGTTTCGTGAATAAAACAGCTTTCGGCCAAATGAATATTAAATGGCATGGTTTTTAGGTCTAGTTTTTCATGGCAATAATTAATTATTCCCTTTGTAACCCCTTAACAATGAGGTTATTTTGGTTAAAAAAAACACATAATCTCATAAATCCATGCATATTTATGAATATAAGCTATGAAAAGATAAAATACTTCCACAAAAAACTCTTGAAAAAAAATTCAGTATTGGTATGGAAATTATATGGGTGGAAAAGAACATTTTGAAATGCTAAAATAAAATAATAAAAAAGAAATTGGGGAATTGAAATGCTATTACAATCGCATATACCTTAAGTAATATTACCTTGAGATTTTTATAATGATTCCCTTAAGTGCAAAGGTAATGAGGATGGATTATACTTTTGACTAAGGGATATTACAATTATCCAACTTCCATTCAAACAAATGTATCTGCACATATAAATGGCTGAATGCATATAAAGATTTACAGGATTCTGTTCTTATTTGTATAGATGAGGAGACTTAAGGGGGAATGGGCGTGCAGGACCGGGGGTCTCCAAACTCAAGTGCCTAAATGTTAATCCAATGGGAAAAAATTGTTTTCTTTGCCACATTTCTCCGGCTGTAGTGAATATTTTTACAAGCGGATTTTTTTATGTGATAAATGTAGCTGACTTACAGGTCTCTATCTTCCCACTTTTTGAAATTGCTTCGAATATTTTGTGTAAAATAATTTATTGAATATTAAAAAAAAATATTCGTACCAATTTCAAAAAGTGGGAAGATAGAGACCTGTAAGTCAGCTACATTTATCACATAAAAAAAATCCGCTTGTAAAAATATTCAATACAGCCGGAGAAATGTGGCAAAGAAAATAATTTTTTCCCATTGGATTAACATTGAGGCACTTAAGTTTGGAGACCCCCGGTCCTGCACGCCCATTCACCCTTAACCTCTTAATACCCGAGCAAATCCTTCATGTATATGCTAATAATAAATAAAATATGCTAAAAAGTATGTTTTGCAAGAAGTTAAAAAAATATGTTCAATAGTTACTAGGGACACGTCTTAAACTATAAAAATATACATTTTTGTGCTATTAATGCAACAGAAAAAAGCTGTATAACTTATTTGTAGTTAACAGATTATTTTAACATTGTTTTTTTATTCAAAACTAGCAAATTTATACCCGTACTTCGCACGGATTAAATAAATATCAAATCGATCCAAGTATGTGTACCATATAACCTGTTATAAAATCATAAACTTAAGTTATTCTCTTCCCACTCGTTATCAAGTAAAAATCTCAATTCATTGCCCTAATATTCTAAAATCAGAAATACGCTGTAAAATGTACTCATAAATGTCATCACAATTCCCTCATAAATACATAAAACCTTTTAATTCTTTTGGCTCGTTTTGGTAAATAATTTGGCGAGAAAATAGATATAGCTACAAACACACCCATTATACGGCTCTAACACAACGACCTTAGCATATCCAACCAGCTTATAAATTATTTAAAAAAACATTTTGCCCATTTGGCGAGTTTTAATTAATAATTTGGCGAGATTGGCAACATATTTGGCGAAACAATAAAGACATAATACCCTTATATGCAGCTCTAGTGCGATGGCTTAATTAACCATCATAGTTCAGTAATAGCTTAACAAACATTTTGCTCATTTGGCGAGTTTTAATCAATGAATTGGCGAGATTGGCAACGTATTTGGCGAAAAAGTAAAGACATAAAACCCTAATATGCAGCTCGTGTGATGACCTTTATTAACCATCATTGTTCAGTAATAGCTTAACAAACCATTTGCCCATTTGGCGAGTTTTTATTATAATTTGGCGGAATTGGCAACTTATTTGGCGAGAAAATAAAGACCTAACGGCAGCTCTATACTTCTCCCGACCTTAAGTTTGCAGTATACAAATGTTCTACGAGAAAAAGGGTAAATAGTTCTCATTTTCGAGGGCGAGAATCGAATACAAAAAGGTATTTCACATTCAATAAACAAATTGATTTGTTATTTCAAGACATAAATTTATTATTTTTATTAGTTAAGCTTCAGTTAGAGTGTTATTTAAATTATTTCCCCCCTTCGATTTTGACGTAACAGGGCGCACGAATATCAGGGTCGAAAGGAGCAGCCAATCAAAGTACGCGAAAGTGCGGCGCCAGCCGGGTTGTTTACCCAGTTTCCTCCGCTCAGTACATTTCTATACTGCAAACTTAAGGTCGGTTTTGGTATAGAACTTATAGGTTAACTACACAGTTATTGCCTGAACATGCATATTTGTAATCAACAGAACCATCATTGACGAAATCATCAACTAAACCCATAACAAATCCAGGAATCAAGACTTGTCGGAAATACGTCACTTGAAACATATCAATTATTTTCAAATAATGAATTTAGTTTCTGAAAGTTATGGCAACACAATAAAATAAACATTTTCAATTTTATTTATTTTCGTTGAAAGTTTTATTTAATTGTTTCTTCAGATGGCATCAGGAAAGTAAAGAAATCGTCGGATTTGAGCGAAAGTGGTGTAGTTTTCCCAGAAAATTCGAATTTTCTCTAAAAATAGAACACTTTGAGCTCTGAAAGTTCTTATTTTGTAACTCAAGTAGGAACTACGCATTTGTGCCAAGTTACGAGTCAAACAAATGTCTAGTTTGTGAGTTTCGGAGAGACATATATACACACACATACAAAACTTCATTTTTATTATTATAGATAGCTTTTAAATTAACTACAAAAAGAAATTTGTGAAAAGTTTGAGAAAAAAATTAAATAATTTTTTTAACACTCTATTATCGTATTGACACTCGTGCAACTTCATTTTTATAGAAATAAATTACTGATTCTTTGATCGAACCAGGTCAATTTCTGAACTAATTAAAATTTTAATTGTTTGTGGAAAGGTTTTTAAAAATGGAAAGGTTTTTAAAAAAGATTTTTTTTCACTCTTTTCATAAGATGCCAACACTTCAAGTTAAAATTTCTATTTCATAATAGCAATAAAATCCAGATATTTATCGATCTGCTTTTATTTAAAGATTCTCTGATGAATGGTCTGGCTGAATCCCATTAGCAGGAATCCCGTCAAACTGACCGAAGCTGACCTAGCATTCATGGCTAGTCACTAACAGAAAATAACTGTCAAAAAGGTTTAATAAATTGCCATTTAAACTTTAAATAAAAACGTGTATTAAAAAACACTTAAGGCATTCATTTGTTACATATATTTTGCTTTTCAAAACGTTTTTGCTACTGTTCATTTACAATTATAACTCTTACAGGTTACAACATTTAAGAAGCTATGCATTAAAAATAAACGCAAGGCGATATTCGGTTACAAAATTTTGCCTTTCATTTTCGTGATTGTACATTCACAAATAAGATTCCTACAGTTTACAACAACTTTCAATTCACAATTACAACAGCCTTCCTAGCCAATGAAATTTGTTCAACAAAGACCATGATAAAAGCTCTGGACAATCCTTAGGTTCTCTGATGAATGGTAAGGCTGAATCCCATTATCAGGAATCCCGTCAAGCTGACCTAGCATTCATTGCTAAACACTAACAAAAAATAACTGTCCAAAAGGTTTAATGAATTGAAATTTAAACTTTAAATAAAAACGTGTACTAAAAGAAATTCTTAAGGCATTCATTCTTTACATATATTTTGGTTTTCAAAACGCTTTTGCTACTGTTTGTTTACAAATGTAATCCTTACAGTTTACAGCAACTTTAGGAAAGATGCATTAAAAATAGAAGTAAGACGTTATTTTGTTATATAATTTGGCTTTTAAAAATAATTTTGCAATTATTCGTTCACAAATAAACCTCTTACAGTGTGAACAACTTTCAATTCCCAATTACAACGGCCTTCCTGCCAATGAAATGTGTTCAACAAAGATCTTGATAAAAGCTCTGGACAATCCTTCTCTGATGAATGGTCAGGCTGAATCCCATTAGCAGGAATCCCGTCAAACTGACCGAAGCTGATCACCAGGATCCTCCCCTTAGATTGAATGCGTTTCGCGATAATAGGAATCGTCTCGGCACATTGTGATAGATGAATGTATAAATGAACCTTTATAATGGGTTTCGTATTCGGAGTGTAGAGGGTTATAGTCTGGGCCTGTTCTAGGAAATCTCAGACTATAGGCACAAACTATAACGGAAAATTTTATGGGCCCCTTTACGGGAAATTTTATGTATGATTTACAATAATGATGGTGCTATATGATCTATGCATTAAATTTTTCCTATAATTTTATGGGTTTCCTTATAAACATCGACCAGAACAATCACGTTTGGTCAATTTCTCAGGCAAAATTAAGCAAAAAACAAAGTGGAGTATCAGATTTTTTTTAGTTTACTGATATTTTGGGGATTTACAGCATTTAGCGTAATAGAAACTGAAATTCAGAGGCCCTTAACATTTAGGAGCCTTGGTCATAGTCGAGAAGTTGTGAGGGTCATTGTCGTTGAAGTTGTTTTAACATTTTATTGATTTAGAAAAAAGTTATCAGTGAATGTTACACTATTTTTGCCTTTACTTAATTGTTGAATTTATTTTCATTTTTTGTTACTATTGAATAGTTTATAATATGGGAGACCGAAGTTAGTTTTCCAATGGTGCAAGTCTTCCACCTTGGAAACTGGAAATGAGCAATTATGGGGCGCCAACGATTTTAAAATCACCATTCTTGGACTTAACCATTTACTGTTAAAAACTATATTCATATTTAGAAAAATAGTAATGCTTATATGCAGCTAAATTGTTTTTTAAAAAAACCAATAATATCCTATTTTCCCGAAATACTTAAACCAAAATTATCCAAGCCAAAAAGAGTGCCTGGAAAACTAACCATAGTTTCCTTACTCAATTTAGCATATCTCAATACTATTTACTTTAATACAGGTAATGAATTCATTTTGATCACTTTATGGTTTTATCGGACAAGAAAAAGAAGTTTTTTAGAAATTATTTTGAAGCTTTTTACAGATGTCACCAATGATTTAACACTAACAAATTATTCGTTGAAATGGAAGCATAAATTGTTGCCTTGTTACTTTGAATCAGCTCAAGGTGGAGAGTGAAAAAAAAATACCCTTGTGCATAATTGTGTTGGTTTGAATGAAGTAAATTACTACTACATTAGTTTGAACAAAAACTCTACAGTCATTAAAAATGTTAAGCGTTAAAAATGTTGCGTTTCTTCAGGAAGGATCCCCACTGAGACCAAAAAAGACTACAGTAATTAAATTTAAACTAAGCACGGATTTTCAAGAGTGCTGTTTTGACACCAAGTTCCTTAAAAGAGACTGTCAGTCCCATAGAGCTAATGCCCCAGTTTTGAAATCTCAACTTTTGCAAAAGAATTGTTTGGTCATGTTGTCACATTTCCAACAGGCGTGGGAATTATCAGAACATCAATTTAAAACAAAATTGAAAAGAAAATTAAGGGGACACATTACCTAAAAATTTAAATCCAGTATTTTTTTTCCGCTAGCGTTCAAATTAAACTATTTTTATAAAGAACTAACATTCAATAAGCATATACAAAAAATTTATTAATATTGAAACATTAGTTTTTTCAAAATATTCAAAATATTAAAAATAATAACGATTTTTCAAAATACTATTAATCCTACAATTTAAGGAATTTTTTAATGGATGTTTTTTCAAAATGTTCCCACAACATCTGTTAATAAAAGTTGGTATGGATATTGAGCTACCAGTGCCGCCTCGGTGGCTGAATGGTTAGTGTACTGGCCTTTGGAGCTGCTGAGGTCGGGTTCGAATCCCGATCAGGCATGGATATTTGTACTTGTCAATAAATGTTGTTATTTGTCTATGTGTTTGTGTCGTCCTTTCTTTGTGTGTCTCCTGTGACTGTCCCTTCTGGCGAGCGGGGTAATGGGCTACATAGCATACGCCCTTCCCTTCTAGAGGGCGCATTTGCATTCCATTCCATTGAGCTACCAGTTAAACAAAAATAGTTATGCAGATTTATGTATAAAAATAGTCAAAAAATAAGATTTTTTTTCTAAATTTTCAACTTTATCACTTTTAAAAAAAATTCTAATCACACTAGACCTTATCCCATACCAACTTTTGTTTATGGTATACGCCTTAATACAGGGGAAATAATTGGAGCTCTACGTTTATTAACTTAAAAGCCTTAGGCTTTTAACCATTCATAAGCTAAAAAAATAATATTAAAAAAATTAACAGAAAATTTCAAAAAAAAAATAATAATTTGCAAAACCACCATATTATTTTCAATAAACCTCTATCATTATAAATGATACCTTCTTTTTTGCAATAATTTATATCACAGAGTTCTAGCATGTTCAATCAGTTTCTGGGCAGCCCTAAATTTTAGGTAATGCGTCCCCTTAAGTCCGGTTGATCAATTATTAATTGAGAAAGTTTTAATAGTGTCGCCGACTGCTGTATATTTTTTGCATTTTAAAATTTTTTAAATATATTATAAATAACTAGATAACATTTTCTTTTCAAATTTGTTTCATTTCGTTGCTGTGTTGATTCCCATACATGGGGGAAAAAAGCTAACCTACTTCTGCGGAAGTAGTGATTCCAAAACTAATGCATTACTTCAATGGGATTGACAATCCTCCTTAAGAAACAATATTTCTTTTGCTAGTAGTTAAATGAAGTAATTGTTTCTAAAGGCTAATACACTTTACAGATAAAATCCCATTTGTCTCATAAATGAGCTGTTAAATAGTTTAGTAGTGACAACTTAACTAATAGACTAATACTGTGCATAAGAGGAAGTCAGTTTTAAATCTAATTTTGCTATTTCCAGTAGCTTATTTTCTATTTTACTTTGACAAAAGTGTTTAATAACCTAAGAATTCTCATAAGAGTGCATATAATGGTAAGAGAATTTTGATTAGTTCTACATTCATGGATTTTTCATTTTAATCAAATAAGGGACAGAACAGTTATACTAAATGCAATTTTTCTACTTTTTAGTTAGCAGATTTTCTGGTCATTGCAGTTTTTTAAATGATTTATAAAACATCTTCAAACCAAGATTTCAAATTCTCATTTAAAATACTGATTTTATACTAAATTTATAATAATAAAAAATATTTTTATAAATTATTTTTAAATACTAAAATTATTTAACTACTTCCACAACAATGTTATTTGCTTTCTTTTGTTTTTCTAAGAATGTCAATTCGTTCAAATTAGCCAAATATCAGATTACAAACTTGAAAAAATCTTTGAGAACTAAAGTATTTAGTTTTTTGGTTGTGGAGTTATTATTCATTTTCAGTGACATATTTTTGACTATTACGCTTATTAATACATTTTAATTAGCTTTAAAGCAGAAAATTACTAATTTAGAAACTTTCAATTTTTGATGCAAGAATCTTTAAAGCTGCCACATTATTTGCATATAATCCATGATCTCTTTCCGTACTGTCAAGTATCTATTTACTAATTTTATATAATTGCTATAATTATCCTTCCCACTTAAATCATAACACAGCATCATTAAAGGATTCACTTAGTTACTTATTTTATGGTCTTTTGACATGAAGTTTTGACGCGAAATATTTTCACAATACTGTATCTGCATTTTTAATCTAGAGCTTCCATATTTAAATCGGTGAGTGCAGAAACCACTTCAGTCAAAAAAAATCCGAAAACTTGTTTTCAATGAAAATAAATGTATAAAGGCAAGATGCGGAGTTACTACGTTCTTTCTCCCTACTGAAAAATTTGAAATTTGTGACTGGCGTTGTTTCTGCACTCACCGATTCATTTATGTTGGGTGTGGCAATTAAAATTATAAAGTAAGGTTAGGCTTTTGTACTTAATAAATGAAATCTACTTTTTGATTTCCAGAATTTTTTTTATGTAATAAATCAGACTTGTACTCGTCCCGGACGGTTTCCTACACTCAAAAGAGAACGCCCAATTAAAATTTCCTCAATTCTTACCACAGTTTCAGATTTGTTGAAAATGCATCGTCCGGGTTAGCGTTTCAAAAAGGCTGTTATAGCAGAAAAGACCAATAAACTTATAATTGATGACAAACCAACTTTTTTAATAGTGTCTAATTAAAAAGTCTAGCAGTTCCTAGTTTGCAAAAAAAAGACTAATATAAAATATTATGCTTTTACTTAAGTGCTCCCCACTTTAATTGAGAGTGCCACTGTAACTTTCAACATTGCATATGATGTACAGTGCTGCACAAAAGTTTAGGCACAGATGCAATTCATGAAACAATCGTCAATTTCGCCTATTTTTCATTATTTTTTATTGTATATATTCTTTAGACAGCATGAAAAATAATAGTTTTAAAAAAAATCCAAAAAAATATAAATAAATTTGACTTGCGATTTTTTGACTCGATTTTTTTATGAATTGCGTCTGTGCCTAAACTTTTGTGCAGCACTGTAAGTTGTTCAAATACTAAATAGGCTGAAGTGTAAGCTTGTTTTCACTGCATGAGCTTCAATTTAAAAAAAAATTGCTGACATTTAATTCCTTATATTTTTACAATTAATTCCAGTAGTAGATGGTTATAAAGGGTTAATCCTTGCTTTGAGTTTTAAAATTAAATAAAATATATTAAATTTACTAAAAAAAAAAATAATTTTTAAATTATGTGCATTGCTGAAAATCTGACAGTAAGGAGACTGCTATATATTTCTGCAGCACTCGAAGAGTCAAAAAAGGAAAAAAAATAAGATATTTAAATATGAATTTAAATGTGATGGATTATATATTTATCGCATGCTTCCACATATTTATTTTTATTTTTTATGGGGAGTTATAGTATGAATAGCATAAACACAAAAAAAATCGTTGCTGAAGAGGTGCATCATAGCTATTTTTTAAAAATATTGTAATGTTCTTATGAATAAAGTATAGCTCTATAAATTTATATCAAAGTAATTTTTCATTTTATGTTTAGATTGTAAAGGATATCCTTGTATAATATTATATGTTTTATGAATTCTCGTATAAGGTATAAAATGAAGTTTTATGCATGGTTTGGGATATGACTTACATATTTCAAATTTTATCTATAGGTTATGGTTACGGATACATTTGCTTACTGAAATTATTTGGCTAAAATTATGGGATTTAGAGGCGCAGTGGCTGAGAGGTTAAACGTGTCCGCCTCGTAACCTCAAGTCGGATTTTCATGATGGGAAAAGCTTGGACACGCATCTCATACGATTATCTGACATGTTAAAGATTCCTAGAGGGCCCATTTGGCTTTGGTTCTCTCAAAATTAAATCTCGGCATACTTTAACATCCACAGAGAGCTCGGTTTCATTGTAATCTGCGCGTCATAATCGAAGCCAGAGTCGCCTAAATGGTGCCACAAAAAATTTCTCTCAGTTTTGGTTAATATGCCGAGTCTGCAAAAGCCTGATTTCTGATTACCAATTTATCAGCCTTATTGGAAAAAAAAATTATGTGATTTTGTAATTAATTATTTTACGGCACTCAATGAGCTATGATTCCATTCAGTAGTATAGAAAATTCATTTATGTAAACTTTTGGATATAGATATTATATGCTTTTTGGAAGATTTGAAGAAATAATACCTATATGTTACCAATAAATCTTGATGTATCATTTATTCGATTAATTCGGTTGGAAAATGTTAATTACTAAAAATTTCATTTATTCAAGTTTGAGATTTTCAAGTAAGAAAATTGACGTGGATGAAAAAAAATATTATTTTTTTCAATCAGTAATACATTGAATGTATATCTCAGATTGTTCTGGTTTTTTTAATGCCGAATAAAGAAATAATAAACTTTTATTATATTTTGTAAAGCAAATGATAAAAATTGAAGTATTTTACCATTTTAAGTTTTATTTTTAAATTTCAGTTGGTCGGAATATGCTAATAATCTATCTAAGGATTTTTGTATTTTGCGAATTTTCTTTTATAAGTAGTTATTTACTAAAGTAAAACTTAATAGACATTTCGTTATGAAACCTGACAATGACTTAGGACTTATGACTTTCTTGGTGGGGGGCAAGATCGCCAAGCACTGCGACTTTAAGTTTATTGTAAAACCTGACAATGCAGATAAAAAAAGTTTATTTACAAAACATATTGATAACGGATGTAGTTTGCGTTTACTTTTTAATTAGAAAAGTGTCCTTTAAAAAATATATTGAATGTCTAGCTTTCAGTGGATTTCATAAAAAGAAAATCCATTTGAATCATTTCATATAATACACAATAGAGAAAACGCCAATTGTTCAATGTAATATGAAAAATATACTTTTAAAAAATATAAACATTCAATTGTGTGTCTTATTAAAATTAGATTTCAAAAAGTATCAAAACACCTCATTAAAATAAATGTCTTAAATTTATACAAAAGCTGCTTTCACTTTTTAAAATGAATTTTTTTTATGTAATAAACATCAGAATATTTCTCTTCAAATTGCATTGTACATATATTACTGCCCCATTTCAGAAAAAAAAACTTTCTTTAAAATCTCAAAAAACTCCTCATGGAATAATACATACGCTTAAATTTTTAAGAAATACGTGATTTCCATAATAAAGCCATATTCACGGAGACAATGTACAACTTTCCATCTTTAGGGAATACTCGTTAATTTTTTAGCCTTCCTAGGAAACCTTTTATTATATTCCAAGCACTCGTAGCTATGACGACGAGTTATTAGTAGACAGATTTTTAAATCTTTTATAAAATGTTACCATTGTTAAAATACAAATGAATAGTAATAAAAAGTCCTGTAGCAATTTATTGTCAAGTTTCTCATGGTGCATACTATAATGACAAAGATTTCCTTTTTGATGTTACGAGATTTAAATTATTTTTTTTTACAAATTGGAGAGTCGTCTATGTTCTTGATAAAGCATTTTAGATGATCTAACTATTAAAATGAAGGAATAACTTTTGAACTTCCGCTGTTTTTAAATTTTAAATATGAACATTAAAGGATTTGTTAGAGAAAATAAAAAAGTATTTCCTCTTGGTGCGAATAAATATATACAATGAATTTAAGCTTTTACAAAATATCTTATTCTATAAATTTTATCTTGATCATATTAAAAGCAACTTTTTATAAGTTACACATTATAAGTTATTCTAAAAAATAAAATATTGATTTAAGACACTTCATTTTTTTCAATTTTTTCTTGTTCTGAAGTTAATTAAATTTCTATTTTTAAATTTATTATAATAATATCAGAGCTCATTATTTCTAACTTAAGTACTTTATCAATATTTGTGAGGTTGTAGCTTTATTTTCGTTTTTAATGATCACTAGAATATGAGAAATTTCGTTAATTACATGTACCTTTTTTTAATACTTATCCAGCTTTTAATTTATATTTATTATTATATTGCTCTACCTTTAGAGTTAGTTTTAATGATAATACAATTAATTCCAAAACTATTTTGTCTGTACTCGCCATTTTTATTTATTTTATATAAAAAAAATATTATTGTTCTATTTACGTTCTTTTTTAAAGTGAAAAATACTTATTTTTTTATTCAAAGCAATCATTTTGAAACAATTAAATACAAATTAAAAACAACATGTAATTTATAAAAATATCCGTTAAACTAATAAACTGAAATAAAGAACAAATGTAAAAAGCTAAATTTATAAAATGTAATCCATATTTTATTACAAATGTTTTGTAATAGTAGAATACTATTGTATTTCACACAATAATGTTTGAGTTCACGCATTTTTATTTCATACAAAAAAAAACTACACAGCAAGCAAAACGCATTCAAAAGTTTTCTATTTTACAATAACTTGCATTCGCATAAAACATCACCTATGAAAACATAAAAACGTTTTCGAACTCAACCACAATATTTTCGGAATGTAAATCTTAAAAATACATCAACCTTTCACCAGGTCTAAAGTGTTTGCACAACAAACGAAATTCAAAAATGTGGAATATCTCTTCCCCCCATTCTCATTTTTCCTACATTACGAAAATGGCTTTCAATGGGCAAGATATTCCGTTTTTTCCTCGACGCCGTTTTTTCCCGCCATTTCGAACGTGATACGATTCCTGCTGCCTTCGAATAAAAACGTCTCTGTGGGATTCTGGAATTTCCTCTTCCATTGACAAATTCTGGTTTTTTTTCTTTGCACTGGTGAAAAAACATTCTCAAAGTGGGCACTGAATTCCCAAAAAAAGGAATCTCTGATCTTTTTTGGAATCGAAAATAGTTTGAATCTCTGTTGATATATATTAATCTAGTTTTTTTTTATGAAATAGTTTTAAGATATTATATGAATTTATGGGTTTGGACATGATTTCTATGCGTTTAAATACAATTTTAAATGTTTTCAAAAAATTAAAATTACGGATACAATAAGCTTAATGTTTATTTAAAAATTTTGCTCTCAATTAAGACATTTATTTTTTAAATTGAAAATAATTTGAATTCATTCTTCTTTTAAAAGGGGTTTAAAAATATATTAAGTATTAATTTCTGTTTTGTCACAATTAATTTCAAAAAGTTTATTACTCTTTCAAAAATTATCAGAAATTATAAGCTTATTTTCTTTACTTAAAAATGCTCTTCTTATCGTTTAACTTTTACCTGCGTATGTCAATGGAATTCCAATGCATTTGCATAGCATTCGAAAATCAAAATAAAATTAAACTTGAAAACAAATGGTGTTAGAGAAAAAACATATGTTCAAAGTTTTGTCCTTTCTCAATGCCTTATAAAAAAAAAGTACGTTTATTTTTCCGTTAGGAAACTAAGTTGCATCTTAAAACCCCTTAGTATTCACTTAAATTATTCGAAAAACAAATTAAAAAAAATTGCTACATTTTAAATTGGTTATCTACAAAAGAAAGTAGGCGCCATTTGTTTTAAATATTTTTCATTAAAAAAAAACCGTATCGAAACTTCATGCTGCAATAAAAATTGAACAAATAGTACTTCCTTGCCACGTTTAACTTCTTTTCCAATGTATTCACAAAATTCCAGTGCTCACTCAACTATTCAAACGGCAGAAGGAGCTTACAAGTGCACAAGAAAGATAATTGTTTAAAGCAAGAAAAGAAGGATTCGGGGATGTTAGTTATACATAAAGAACATAGCACTTTTCGCGAAAAGTGACAATTTAGGAAAAAAATACAATTTTCTAGATGACTGGCCTTAAGGACGAAAGATTTTAAAATGTAATGTTAATTATTTTTTATTTTTTAATGACTGTAACTTTGTGAGGTTGTGTTTAACACCCGTAAAGTAGTCGGATAAAATGTCAACGATATCTGCCCAGAAATAGTTTGAGAATTAACTTTTCAAAATACATAAAGTGCAGCATAAACATTTACAATTTAAAAATATTGAATGATGTTAATTTTTAAATTTTCGATTATGCTTATATTATTAAACGCTAAATATTGTTATTTGAAGATTCTGTTTATATAATTGTTTATTATTTATTCACACATTATTTTTTTACAAAACTGGAACTGTTTCATATTTCTTTACTATTACAACAGCTGGTATTTCTTATTGAAAATATATTTCACTCGTTAAAAACAATTAAATATCTATTTATAATATTTCTTTATTAAAAAAACATCTAATGCATAACAAATTAAACAATAATAATATAAAAAAATAATGCATAAAAAAATTAATATAGGTAAATATATTTATGTAAAAACGCATTTAAAACTAGAAAATAAAACAAGTTTGTGAAAAAAAAGCAATTTATCAAAGTTCAAACAATGATGACGTACTAAAAAATTTATGTTCACAAATAAAATATAAGCTTTTTTTTAGCGAGTGTTACGATTAAGTTATTAGCAATTCCCTAATCTACACCACCATTAATAAAATATTCAAGTATCGTAATGAGAATTTGTGCATGATGAAGAAGGACTAATAACTGCGAAATTAATGATGTTTAAACTGCTGATGGATTTTTTTTTAAAAAAACATTCAACTTGAATTGAAAATGGAGTTTTGCATTAAGATAAAAAAATATCTTAAATAAATCTGCATTAAGATAAACAAAATACAGAATGATAATTCTAATAAAATAATTACGTATTGATTAGTATAGCAGTGTAAATTTTTCAGAAGCACTAAGTGGTTGAAGAAAAAAATAAATTTATGTTTTATTTATTTTGGAGCAATAATATTTATTCATTTAGAAATAAAATGACTTAAGCTAGTTGTTTTTATATCATGAAAGTCAGTTTTAAGAAACTATTAGATAACACATATTTGAAAAGAATTTTGGTTGTTAAATTTGTTATATTGAATTTTCGTTTTAATTTTTAGGGTACGAGGCAAAAGAAATAAAAGTAAGGAATTAACAATCTTCAGCCAGTTCACATAACTTAGTAAGTACCTAAAAAGTTTAAACTTATAATTACAAATTTTCTAACTAAATTTTTCTTTTAGTCATATGAAATGTGTGTTATTTTAATATAATCCTTGTTTCTAACAGCAATTTTGAAGTATAATGTCAATAAATATAAAAATTGAGGTTTTGGTGATTTTTACACCCATTTCAATAGTTCTGATTACCACCGGTTTCACCATTTTTTAAACATTCACACATTTTAACACAATTCTCAAAGAAAATCTAGTAACAGGGTATGTTTAAAAACAAAAAATAAAAACATGACAAAAACGGAACTAGATCTTGCTACTTGTTTATTGAAAACTTGTTTCTACAAGCAATTTGTAGTATTTTGATTTATTAAAAAACTACAAATTGTAGTATTTTGATTTATTTTAAAAAAACATATAAGTTTATTAAATAGATAAAAGTTTACTAACTTCATAAATAGATAAAAGTATACTAGTTTATTAAATTGATTTTTTAATATATAAAAGTAGTTATAGTTTTTTAAATATATAAAAGTATATTAGTTTATTAAATAGATAAAAGTGTGTTATTTATTACATAGAAAAATTGAAGGTATTGAGTTTTTAGTGCATTTCAATAGCTCTGCTTACCACCAGGTTTACTTTTTTTATTCAATTTCTAAGAAAAATCTAGCAACTAGGTGCGTTTTAAAATTTTAATGAAATAAACTGGCAGGGGAGAAAGTTTGGACTTTATTTTGTAGTTTTCAGACCCCGCTACGCAGTAAGATTAAGTTTGTTAATTTATGAATTTTTATTATTTTGATTAATGAAAACTGCTTCACACAAGCAATTTTAAAATCATATGTACATAAATATTCTTAAGAAACAACTGAAGAATTTGGTGTTTCATATATATTTCGGCTTGACACCAAGTTCACGATTATTTATTATTTCTAAAGAAATTCCACCAACTAGGTGGGTTCGAAAATTTTAATGAAAAGAAACCTGGCAAAGCAAGTTTGAACTGGATTTTGTAGTTTGCAGACTCCGCTACCGCATGAGATTAAAGTTTGTTATTTTGGATTTTCGGAGTATAACACGGATCAGTGAGAACTTGTTACGAAAAATAAGCAAGAGTTGACTTTAGTTCCTAGTTCTAAGGACACAAAATTGTAAGTTTGGAAAAGATTTCGAAGAAGAAATTCTAAACTATTTTTATACACCATGTAGCAATTTAACAATATTTTGTATTTGTACAAAAGTTAGTTTTTCTTACTAAAAAATATTTTGTAGCTTGTTATAAATTGTAATACTAAATCTTAACATGAAGTTTAAATTTTTTTAAAAACTGCATCGTATTGTATTTTGTGGCTTTTTAAAAAAAACTCTTTTTCTTTAAAAGCTTTAGCGTGGTCTACATACTTTTGAATATAAATTACTTTAGTAAAGGTAAATGCCCTTTGTTGAATTAAGTTTACCCAATATACACTTTAAAGAAAAACTGAAATGTTCACTATATTTTCCAAAAATTTTTAACAACGTAGAATGTTTCATCCTATAAAAAATGGCATACTCATACCATACACATTTTTCTGGAACATTAGAAGCCGAGCATTTCTAATATCAGCTAAAACAAGTGCCAAAAATTATGAACTTTTCTCTAAATATGCACCACAAAATAATCAATTTCATATTTGCATAGTCTTCATATTTAGTCTATGTATATTATAAATAATCATCATATTTAGTCTATGCACATTATGCATAGTCTCCGCATTTAGTCTATGCATATTATACATAGTCTTTATATTTCATTTTATCAATCATATTTATTTTCTATCCTTCAAGAGTAATTTTTGACTTTATGTATCGTAAATTAATACGAATATAACGAATCACGAATATAATTCATAAACAATTACAAAGATTGTTCTCATATACGTAAAGCATCATTAAAATAACTAATTTACACATAAAACCTCTTATACATCCTCGAATATCAAAGTTGTTTGAGGCATATGAACGAAGATTGTATGTTCTACGTCAAATCCTAATGTAGAACATAGTTAGGAACAGTTATACGATTATAAGCTAATTAGTTTAACAAATAAAATTAATATATTAATAATATATATATAAAAACTTTAAATGGGAAAAAGTAAAAAAAATCACAGTTTAAACTTTTTCAAAGTAACACAACAATGCATTGACAAACACTACAGACTACATATTTTACAATGTCAGAAATATGTTTTCTTTTTTTTTATCTAGATAAAATTTTCCTATTAAACTTAGCAAAAAGTATCTTAAAAAACGAATTTGATGTAAACCTAGCGATGCCGTCTTCGAAATGAAATTGGATATTCGTTCAAAGAATCATGTAAAGAATAATTGGGGTTTCAGGATAGCGTGTTTGGTTCATGGTTTTTCTAGATAAAATCGCGTGTCAGAGCTAAAAATTGCTTATATTTATGATATTTACAGCACATCTAAAAGTGAAGAAATGACAAAATAAATGTTGTTTGGTTGGTAGGTATACATATATTTTCAGGCTTGTGTGCTTGCTCAGAAAGCCGCTTAAAAAACCTCCGTCAAGTAAGACAGTCACAACACACTCACATGCACACATATACGTGACAGATGCTGCCATCTATCACGCGCCACCTCCACAATTTAGACATGTCCCTGACGGGGAGGGAAATAGTCTCCAGGAACCTGTACCCGTGGGAAATTGCGCAATGACCGCCCACAGGACTTTCGTACCCAACAGATTTAACGAGAACGTACTCCGCACATACTCGGTGAGTTTTCAGCGACCAGGACTCGATCGCGGGATCTTCCGATCCGTAGATCGAGACACTGACCACAGGGCGCCCCATAGCCCCAAAATAAATGTTTATGAAAAAGTATATAAACTTATTTTTAAAAAAATTCCGTAGGATTATATTAACTTCAAAGGTATCTGAAAAAAACAGCCAAAATAACTTACCTGAATTTTTTTTAAGTTAAATTAACCAGTAATTCGTGTAGAATTTGTACCGATCCATTAAATAAAGAAATTTAATGTATTTGAGACAGTGTAAAAAAAAGGTCATTTCTGCGCACTTTTCTTCAAATGTATCTTCTAAGCACGGATTTCTTACATTCGTCAATTTATCCACTGTTTGGGATTTAGAGAAAAAAAAAGGATTTTTCGCAGGCTTTTGAAAAATAACTTCTCCTACCGTATATATTAATCTTTATTTACAAAGAAAGAATTCCTTACAGACTGACTCACGTATCAATGTCCAGCCCAACTATTGAAGATACAGATATTAAATTTTTGAGCTTAATCCTTTCCTACTGAAGGTGTCATTTCAAAATTCTTACCAAAGGGGTCAGAGAGGGCAATGTGCCAACCGATTTTTCTTGAGGATTAGCATTGAGCATTGTTGAAATATACAAAATCTGATAGCTACCTATTGTACTTAACCTTTTGTCCGTTCGTCTATGTTAGCCTTTCTGCACCCTCCTTTCAAATTCTGTTCCAAGCGTCAGACTTTTTATGTTTTTTTAAAGAAAAGTACGACATTAAAGACCAATCTTATATATATTTTGTCCGGGGGCTGGGGAGCCCAGTCGGTTAAGCACTCGCTTAGCATGCGGAAGGTCCCAGGTTCGGGTCCGGGCATCGCCAAAATAGCTGCCGACCTATAAACGGTCCGTGCAGCCAAAAATGTCCGACGAATAATACCCCGTGTAAGGGAGTGCACGTTAAATATCCTTCAAAGTCCCAACGCTGCGTACGATGTCGCCCTTAACGGTTGCGTTGGGTGCCTATTCAGGTGTGGATCGTCACCTGACTGTGGTTCTAAAATACGACGCCCGTCGCCAATAGCCCTCGTGTAGCTCTAGTGCGACGATAATTCAAACCAAACCAAACCAAATATATTTTGTCCATCTGTATGCTTGTAAGATACATTTTTTTCCGTTTTCCGGAAAGTAAGCTATTTTAGTTCTTTCGTGTTTTCTTTTTTCTATTGAGGTAAACATAAATGTGAAAATATTTCTGTGGAAATTCTGTATGAATAAACTCCCTTGAGACTAGTTCAGTCGGATTTATTAAATGTTTCTTATTGCGATAAGCAAGTTATAACATTAAATGATTTTTTATAATAGTATTGTTATAATATAATAATTTTTAACATTAAATAAAACTTATATTAATAATTAATTACTTAATCATACTAATAATAATTAATACTTAATAACTTACTAATTATACTTAATTACTTATATATAAATACTTAATCATTCGTATGAAGATAGGTTACAAACGGGAATTCCATGGCTTTTCAGTATTTAATTCCATATTTAAAATTTTTATTTATTTAATTTCCAGCAAAGTACTTCTAATGCAGAGTCGTATGTTAAAAGAAAAATATCATGTTATAAATTATGAATAATCCTGTATCTAATCAAAATATCTTCATTTTTATTTGATGATTTCAGTTAATTTCAGTTCACTTTTGTAAAAATTGCATTAATTTAAATCGACTTACCAATTCAATGCAATGACATTTCAATATTAAAATCCTCTGAGGAATATTTTAATTGCGCTCTCATAAAAATAGCCTCACAAAATGCAACTAAATACTCAAATAGGCATAATTAAACTTATTGCAAATGAAGCCAATGTCTAAACGTCGCTGAATAAATTCTGGCATTTATTGCATATATTCAAAATTCCCTACGCTATACAGATAAGTGCCGTTGAATAAATTTCAAGCAATATCCTTTTCAACAGTGTTTACTTTTAAAGCATCTCTTTTGTCAGGTAGCTACAGGTCGGGGTGTGCTTTTGAATAAAGCTAGTCCGGTCCTGTCAAGATTCTTCGGTGCTTAATCAGTTAGGTTGGGTGATAAGCTTTGCGAAATAACACTTTGAGCACTTTCCTGACAGCTTTGACTCTAAGCTGGTGACGTGTTTAAGATGAGTTTAATAAGATTATGCTGTAGTGGCGGAATTTTTGTATGTTTAAAATAGAAATTTGCGCCTGGTTTAGAGCGTTTACTTGGTATTTAAATTTGATGTTTTGTGGTTTTATTTAAGCAAAAAGAGTATTTAAAAAGACTAAATAAAAAAAAAACCAAGTAAATAAACTAGGTTCTTATTTTAATAATGGTCCAAGTCAACTCTTAATTTTGTAAAGTAACTTATCTAATTTATTTCGTATGATAAAGTATAAAGTTCTAACGTAAGATTAATGGCTTAAAATCTTCCATAAAAATAAGGACTTAAGATCTTGCTTTAAAAAAGAAAGTGTGATATTAATAGACCATTTACTATAATTTAAAATCGACGTTTCTAGTGTAAGAATCCGACTTTCACTAAAATCAAATTAATTATACTTTATGAAGAAACATGTTGTAAAACTTAATGAATTTCAATGCAATCACGCTATTGTATTCTTATGATTATAAATCTTGTCTTAGTTAGCACACTATTGTGGAATCCACATGGACCATTAAGGTTATGTTAATTTGATATCATTCTTCTACAAAACACAAACAGTATCAGTAGCCCAGATAAGCTTTAACATATTTAAAATAACTGTATTTTATAAGCTGTTGACAAACAATAAATTAAACAAGGTTGATATATGTTGCCGCTGACATAGTTGTTTACACACTATGCAAAGTTACATAAACGCAATAAATATGCAATGTCTAAAAAAGAAATCCTTTTGACGATAATTAAAACGACAGTAAATACTTCAGTTAAAAGGCTTTAAAGCAAACTTCGTCAGCAGTTTACGTTATTTACATAAGTTGGCAAATATTTTGAGTACCTTTATTTTTATAGCTTTAACTTTATTGATTTCCGTACATTTGTATTTACGCTTGTATTTTTCAATTAAAACGTTTTCAATGTAATGACTATTTGTAAATACAATTATAAATCTTAGCAATTAAATAGCTTTTATATTTTCTGTGTTTAAAAAAGTTTAAAGGCTTAAATTTACCCCTTTATAGTTGAATGAATATAAATGTATTTTTAATCTGATCAAAAGTATTTACGTCCTAATAACAAATTTGTTTGATATGAGGCATTATAATTTGTGCATAGGTTTCAATAATAATTTTATACTTTAGTAGGTTTCAAGTATACAATTTAAACTTTTATTAAAAATTTGGTAGCAATTTGTTAATTGGAGTAATAAAACCTCTTAGGCTTTCTATCAATAAATAAAAATTTAAAAACAACCTCTTTGGATCACAAGACTTAAAGGAATTCGTAACAAAAAATTGTTTTCTATACTTTTATTGACAAAAGTCCTAAACTTAAATTAATTGAACCACGAATTCAATTTAAATCGATCACAATCCCGTGAGACTTCTACCAAAAATACACTAGAAAACCTCATCAATTGGTTCTGAACTTGATAGAGCGATTCACAAGTAACCTCTAATGTGATATAGAATTACGTTATTCATTCGACCAGAAACCATTGTAAACTTTCTTAGAGGAATTAAATGAAAATAGAGAATAAATGTCTGGACTGGATGTGGTACTTCCAACATAAAAATGTGCTTCGAGTGTTTCGAAGTAATTTTGTGGATAAATACTCATCTGCATCAAGTTTGAACATAAATTCAATAAAAATTTGTAAATCAAGCTAAGGAAGGCTGATAAATAAAAGCAACAAAAAAAATCAATTAATCAGTGCCATCATTAACAGAGTTAAAGAAAGAGGTTTAAAAGTCGTATTCATAGTGAAAGCTTATTCAATTTTTGCATTTTACCAGACTTTTTTTTTTTCAAAAATAAAAGAAAATAACGACGGATGTGAAAAACCTTTCTATCTTTTTAGAATCAACATTGAGAACGACTACTGAGATATTTTTCTTAAAGCAATATCATGAAAAAAAACTCTATATTTTTGCAAATAGCTCATATACATAAAGTAAATATATATTCAATAAAAATTTTGTAAATCAAGCTTAGTAAGACTGATAAATATTAGGAAAAAAAGCAATTAATTATTACTATCATTAACAAAGTTAAAGTAAGAGGTGCAAAAGTCGTATTCACTGTGAAAGCTTATTCAATTTTTGCATTTTTCCTGACTTATTTTTTTAAAAAATAAAAGGAAATAACGATGGATGTGAAAAACTTTTCTATCTTTTTAGAATCAAAATTGAGATATTTTTCTTAATGCAATATCATGAGGAAACTCTATATTTTTGCAAATAGCATTCCTTTTAAAACCAAAAATATATATGAAATGTGAAAACTGATGAACCACTCAGAACGCAGAATCAGTGCTGTTCTGTATCCTACCTTTTACCGTATCTACACGCCTTACTACTTTACGTTTAGTTCTTACGAATTTTCAGAACTTCCAGCATCCACAAGTTTTCGAAATAATTTTGTTTTCGATGTATGGTTTCGCACCCTAAATTTTTCTTCAATTCTAGTCGCCGCGAATGAAAACAAGCAAGCCGGTAAGTTGGTTGGACACAGTCTTAACTGAAGTTAAATAGAAATTAATTTTTTTGAAACTGTTTTGTAGACACAGTTAAAAATTTCGGCTCAAGATTGCAATGGAATCCAGGAACTTTCTAAACTCTTAAAACAAATGAGTGAAATCCACTCCTATAGGAGAAGTGCTATTTTGACTTTGAAAAGGAGTGAAATTAACTCCTAAATCGCTTGTAATTGCCCTAAATCGCTCCTGACAACCTCAAAATCGCTCGTTTGTTGTTAAGATTGTCGGAAGTTTAACAAAACAAAAGAGTGAAATCCGCTCTAATAGTGGAAGCGCATTTTTGACACCGAAAGGAGTGAAAATTAACTCAGACTGAGTTAAAATCACTCGTTTGCTTTAAGAGTGCAGCTTCCGTCACTATTTGGAGTGTGAATGTACAAATTTCGTGGTGTAATCGTGACTTTGATGCACAGCAAAAGTGGTGAATCAAAGCTCCAAGAAGTGGTGACAGTTAGAAAGTTCTAAGATTGCAGTGCAATATTGTGCCAACATTTTTAATAGTGCACAGTTTAATTAAATTGGATCGACATTTTCTGAATGTACGATGTTTGAACTCAATAAAAGAAAGAGTTGTGATTTGTCAACCTCAAATCATTTATTTTTCTGGGTGTTTGCCCAGGAAAAAAATTTGTCAGCCTTGGCAATTTATCACTTGCTCTTGAGTAACTCCATGGCATTGAGAAAATTGGAAGTCGTAAACCTTTTTTTTTTACACTTCCGATTTCTTTCAATGTGATAAGAAAATAAAACAAAGTTCTTAGAAAAGAAGTAGATAAAATTGGAAACCTTCTGATATTTCATTTAGCAAATATGTGTTTGTGAAATAATGGTTTAATTAGTTTATTCGAATCAGAATGTTGAACAAACAAATCCAAAACATTTCTTCATTCTTCGCGATGTTTACATTGCAGCGAGCCAAAGTCAACGAGCCGAGTCAGTCCAACTATGAACAGCCGATTACGTAGCATGTGCCCAAATTGTTCTAGCAGCCCTGTGCTTTTTACCTGCCCGCTACGAGTTTACATCTGTTTCACATAATTTAAATACCCTAATTTACTACTAAAATGTGTAAGTTCAGGAATCCAAGCATATATACAGAAAGCCAACATTTTACTACAAGGTTGGCACTTGTGACGAAGGCAGTGACGTGTGGTCTGAAGAAATGATTGTATTGCGCCATTTTTTTTTGACGTTTTTGGGTTCGCTTTAAATTGGTAAATATTTATTTTTTCGTAATTTCGTTTAAGAAATTTTTTTTGATGAACTTGTTACTCTAAAAATTAAGCATAAAATCGAAAAGCTAAAAGTGCTAAACTTCATCATTCTGGTTGATTTAAAAAAACTGACTTCTTTCTTCCTAATAGATCTAAGAACAGAAAATTAAAATTAAAATGTCAGCTGTTTTTAGGGCTTTAGTACAAGTCAAATTTAGCATTCCCTCTAGTCAGTCTAAATAAGTATCCCTTATTAGGAATTATAGTTTGTCATTTCTTTTAATAATAATTACCATTATTGTAAAAATTAGATAGTAGCTTGGATAGCCCAGTAGTAATAACGTTTCCCACAGAACTATGTTGACATTACCTTGCTATCGACGGACTGTGTAGTGCAAAATCAGGTGAAATCTTTGATAGCGATGACACCATCATTCATCGATAGTAATCTAACCGAACCGAAGTTGCTGAAATATCAGTAAGGATTTTTCCAAACTAACTTGGTGAAGCCTTTTAAAAAATCCAGTTTAAAAAGTTTTTTGTATTCCTATATTGAAGAAGCCATGTAATGTTAAAAACATCATTTTAATTTTTTTTAATTTTGTTGTGCCGTATGAAATGTTTTTGAGCTTTATTTTCTCGAAAGCTTTTCAAAGGAATATTTTTAGAACAGATTTCGTTATCTCCATTGAGTTGACATGTTCTCGAGAAAAGGTCCTTTTGATTTGAATTTCAAAACAATTTTTTATGCACTTTCATTTGCAGTAGAGGTTTTGCTGTTAGTAATTCTTAATTGCCTAGTAATATACATTCGTACCTTAAAAAAAACTGTTATTTTGTGTATTAAAACCGTGTAAAATATTAATATTTTTGGTTTTTGGTGCTTTACCTTTGAAAAACTCTTTTTCTTTCACAGTCAAGTTTTTTGTGCATAAAGTTATTAACACTGTAGCTGATTACAAAACAAGTTTGAAACTATAACTTAACTAACTTTATTTTTAATTAACAAATTGTGTAACTTTGCAAATTGCATTTATTTTGTAACCGTTTAATCTATTTACATTTGTATGTTTAATTGATAATATATCAAAAGTAATTATTTTTTTTTTTGTGCATTTATTTATGATATACTGGTTCAATCATTTATTTTTCTTAACTTTCAATCATGATTTCAAGGCATATTCCAATTAAACAATTTCTGGATTATCTAATTGAAATTTCCAACGTATTTATTTATTAAGCATAGTAATATAATATCTACCTATCTCAAGATACATTAAAATACATGAAAAAAGCACTTTACGACGAAAAGGTATGTTTCTTACATGTTAACTGAAAGTGAGAACTGTCACTTTTCTGCTAACGAGGTGTGTAACAGAAGACACAATTGAGAATTTGTATACTTATATATGAAAACTAATTTATTAAGCATAGTAATACAATATCTACATTTCTCAGATACATAAATATACATGAAAAAAGCACTTTATGATGAAAAGGTCTGCTTCTTACATGCTAACTGAATGTGAGAAATGCCACTTTTGTGCTAACAGGGTGTGTAATAGAAGACGCAATTGAGAATTTTTATACTTGTATATGACAAATCGATTTCAAAAGTAAACTCCTATGCAAAAATATATTATTCAGGCGACCGGAAACTTTTGTAGCTTTGAGTCTTGTTAACTTTAAAGGAAATAATAAATCACCTCACAAATTAGATTTGGGAAATTTAAATAAGTTTGGGATAGATTTCTTTTATTCTTGCTGTAATTTGCATTTCTTAAGCCATTACAAAACTTTTGGTTATTTTCTCTTGTCAAATTCTTGAATAATATAAATTTTAATTATTCATAGTTACCGAAATGGAATCTTGAATGAAAATATAGCAAATAATGCATTTATTATAGATTGAATATTTTTAGCCATTAGGAATCACTGGTATTTCAAATACATTCTTTGAAAAACCTAGAGTTTAAAATTTTCCTCATGAAATTGAAATAAGCTTTATTAAATGTATTTTTATAGTAACTAGCAAAAATATTTATTTCCATATGCAATAAAAAAATTAACGTTGCTAAAATAATATTTTAAAGAATCATCTTAACCACTTAGTGCTAAAAACATATTTATCTAAAATGACAAATTAGTTTATCGGCGTAAAAACCAACTTTTTAATACAAATATTTTATCCAGCATATTGAAAAATAATTTTTAAGCTTGTACAAAACTAAATAGCATTTTTTTTAAAATGTAAGATAATTTAAATTATTTCTTTTCTTTTAAAAAAATCACTTTTAGCGTTAACAAGCACTTGTTGCATAAAAGTAACTTCGTCTGCTAAAACATAGATTTAACTTCACGATTTGATGGGTATAAATTATACTTAGTTTTAATAATAACTATAACGTATTCAACTTTTTTTTATAAATCACTAATTTTTAAAAGCAAAATTCATAGCTTTAAGTATTTTATCTATAAACATACCTTATAATAGATTGGATAGAGCGGTATAAAAACCTCAAGATTTATGTGTATTTTCATAAGCATGGGTTTGATGCTAGTGAAGAATATTTATTTATTCGAGTAGAAAGACGTCACTTCCATGTATTACACCATAGCACAACGTTCCTTTTTCTAGTAAAGTGCTATTTGCACGGAAACTTTTGCACTGAATCGCAACAAAAACAATATTTCACGATACATAAATCGTAAATAGGTCGTGAAATTTAAACTTCAAAGGCATAAAACTTTCAAACTACCATTTTAGTTTTGTCTATAAGGCAATTTGAATTTACGAGCAATGGGCTTGAAACATATTTATTACGTAAAGCAAGTGCTGTTTCTTTAAAAATGGGAGTTTTTGCCCTTATAAGTTTCGCTAAATTCTATGAATATATATCTTATTTTTAATATTTTAGCTGCCAACTTATATCTTTTTTTTAAAGAGCATATATTTTCTGTAAAACAAAACTTTATGAAGACTTTTTACATATTTTCATGTTATTGATTCCGTGCTTAGGAAAAGTGTGTATTCTGTTATGAAAAAAAAAAACATTTTTTTTTTGGTTGGATATCATAAAGGATAGCGTTATGAACGCTTAGAAGCCGAAAGATTATTACAAAGAAATTTAATTGTAACATGGTCAGAAAAAAATCCTAGAAATATTTTTTGATAACCGTAATTTTACTTACAGTTAAATGGTAAAATATTTGGAACTTTTACTAAAATATTTGCTTCTATGTTTATTTTCATTTTGGTGTTTATATTGAACTCATGGCTCATTTCCATTCCTATGCTTTGGATTGTTTAGTTTTTTTGAAAGGTTTTTTTTTTCTTTGCTTGGTGTTGAGACAGTTTTGCTTTTTGATCTTATGATTTACATCAAACAGAAACAGATATTCATGGTCTGTTCCTCCGATTGGTTTGGTTTATTGAATTATCGTCGCACTAGAGCTACACAAGGGCTATTGGCGACGGGCGTCGTATTTTAGAACCACAGTCAGGTGACGAGCCAACACCTGAATAGGCACCCAACGCAACCGCTAAGGGCGAAATCGAGCGCAGCGTTAGGACTTTGAAGGACATTTAGCGTGCACTCCCTTACACGGAGTATTATTCGTCGGACATTTTTGGCTGCACGGGCCATTTATAGGTCGGGAGGTATTTTGGCGATGCCCGGACCGGAACCTGGGACCTTCTGCATGCTAAGCGAGTGCTTAACCGACTGGGATCCCTAGCCCTTCTGCTCCTCCGAAGAAGTAGTCATGACTATAGCTATTGCTTAGATTTTGATTGGTTCATTTGCGTATTACCTATATATTTCACATGATTTGTAGCTGTAGCGCAACCATTGAATAATATTTGCTTCTTTAATTCACTTTGCTTTCTTGACGTTTCATTGTTTTATTAACCCTATCAGTACTAGTGATGCCGTTTGGTATCATCATGTTTCTGATCATAATTAAAAAAAATAATAATAGGACTGACATCGATTGGGATTAATAAAAAATATTTTCGAATAGAAAAAAATTTGAAGAATCGAAGGATGCGCTTTTTGATTTCGTAAATGGCTATAGACGATCAAAAAAAAGAATCTAAAATTATGATGATGCCAAATTGTCATTGGGTTAATTGTAGTGCTCATTAACCAATTTTTATTGAAAGTCAAAAACATATTTTATCCTTTATTTTTACTTTAATGAAACATTAAAATGAGAGATGTTGCAGGTAGATTAACATTTTTAGTGTGTAGAAGTATAATTTTATATGCATATAAATACTTAATTAATTTTCTTTTAATATTCCTGCTGGAACTATGGTATGGTATGTTATGGTAGGTACATATATATTCAAGTTCGTGTGCTTGTTCAGAGAACCACTTATAAGCTTTCGTCAAGTGGGACATACACAGAAAGAATTTTTACAGTCACAAAGAAAGGAATAACACGCAGACAAATAACAACATTTATTGACGGTCACAAACATCCATGTCTGACCTGGATTCGAACCCGACCCCAGCAGCTAGAAAGGCTATTGTCCTAGCGATTGCGCCACCTAGGCGGCTGCTGGAACTATGCTTTATGCAATAATTCCTTTAAATAATTGCCCTTCTTGAGTATGCCAGAAAAAAAAACTCTTTCCATTCACATTTTTCTCCGAAGCAGTTTTAAAGCTCTATTTTTAGTGTAAACGTGTTTATAGCATCCCTGTACCCCCACAACAAAGAGAAACGTGCTCTGTAACTGTGTTATTGTCAGAAATATACCATTCTAAGATATTAACTGTTCGAAAACAACGATACTTCAAGTAAACAAACGACTTGAACATGTTGAAAACGTGGAATGGTATATTTCAAGTTTTTGTGTGTACATTTAAAAAGGCCATGTTACTTCTTTTTCTTTTGTACCACGTAAAAATTTCATCGGCAAAATACAAAGTTATTCACTAGAAAAAAGGCCTGTACTGACAGGACAAATAAATGCACAAAAAGTACAGCAATAATGTACATTTAAATAAAATCACAAAAGAATCATATAAATACATTATATCAGAGTTCGAAAAACCGCCCGTCCTTGGAGGTCCAAAATTCCCTGAGGACAACTAATTTCTCGAATCGGACGTCCTCGTGGACGGCCATTTCAACGTTAATGTTCGTGGTACATTTTAAATTATTTCCATTTTTAACTTTTTCCATTTTAAATTATCTCCATTTTAAATTATTATAAAGAAAATACTAGGTTGCTATTGGAAACCCATTATTTTTTATTACTGTATAATGTAATCCTAGTAAGTACTAATTCATTGCGCAATTTATATAAATGTCTGTAATAAATAAGATAAAGTTATATTTATATAAAAGCTATATTTATATAATTAGTTTGACGAGTTAGTTTCAAAGGAGGACGAGTACATTGCCTCTGGGACGGGTAATTTTGTAATTTTACTTGAAATAAATCATTGAAAATACATTTTAGTTTGTAAAGAATAAACTCGTTCAATAAGTCTTTAAAAAATCCCGCTTGTTTTAAGGTAAACATTTTTATCGATAATATATTTATTATTTTTTGTTCTAAATTCTATGATGATTTCATGAAACAATAAAGCTATTTGCAGACTTCCCCTTATGGATAAATTGCATTTTTAACGATTGTGACATTCAGTATCACAGTATTAAGGAAATTCGAATATTATCTTTCCGTTAATTTCAATCAATTTACTTGAATGAAAATATAAATTTAATTGATTCATTATCAGTAAATGATAATTAAATCGTGAAGAGTTCATCTATATCTTGGAAAATTTTAGCTTTTAAAGTAAAGATTCAAAGAAAACTCATAAATTAAAATTATGTATATTTCTAATTGTTTCCACCTTCATTAATATTCAATTTTACCCTCATACACAGTACTATTTCACCAAATAATCATTCAATCGACTAATCAGAGAACTTCCAGGACCATTCATAATGAATAAATCTACAAATCCCAACATTGCCTTTCGAAACTGTTCTTATCTCCCATTCCATTGCATTAGTACCATTTGCATATTATTACTCTAAACTCTAACGGTTTTCGATGAATTCTGATGAAATTTTAATCCGTATCATCCCAAAACCAAGCCATTCAAATACATAACTTCTATATTCTCGCTTCTAACTCCCTAAAGACGTTATTGTATACTTTTAGATGATGTTATGGAACGTTTCTTGTTCCAAGTTGCAGCTGTGTTGGATTTTGAGAACAGTTGACCTGATCTGATGTACTATTTTGATTTTTATTTCAACAATTACTCTATTGATTAATGAGTTATCCAAGAACTCTAAAATATGCATTTTAAATAAAAATCTGCAAAAAAGAAAATAACTATTAACTTAAAGATTTTAGGAAGATCATTTTTTCTGAAGTCTGATGACAATTTTTGAAATTTATAAATTTTTTCCCAAGTTCTATTTTTCGGAAACAATTTATCAAAAGAAAATATTTTTTTAAATATAGCATACCTTCAGAATTGTAAGACAGGCTATTAACTATAATCTAAGAGTTGCAATTTTAAGATCTTTATTCATATCATTTTAAACATCGTAGCAATTTTTAAAATATGACAGAATTTACACAATTCTGAGTGTTGTATTTCGACTATCAATGTGATCCTCTTTTTTTAAAAAAGATATCCTTATGCTTTAGTTCACAGCTTTTTACAGGAAGCTCCTTATCATTCTAAGAGGAGATGTATATCTTCTAAATACTTTTAATGGTATGGTATAGTACATATATATATTCCAGCTTGTGTGCTTGTTCAGAGAACCGCTTATAAGCTTTCGTCAAGTGGGACAGACACAGAAAGAAATTTTGCAGTCACAAAGAAATGAATAACACATAGACATATAACAACATTTATTGACGGTCACAAAAATCCATGCCGGACTGGGATTCGAACCCGACCCCAGCAGCTCCAAAGGCTAGAATACTTTTTATGAAATCAGGCTCTGAAAAATAGCAGTTTTTGTCCAAATGTATAAACAAAAGGCTCCAAAACTATAAAGGTGTATATACTACGAAAACTATAGGTTTTTATATACTACGTGGTTTTGTTTTGATTTTTCTGTGTAGTTTATTAATAAATGTGTCTAGAATCCATAATAATTAACTGAAAAATAATTAAATATTAGTTCATCAGTTAACTAAACCATTACCCCAGAAACTATTAAAGTTTATTAACGGTTGCGTTGGGTGCCTATTCAGGTGTCGGCTCGTCACCTGATTGTGGTTCTAAAATACGACGCCAGTCGCCAATAGCCCTCGTGTAGCTCTAGTGCGACGATAACTCAAACCTTATCTAATTAAAGTTTTCATATATTATCAAAAGCCTAACTGTTTTTCTCTCAAAAGAACAGGTGTACTAGTTGAAACTGCCATTATTTCTTTAACATTTTCTACAGCGACGGGCGTCCTTCCCATATTGAATTCATCGTAGATTACGATGGTGATTGGATATCTCCTCGATGAGTTTGATAGCATGAATTTTACATGATCTCATCATAAGGGTGGATTTTGAACTGTGTGTTGTCGTTGGTCGGGGCTTAAAATATGCATGTCAGCTTTTGTGTCCTAATATTATCATTTTGAAAATGATACTCTTTTGCTTCGAGTTTCGCTGTAGTTCGATAGTCAATTGAGAACTTTGATATTGAATTTTGTTATTTATTATACTGATACAATGTATGGTTTTATTTGAAAATGGCAATGTCATTTTACATAGCGGTTATTAAATTTCTTTTCAAATTGCAAAAATTATATAAAAAATTACCAAATGTGTCCTAATATCATTTTGAAAATGATATTATTTTGCTTCGAGTTATGTTAATATTCGAGAGACAATTGCGAACTTTGATATGGAACTTTATTATTTTTTTAACACTGATATAATGTGTGATTATTTAGCAGATAATAATGTAATTTTGTATTGAGGTTATTTAATTACATTTTAAATTAAAAAATATATTTAAAAAATACCAAATAAGACATAGTATTTGCCCCTAGTTTTATAGAAGGTCAATGGACAATTGAGAACTTTGTTATTGAACTATGTTGATTTTATTACTGATACAATTTATTATTATTTCCCAGACACTAATGTAATGTTACAATAAAGTTATAGCTTCCTTTAAAATTGAAAAAAGTATGTAAAAAAATCAACAAACATGCTTTCAAATATCATATCATCAAAATCAACATCAACAAATACTATGTTCAAATATCATTTTGAAAGTTATACTAATTTTATTAAGTTTCAAGAGACAATTGAGGATTTTGATATTTATTTTTTTATTTGAAACGCATGAAATGTCTGAATATTAGCCAGGTAGCAATGTACTTTTATATTTAAGCCATTAAGTTTTCATTCATAGTATAAAAATACTTTTTAAAATTTACCAAACATTTTCAGTTGATCTTAATACAAAATCTGATCTTTTAAGAAACTGAAGTGTGATTTCATATGAAACTTTACGCATTTAAGGGACATAGTTTTCCATTTTGTAAAGAAACAAAGTCATTTTATATGTTAAATGAAAAATGAATGAACATTAAATGAGATATTTGCGGTAATACTACAAAAGAATCCATATTTCCTCCATTCTGGGCAGATTACACTCAAGGCTTTACCTTTAAAAAGAGTCAAACTCTTGAACGCATTCAAAAAATATTTGTATCGTTCCATAAAAAATGCCTGTCTCACAAACTTAATAAAATATAATCTTAGATAAACAAGTGCCAATAGCATTAGAATTTATTCAACTTCATAAACCGTTATAACGTTTCACAGAAAAAAAATATATCCCCCCCCCTCACCACCACTAAAAAAAACCCTCACAACAATTTTAATTTTTAGAATTTTTACTCTCTCACCATCTCCTTAGTCTTTCCATTTCGTAAGGAATAAAGGCATGTCATATGTTAAATGAAAAATGAATGAGCATTAAATGAGATATTTACACTAATACTACAAAATAAGCCATATTTCCTCAATTCAGGGCTGATGACACTCAAGGTTTTACCTTTAAAAAAGAGTCAAACTTTTGATCTCATTCAAAAAATATTTTTCTCGTTCCATAAAAAATACCTTTCTTACAAACTTTATAAAATATAATCTTAGTTAAACAAGTGCCATTAGCATTAGAATTTATTCAACTTCACAAACCGCTATAAGGTTTCAAAGAGAAAAGAAATATCCCCCCTCCCCTCACCAACACCACCAATTTTTTTTAACAGTTTCATTTTTTAGAATTTTTACTTTCTCACCATCTCCTTAGTCTTTCCATTTCGTAAAGAAATAAAGGTTTGCTAGATAGGACGGCCTGCTATCCTATCCGCAGAGAATGTTCTAAGGTTGTAAAAAACCAGGCGATCAAGCAGTTAACGAAAACACAACTTTAATATCTTAAACCAAACATAACATAAAAATTAAAAGGTAGCTACACGTAAACAAATTAAATCATATTGAGGTAAAGTTTTAAGAGCGCGTTCACAAAAATAGTCACTGTATATATACATTGCAGTCAGTTGCAGTTACAGGTGTAGTGCCAGTTACAGGTGCAGGTAAACAACAATAATTTGCATACAACTAGATCCGCCACAGCACTCCCCTCCTAAGTATCCTTCTAGATACGGAACTGGACCCTCCTACCGCTCCTTGTTACATATACATTTTTGCTGGGAGACGGAAGTTCATTACAATTTGCTGGAGGATCAGAGAGGAAGGCTGGCTTCAGGCGATCAATTGATATCCATTTACTATTGGCACCAATCTGCAAGAAATAATATTTAGGTTTGCGTTTTAATACCAGAAAAGGACCATCATAAGGGGGTTGCAAAGGTTTACGTACTGCGTCATGGCGTACAAAAGCATGAGTACAGTCTTTAAGTGCTTTAGGAATATAGATCAAACGGTTATCTCGGCTTTTTGTATCTAG
This sequence comes from Hylyphantes graminicola, assembly GCA_023701765.1. Classification (NCBI taxonomy): domain Eukaryota; kingdom Metazoa; phylum Arthropoda; class Arachnida; order Araneae; family Linyphiidae; genus Hylyphantes; species Hylyphantes graminicola. The sequence continues at coordinate 17,425,277 of CM043117.1, read as the reverse complement.
AGGTCGTAATTTGTTAAAACTCTCCGATAAGCCACGTATAAAATCCGTCTGGGATATAGGATTTGAAACTGGTTCAAAAAACTGCCCAGGTAACCTTAAAGTCTGTCCATAAAGCAATTCGGCAGACGAATGTTTCCAATCCTCACGCACAGCCGTACGTAAACCAAGCAGAACAAGAGGAAGTCTGTCGACCCAAGAATCAAGTGGATTACACTTGAGGGAAGCTTTTAGAGTTCTGTGAGCCCTTTCAACCATACCATTGGCTTTAGGGTTGTATGCCGTGGTACGCACTAGCTCTGAGCCAAGGGAGCGAGCCAATTGCTTGAAAACAGCAGACTCGAACTGTCTTCCCTGGTCACAAGTAATGCGAGCTGGCGCGCCAAACCGAGCCACAAAATTAAGTAGAAAGGCTCTTGCAACAGTTACAGCAGTAATATCCGTTAAGGGTACAGCCTCAACCCACCTTGTGTACCTGTCTATTACCGTTAAGCAGTAAGAAAAACCTTGAAATGTAGGCAGAGGGCCGACTAGGTCCAAATGAACATGCTGGAACCTAGAATTCGGCGTAGGTATCTGACCTAAAGGTGAAATAGTATGCCTGCTCACTTTTGCTTTTTGACAAGGCACACAAGTGCGGCACCAAGAGGCTACATCCTTACGGATCGAGGGCCATACATACTTTTCAGATATCTGCCGTAAAGTAGGACGGCAACCAGTATGAGCTAAATCGTGAACAGAGTCAAAAATAATTCGTCTAAAAGAAACTGGTACATATACACGTACATTACTCTGAGAAATATCACAATATAATTGAACATTCAAATTAGCAAAATCAATTAACTTTATTGAAAGACCAGTGGTAGATGGGTTCTGCAAAAATGATTGCAGCTCCTTATCCGTCAACTGCTGAACTGCCATCTCCTTAAAATCTATTTGAATAGGATAGACTATTTCCTCCACTCTTGAAAGAGCATCAGCGACTGCGTTTTGTTCACCCGAGACATGCCTAATATCAGTTGTAAACTGAGAAACGAACTCAACTTGACGCAGGCGTCTCGGCGAACATTTTTCGAAACCCTGTGTGAATGCATAGATCAGTGGCTTGTGGTCAGTCATGACGTAGAAATTTCTACCCTCAAGCATATATCTGAAATGAATAATAGATAAATAAACAGCTAAAAGTTCTTTATCATAAGCACAATATGCTTTTTGGGCATCATTTAACTTTCTCGAAAAAAATGATAAAGGTAAGAAACCATCACGAGTTTTCTTATGTAAAGCACCACCAACTGCCACATCACTCGCATCAGTAAACAGGACTAGTTCGCAGTTTGGTTCAGGGTGAGAAAGTTGGGTTATTTGAACAATACTGTCTTTACAGCGCTTGAAAGCTGCTTTAAGAGTGTCAGTCCACTCAATAACCCTTTTATCGTTTTTCTTAGAACCACGAAGCAGGTCGTTTAAAGGGGCATGGATTTCAGCTGCTTTAGGGCAGAACCTTCTGTAAAAATTTAAACAACCTAAAAAACGTCTTAAATCGCTGATGGTCTTAGGAAGAGGGTAATTTACGATTGCGTCGACTTTTTCAGGTAAGGGCTTACAACCATAACAGTTTACAACATGGCCAAGGAAAGATATCTCGGGTACACCAAACACGCATTTTGCGGAGTTTATGGTAATACCGTACTTTTGAAGTCGTTCGAAAACCAACCGTAAATGTCTTAAATGCTCTTCCTCATTTGAGCTTGCGATAAGGACATCATCCAGGTAAGCAAAAACAAAATCAAACCCAAAAAGAACTTCATTAATAAAACGTTGAAAAGTCTGGGGTGCTCCGCAAAGACCGAAAGGAAGAAACATAAATTCAAACAAACCAAAAGGCGTAATAACAGCTGTTTTTTCAATGTCATTTTCAAAAACCGGAATTTGGTTGAAAGCGCGTACTAGATCTATTTTACTAAATATCATTTTTCCAGCTAGCTCTTGCGTGAAGTCGTGCAAATTCGGCAGCGGATATTTGTCCTGGCGGGTTTTGGCATTTAAAGCGCGATAGTCACCCGTTGGACGCCAATCAGAATTGCTTTTAGGTACCATGTGCAAGGCGCTAGCCCAAGGGCTCTTAGAAGGCCTACAAATTCCATGCTCAAGCATATAAGCGAATTCGGCCTTAGCAGCTTTAAGTTGGGCTGGGTGTAACCTGCGCACTTTAGCATGCACTGGAGGGCCAAACGTGTCTATGTGGTGTACCGTATCATGCTTGATTGAAAGGGGTATAGGGCTAACCCTCGTAATGTCCGGAAACTCCTGAACTAAGTGGTGGTACTTGGTATTACCCACAATAGTTTTAATGCCAGGAACAATGGTTGGTAGGACCTTACCCCGTTGTGCACAAGTAGTGAGAGGGTCAATTAGCTTACGGTTTTTAATGTCAACCACAAGACCAAATTTCTGAAGGAAATCAGCTCCCAAAATTGGCTTAGATACGTCAGCAATTATGAAAAGAAAGTCAAATTTTCTACGCAATCCCAAATTTAACGACAGCAGTCTCGAGCCGTAGGTTTTTATAGCAGTGCCATTTGCAGCACTCAAAACAAACGAGCTGAGTGATCTGCAACCTTTGAAATATGCTGGCAAAATACTTAGGTCTGAACCGCTGTCAACCAAAAACCGGATTTTGCTTTTAACGTCAGTAACAAAAAGTCTATGACTAAAGAAACCCGTACCAGGAGTTACTGTTTCCGTGGACGGGGCTACAAGTTTAAAAAAGAACAAGGTTTAACACAATCCCTTGCTTTTTCGCCAAATTTAGCGTGGTACCAACACAGGGTAGAATCTTTATCTTGAGCCGCATTTCTATCCCTTGACCTGCTCTTAAATTTCCCTCGAAAGTAGGATTTATTACGAGAGCGCGTGCGACCTCGAGGATTTTCGGAGTTTTTTACCAATTCAGCGATTTGAATTTTTAAAGAACTAACGTCGTGACGTAGGTCGGCTATTTGAGCCTCCAATGACGAACTTTCTACTGTTTGACAAACCGCTGTTGAAAAACTAGTAACCTCCGAGATCTTATCAGCTAAACCCGATAATTTATCAAGAGTTTCTGAACTGACCGAAAGAATTGATTGAACTGTTGTAGGAAGACGTGACAACCAAATAGTTTTAATGACATCTTCCGAAAAGTTTTTTCCGGCTAACTCTCGCATACGTCGAAGTAATGCAGACGGTTTAGAGTCTGCGAGAGTTAGGTCCTGTAACAAGGTTTTGATACGCTCTGTTTGGGAAACATCATAGGTATCAATCAACCTCTTCTTAAGTACCGAATAAGGTTCTTTAGAATCAGGTGTTTCGATCAGATCAGAAACTGTCAGCAAAGTTTGCTGGTCAAGGGAAGCAATTAAACAGCAGGCTTTGGTTTTTTCAGCAGAAATACCAGATAGCTCAAAATTAGCTTCTACCTGAGAAAAATACAAGCGTGGATTTTCACGCCAAAAGGACGGTAAACGCATAGAAATTTTGTCAACTGAACTTTCGTGAATAGTTTTAATTTCTTCTTCCTTAGACATTTTAAAATGTTACCAAATTTGTTAGAAACAATAAATAAACTTTTCACAAACAGGTTTAAAAACTTTTAAAAAAGAGATTTAATGGCAGTCCAGCAATCAAAAGGAAAAAGGAGAAAAAAAACTTACCAAACTGGCTCAAAAATCTTAATAAAATAAGAAATCACAAAAAAGATTATGCATAGTTCTTGGTACAATAAAATATGTTGCGCTTTTCACTGGGCACTCTTGCGACGCTGCGGCGGAGAACTCCAAGGCAGGCCACGGCACGGCGGAGAACTCCAGGGCAGGGTACTGTGCGGCGGAGAACTACGAGTGTTGGTTACGACGGGGAACACCAAGGTCGGCTGCGACGGGGAACACCAGGGTCGGCTGCGACGAGGAACACCAGGGTCGGCTGCGACGGGGAACACCAGGGTCGGCTGCGACGGGTAACACCAGGGTCGGCTGCGACGGGGAACACCAGGGTCGGCTGCGACGGGGAACACCAGGGTCGGCTGCGACGGGGAACACCAGGGTCGGCTGCGACGGGGAACACCAGGGTCGGCTGCGACGGGTAACACCAGGGTCGGCTGCGACGGGGAACACCAGGGTCGGCTGCGACGGAGAACACCAGGGTCGGCTACGACGCGGAACTCCAAAGGTCGGCCGAAGTCGGCAGAAGAGGCCTTAACGATGCCTGGTCAAATCATAGTCATTTTTGAGAAACGTCCAGGTCACCAGCTTTGCTAGATAGGACGGCCTGCTATCCTATCCGCAGAGAATGTTCTAAGGTTGTAAAAAACCAGGCGATCAAGCAGTTAACGAAAACACAACTTTAATATCTTAAACCAAACATAACATAAAAATTAAAAGGTAGCTACACGTAAACAAATTAAATCATATTGAGGTAAAGTTTTAAGAGCGCGTTCACAAAAATAGTCACTGTATATATACATTGCAGTCAGTTGCAGTTACAGGTGTAGTGCCAGTTACAGGTGCAGGTAAACAACAATAATTTGCATACAACTAGATCCGCCACAAAGGCATGGCATATGTTAAATGAAAAATGAATGAACATTAAATGAGATATTTACGCTAATACTACAAAAAAATCTATGTGTCCTCAATTCTGGGCTGATTACACTCAAGGCTTTACCTTTAAAAAGAGTCAAACTTTTGAACGCATTAAAAATAAACATTTTTCTCGTTCCATAAGAAGTACCTGTCTTACAAATTAAATAAAATATAATCTTAGATAAACAAGTGTCATTAGCATTAGAATTTATTCAACTTCATAAACCGTTATAACGCGTTTCACAGAGAAAAAAAATTCATAGCGAAAAAAATCCCCCCCCCCCCCTTTAAAAAACATCAAAACATCTCACAACAATTTCAATTTTTAGAATTTTTACTTTCCTACCATCCCCGTCCATGCAGGTTTTTTTCCTTACTTTTTTATATAACAACAACAAAAAATATTTTAACATTTCACGGTTTGTTCTACCCCAGTTCACATTCCATCCCCTCGAGTTCTTTTAATTGGTTAGAGTGGGAGGTTACCTCAATCTCAGGAATCCACAAACGAACCATAACATCGCGCTCCCCTGTCCTCGCTTCTTTACACAACATTGCTGCGTACTGTAATTTAAGCCCCTGGAATGTAAAGTTGCTTAGTAGGGTTTGCGGAGAACATTTGTTATGCGTTTCTGTTTTTCTTAGGATTTCATTCTCAGTTTGCAGTAAGCTTTGAGGATTTGAGTTTTTTTTTTTTTTAAACCACTGGTGTGGGGTACATAAGTAGCATTTTGATAATGCATCCAGAATGTCTTTTTTATAAAATTTATTGAATTCTAAGATAATTTACGTCAATAAAAAAAAGTTCTAACCGACTGATTGGCTTATTGATTCATGTATCAACGTACAGTCAAGGCTATTGGAGGTATTAAAAGAACAAGATAAGATAACACAGTTAGACAAAAAAAATGCAAGTGTTTGTCCCGAAGCTACTTTGGCGATTTTTTGCTTCTTTGGTGGTCCAATAATAGATAAATAACATTTTTAGCCCAAGTTTAATAGGGGGATTCGTCAGAGATCAAAAAACTGATTTTTTAACGTTTTTTCATAAAAAAACGCCTTTTTTGAAGTTTTTTTGGCTACAAACAACCTGCAACTGGTTCTTACCTCTATATGGGTGTTAAGTGAGTACCGATAGACCATTTTGGAACTCTAACACCGCTCCAAAACTGTCCAAATTAGCGATTACTGGCCCAAAACGCCATTTTTTAAGGTTATTTCATGTTTTTTAGCGTGGCTACTTATTGGCTACAAACAACCAGTAAACCTTCCTGCAACTGGTTCAATTACCTCTATGGGTGCTAAGTGAGTACCGATGGGCCATTTTGGAACTCAAACACCGCTCCAAAACTGTCTAAATTAGCGAGTTCTGGCCCAAAACGCCCTTTTTTGATGTTATTTCATGTTTTTTCGCGTATGGAGCTATAATTACGTATCTGGATCTGCTTTCGAGATAAATAAAATTAAATTATGAACAAAAAATAAAATGAAAACATTTATACGCTATATAAGAGCCCGAGCATTGTCAGAATAGGCATTTTACTTGGCCAGATGTGCTATTTTTCGCTAGTATTTCACGTTTTATCGCGTATATTTGGCTTCGCACTAAATGAAAATATACCGATGTCTGTCTGTCTGTAGCTACTCAGTGAACACCGACTGACTTTTCTGACACTTCTGCCATACATAAGCATCGCACATTTGGTTAAAATAGGCGATATTCCAGCCAAAAGTTGCATGTTTTGTTTCAGCCGACAGTCATTGTGCGGGCAAAAAGAGTTGAGGGCGTGCGCAGTTTGGTCATTGACTGTATGTATCTAACACCAGGAAATCTGGTCCGTGTTATTGAGAGAAAGAAATTACTGTTTGGGGTGACTTTTATTTTATTCTTATTTTATTGTGGAGTATCTACATTTATACCCACATCCAGCCTGCATTTTGCCTCACAGCAAAAGCAGAAAACTCTTTATCTTTTCAGTTTTACGACATTTCGACTTAAGCCAACATTTTGAATTAGGTGAACTCTTAGCTGGTTGTGGGTATAAATGTAGATACTCCACAATAAAATAAAAATAAAATAAAAGTCACCCCAAACAGTAATTTCTTTCTCTCAATAACACGGACCAGATTTCCTGGTGTTAGATATATACAGTCAATGACCAAAGTGCGCACGCCCTCAACTCTTTTTGCCCGCACAATGACTGTCGGCTAAAACAAAACATGCAACTTTTGGCAGAAAATCGCCTATTTTAACCAAATGTGCGATGCTCATGTATTGCAGAAGTGCCAGAAAAGTCAGTCGGTGTTCCCTGAGTAGCTGACAGACAGACATCGGTATATTTTCATTTAGTGCGAAGCCAAATATACGAGATAAAACGTGAAATACTAGCGAAAAATAGCACTTTTGGCCAAGTAAATTGCCTATTCTGACAATGCTCGGGCTCTTATATAGCGTATAAATGTTTTCATTTTATTTTTTGTTCATAATTTAATTTTATTTATCTCGAAAGCAGATCCAGATACGTAATTATAGCTCCATACGCGAAAAAACATAAAATAACATCAAAAAGGGCGTTTTGGGCCAGAAATCGCTAATTTAGACAGTTTTGGAGCGGTGTTTGAGTTCCAAAATGGCCCATCGGTACTCACTTAGCACCCATAGAGGTAATTGAACCAGTTGCAGGAAGGTTTACTGGTTGTTTGTAGCCAATAAGTAGCTACGCTAAAAAAACGTGATATAACCTTAAAAAATGGCGTTTTGGGCCAGTAATCGCTAATTTGGACAGTTTTGGAGCGGTTTTAGAGTTCCAAAATGGCCTATCGGTACTCACTTAACACCCATATAGAGGTAAGAACCAGTTGCAGGTTGTTTGTAGCCAAAAAAAAAAAACGTCGAAAAAGGCGTTTTTTATGAAAAAACGTTAAAAAAAAAACAGTTTTTTGATCTCTGATGAATCCCCCTATTAAACTTGGGCTAAAAATTTTATTTCTCTATTATTGGACCACCAAAGAAGCAAAAAATCGCCAAAGTAGCTTCGGGACAAACACTTGCATTTTTTTTGTCGAACTGTGTAATCTAAGATAATCTACTTCTAAAAATAAAAAAAAATCCTAACTGATTGATTGATTCACGTAACAACGTACAGTTAAGACTATTGGAGGTATTAAAAAACAAGATAATCTAAGTCTATAAATAAAAAAGTCCTAACCGACTGATTGATTCACGTATCTATGTACAGTTAAGGCTATTGGAGGTAGTTTGGAAATTTTGCTGTTAACAAATGGAAAGAAATGGAAATATTGCCAAATGCTTATGTACAAATGTGGAGTTTATAATAGGGGTTGTGATGCTGACCAGTTAAAAGGGGTATAAAACTTTAAAAAATACAAGTCTCCGTTATGAATATACAAGTCAACGTCAGGGTACACACATGCATCATGAGATTTATTATTATTAATTATTAGTTTCTTATATAGTTTTATCAAATAATAAATGTATTGTCTTACAAGTCTCTTGATACAAGTTTCACTTCTGTATTTAACAGAACAAATTTAAAAAAACGAAGTTGTATTTCCTCAACACCTTTTCAGAAATTCCAAGATGCCTATGCTAATGGATCCATTCCCTTCACATTACACTTTCTGCGTTTTATATTGTAGTAACAAACACCACAATTCTTCGCTGCGTTTGTTTGCTTTCGTACAACATAACCCGACATATTTTCTTGAGGATTTTTTGTGTTTCGGTGGAGATGTAGTAATTTCTTTCTCGTCTCTAGTTGTAAAATATCACGAAGAATTTTAAAATAGAAGTCATGTTATATTTATGCTCTTGGTTTTATGATTTTGCATGTGTTTTAAGATTTTATGAGGTATGTCAGAAGTATACGCCTGCTTTAAAGTAAGGAAGATGTAACTGTGTTGAAAGTTTTGCATAAATCTAGTATTTATGAAACGGAATGCTTTTAAGCTTATTTTAGTGCATTTATAATTCAAATACACGAAATTGGTTTTAAAAGGACTTATTTAACATTGTTTGGTATTTTATTTTACTGTCTATTCGATAAAGATATCAAACTACATTAAAAGTACTCGGAACTACAATATTTGAACTGAGACAAGCCAATAAAAAAAAACATACAATATTAAAATTCTGTAAAATTGGCAACTTAGTTCTAAAACACACATTTAGACATAAATTATAATGCCTTGACTTGCTTTAGAGTAGCATAATATTTTTCATATAAGGCAAAAAAGATCGGTACTTAAAAGCGCTTTTGGTACACATTTAATAAAATAATTTTTATTGTTTTTAATAAAATTATTCAATCTAGTTGTCAAATAAAAAATCTAATTCTCCGAGCTTATCTGATGTTTTAAATACCAATAAGATTTTCTCTTTTTTTTTAACCATGTGTTACTATGTAAAAAGAATTTAACACTACATTTTTAACTCCTTTCCCTTTTTACCAATTACATTCTAATTTTTTTTTTTAATTTTCAGGTCTGAATATGTATGACATCGCAACATTCGTTTCTGGAACCTTCACAGTTGAATCACTTTGAAAGTATTTGAGCTCCACAAATTCAAACATGAACGTCACCTTGAATCCCGCGGAGGCCACTTCGAATGCCACAGACGACGAAGTGGACTTGTACTACAGAAACTTCCTCCTCTACACCCGATTCTTGGTCCAGAGAATCCTGGTCCCTTCCATCATGACAGTCGGCATAGTTGGGAACATCATCACCATAGTCATCATGACCCGACGACGCATGAGGAGTTCCACCAACTACTACCTCGCTGCCCTCGCCATCTTCGACATGATGTACCTCATATTCACTTTCATTCTCTCGCTCAGCCACTATCCGCGCATACCACACCCGGACAATTACGTATACTGGAGTCTGAGACCCTACATACTCATGCTGACAGACGCGTGCAGCAATTCGTCGGTGTGGTTGACTGTCACTTTTACAGTCGAGCGATACATTGCAGTGTGTCACCCCATGAAGGGTAAGGTCTTCTGCACCGAATCGAGGGCCAAGAAAGCCATTGTTGGGGTGTTCCTGATCTGTTTCGCTTTCACCTTCCCCACGCCGTTCGAGTGGGAGGTTTCTGAAAAATTCAACGAGAAGACCAACAGCACCATCCTCACTCTGACCCACTCGGAAATGGGCAGCAATAATCTCTACAAGACCATCTACTACTGGATGACGGTGGTGCTCTTCACCTTCATCCCTTTCATACTGCTGGCGATCTTCAACAGCTTTCTGATCAGGTCAGTCCACCTGTCCAAAGTCCAGCGGTCGACCATGACCCGTGGGGGCGAGACCAGCGACAACAGCCAGGAGAACAAGATCACCATCATGCTCATCGCAGTGGTCATCCTCTTCTTCTTTTGCCAGCTGCCCACGGCATGCCAGCTGCTCTACATCACCTTCATGGAGGAACCGGACGCCAGACAACTGAATCTCCTGGCGGGTCTCGGCAACATCTTCAACTTCCTGATGTCCCTCAACTCGGCCGGCAACTTCGTCCTCTACTGTCTCCTGAGCCAGAAGTACCGGAGGACCTTCGTCCAGATATTCTGCCCCTGCACCAGGGACACCAGAAGCGCCCTCAACTCCATGTACTACCCGAGCACGACAGTGTGCAACGTGGATACAGACAGCCCAGGGAGCAGCTCTAGCAGGCGGTTGAGCAACGCCCGCAGCGGCGGCAAGCCCAACTCTTCGCCCAAAGGTAGCGATCTCGACCTCCAGCACAGTCCAGCCCGTGGCAGTCCAGCGTGCGGGTCCCGAACCGCCTTTCTACAGGTTCCGACCCAGTCTGCTACCAAGGTGGTTTACGATGACGACGACAGCATGGCAGAAGAAATGCGAGGGCGGAGCGGGTGCGGACGGTACAAGAAGATAATCACCAGTCCGTGGAGACGCTTGAAGCTGTCCATGGGTATGGATGAGAAGAAGACCAGGGAACAAATTATACCCCTCAAAGGCAGCGGCAACAAGTGCATAGTCATAACTGCGCCAGAGGGGATGCCGGTTTCGGCTGTTTAGAACAAAACACTGTGACATATTTTTAAGCAAAGATAAGTATATTTGACTGCAACAGAATGAAAGAAAGTGTGAAACGTTAATGTGAATGATATAGAAAAAAAAAAGATAAGACAGTAAAAAAAGAATACATGTATGATGTACGCCAGTTATATTCAATATACATAATATACGTTGCCAAATGAAATTTCCACTATATCTAGTCTGTTTGAATGTATAAATAGTGTTTAGATGCGTATATTATCCTAACAATACTTGTACAGGACAAGTTGGAAAACATGTTATAAATATATATGTAAATAAAATGCTAGAAAAATATATTGCAATTGTATAGTGCAAGAACAACCCCAAACTTTTTTAAGGCATAAAAAAGAAATCGTCATATCTCATATATATTTGACCATATCATGCATTAAATAATTTTTTATTATTATTTTTTTAATTTCAATAATATGATTAACTGCAAAATCACTATTTTAAATAACATAATTAATTAGTATAATTTTAGTAACTTAATATTGCTATTAAAGTTTATAATTATTACAGTTCAATTGGTTCAAAGAAACATATACGAATGTTTTCATGAACGAACATAAGTTAGGTTCCAAAAATTATTATTGTGTCAACATTATCAGAAATATGTATAAGTTAATTTTATTAATGAAGGTTATAATGTTAAAACTTTTGTCAGGCTTGTATGATTTTTTTATTCATACTTTTTTTTATTCAGAAAACTATATATTTTAAGTTCAATAAATAACTTTTAGGATACTTTTTTATTGTTTTCTATAAGAGTTAAGGTGGAAGCGTGCCAAAATTTCATCGTTTTTTATAAATTAAAATATGTATATTCTGTTATCCAGTTTATTCAAAAATGAATCTTCATAAGATCTTCAACAATGTATTAATTTTCGTAAATAATTTGTGTACTACAAATGTAGAAAGGATCTACGAACAATTATCATACTAAAATAATAGTATACCCAATCATGATATACTAAAAATATGGATTTATGCAAACTATTTGTGTGGTTTTTTTTTTTTTTTTTTTTTTGCAATTCCTGTTAAATTTGCATTCGGGCTAAAATTTAAATGAGGAAAAAACAAAATTAGCAAACACTGAATTTATGAACATGTTTCATTCAAATTTCCACTGCTTTTTTAATAGTTGTAATGTTAATGCTGTTATGAATAAAATTATATTTCCCTTTCATAACCATTATAAGAACCATTGTATAAGACGAATTTATTGTATTCAAATAAAACAAACGATTTTTTTTAATGAATTACAGTAGTTTGTTGCATTAAAAAAGCTTACTGTGGCTTGAAATATAATTTGAACAATGTAATTTACAAAAATAAATTTTCCAATGTAACTCAACAAACATTTCACTTCTATGCTGCAATATCAAATGTTGACCATACGTAGCCAAATAATAACTCACTAAATGTTTCAGAATAGCTGTTGATATTATATTTTAACAAAAGCCTACTTCTGAATATTTACCAGATTACATAGCACCAGCAGAAGTACAAACATGACTAGTCACTTTTTTTGGACGCAAAGATCATTAACTTTTTCATGAATTAAATTTGCTTTTTATTACGTTATCTTAGCCCAGGAGTCAGTGTATCAATGCTTTAACTAAAAAAAACCTCTTGATTGTCGTTTTGTTCGTAATATAAATAATTTTAACCTCCTCTTTCTAGATGTTAAAATATGTGAACTATCGTAGAATTTATTTGTACAACTTTAAAAAAATAATTAACTGAACTACTAAAAAATGGAATTACTAGGGCTATTTTTTTTAACCTCCAATGGTCTATACAAAAAACGGGTCAAGATACAAAAAAAAAAAAATTACCAAAAGTAATGTACAATACTGCTTATTTCTCCATATAATCAGCTTGATTATTAAAGCATTTGTCATATCTGTACACAAGTTTTGAAATACCCTCTTCATAAAATGTAGCCTCCAATGATTTGAAAGGAGTTGTGACGGTTTCTTTGATCTCCACGTCAACTTGAAAGCGCTTCAATCCAATCCACTATGCTTATTAATAATTCACTTATGGTAAACCTTTGAGTTCTCCTAAGCACTTGGTCAAATCGCTGAACAATACTGATGTTCATGAAGAAGGGACAAACGAAGCAAGTCTGTCGCTACGGACTGTATTGTTCAGCGAGCTGACCTAGTGTTTAGGGAAACTCAAAGGTTCACCATAAGTGAATTATGGACTAACAATGGCTTGGTGGACAAAAAAAATGACGTGAAGCTTCCGCCTTTACTTTTTTTTAAACGAAACCGTCTCCTTCTCAATCATTGGCCGCTACATTTTATGAAGAGAGTATTTTAAAGCTTGTTTACAGGTGTGACAAATCCCTTAATCGCCAAGGTGGTTATGTGGAAAAATAAGCAGTATTGTACACTACTTTTGGTAAAAAATAATCTTGTTTGTATTTTGACCGGTCTTTTGTTACAGCCCATCATAGGTTGAAAAAAAAGCCGTCTTATATCGATGTCAAAGCAGCTGATTCATTTATTGCATTAAAAATATAACACGAGGGTAAAGCATGCTTCGGAAGTTTTGCACACAAAAAATTAGGGGTAAATGTATACGTTTATAGTTACGTGAAATATCACTAACTCCTGGAATAGTATTTTGCACTTTGTTAAAATATCAATAGAAATGTATCACATGAAATATATATATTATTTATTAAGTGTGTTGCTGAACACTAATGGTGCCATATATAAAGTACTTGCTCGTTATAAATGTGTCGTTGTTGTGTTAGATGTAGAAAAGTATTTGTAAATTTACATCGCTTATTGTTTAATATATTGCACTGAAAATGTTTAATTATCACTATTAGATATGTTATTTGGAATTGTACGTATCAATTATTTAATGTTCTTTAAATAAATTTTAGTATAAACTTTTGTTTTCTGGTTATTAGCAAGTTCAAACTCTGTTAATAAAAGATATTTCAAACAGCTCAAACAATTCTGTGACAGTATATGTCTTTTTTAAAATAAAATGATATTCAAAAATTGATTTAAATGATAATTAGAAATTTATTTTATTTACTTAATATTTGCAATATTTAATAGTAAATTCAAATCAATACTTTTCATTAAAATTAATGAACAAATTCAACCTTCGGGCATTAAATAATGAAAAATAAGCATTAAAGTATGAAATAACGTAAATGAGTTTATAAAGTATTAAAATTAAAATATTAACAGTTTAATCAATCTGAGAGAAATGTCACTGGAGTTTACAGGAAATATTACAGATTCTCATTTTTATGGCGATTAAATAAAAGACAACTAGTGGATTCGGAAATAGTTGAAAATATTGTGAATATCTTCAAAGAATGGGAAGATAATGAAAAAAATATAAATTCGTCTATATAATTGAATGTTTACTGCATAAAAATGACAGTGCTGAAACAATTTATCCGATATGACAGTTTTCTTTGTCATAATTATAACAATTATCAATAAATTTAAAATGCTACGATTTAATTTCGATAATTCAGTTGTACGTCATATTTAGCTTTTCACGATATTCTAATCTCACTTTCAAAGACTTAATATTTAGAATTTGGAAAACATTCAAGGATGAACATGTCATTTTTGAATGCATTATTACAATTTTTTTAAATTTGTTGAGTATAATTCAATAAATATTACGTATTAATGTACAACGTGTCCAAACCTTGACAACACAATAATCAGTTCTCAAAGGTTACGAAAACCAATAAATCAAATACAAATTCTTCGTTTATTACTTAAAAAGGCCACCAAAGATGTTCTTGACTTCCACCAAAAAGTATTCTATTCAAGCGAACAAATATCCAATTTAATAAAATAAAGCAGATTACATCCAGACCATTGATTAAAATCGCAATCCGAAACAAGTCAGAGTGTGATTTTAATGGGCAGAACTTTACTAGAATGTGTTCAAATGTTCACTGCTCTAATTTGACATAAATGTATACTTGTGGGAGACCGGACCTGTAATATCGGATGTGATTGGATGTTTACAGTCTATGAACAGAAAGTTAACTAATCATTTCTGAACCATCGACTGGGCAAATTCGGAGTTCATTTATTTACCCTCTTATTTAAATTCAATGGTTTAAAAAAAATTTAAAATGCTTATGTCGAAAACAATTATGGATTAAATTTTTAGCAATAAAAATTTTTTTCTATAACCTTACTAACTCAAAAAAGAAAGACCTGTACCAACAAACTGAAGTGTTCTTTATTAATGTTAACAGATTTATTCATCAAATTTCATTTATTGTATAAAGATAAAACTATTTTAATTTAAAATACTTAATGGAGAAAAGTTCTTTCCTGCAACAAAGTTCGCTAAGTGTACGAAAAAAAAAGTATTTATTTCTTAAAAAATAATTTCCAAACTTAGAAGCAATTTAGTGTAATTCAAATCTTAAATCCTTATGTGCTTCTAAAATTCTTAATTTTGCTTTGCGCAAAGCAGAAGTAATCTAGTTTCTGAGAAGTTTAAAAACATTTGTACTTATTTTAAATTACAAGAGATTAAATTTTCTCCAATTAATGTAGTACGCTTTTTATGAAGACTAAAAATAAAATTTAATTATTATTCAGTAATACATTCCAGGAAAACTAACTTTTTTCTTACCTAAATAATTTGCAAATAACTTTGTTTTCTTTTAAAGACCAGACAAAATTAAACTCATGCTCTAAAATGAAAAGTTTTTAAACAATGAGCTTAACGCGCTTTAAAATAACTGATTTAGAAAAGCCTTATAAAGCTTCAAAAAGTTAAGGAATATTATTTTAATATATTTTCTTTTAATATATTTCCTTATTCGGACATAAAAAATTATGTAATTACTTAAAAAATGTTTGGTAACAATAGATGAATACGATAGTTTATTTTTATATGAATTAATTTCTCATGGAAGTTATTTAATTCAATTAAAACTTTATTAAACAAGGTAAATACTAGTATAATAAGCATTTAAGATAAACAGTAATTAATAAATAATTTTTACTTATAGTTGAACACTAAATCTTACAATTCATAGTACAGCTCAAAATATAAATTCTAAAAATAGTAGAATACACTTATTCTGTATTATGCAAAATTGCATAAAAGTTATGTAAGGCATCTGCAATGGTATCATTTTTATCTGGTTTATGAGAAATTGCACTTGGTAACGAGAGAGCCAAATACTACAGCTATAATTGAGCATTCTTGTGAACCTTTTCGGTAAAGAACTTGAAAGGATTATTTTCAGTGTACGAAATCACCTGTGCTCTATTTGTTCAATCTTCAAACTTCCCACCAGCCAGCCCACAGAACCGTAAGTGGTTCTGGGCAACAGGTAGTGTTAGGATGATCTGAAAATGAAAAAGTATATTCTTAAGAAAGACTTTGCTTGATCAACCTCATCATATAAAAATATAAATTTCAAAATATATGCAATAAAATGCAAAATGATTTTCGATATTCCGAATACAATAAGTTTTATCTGCTTTGCATCTTAGTTTATTTATTTTAAGGGAAATGCTTAGTGATATAAAGTACAATTACTATGAGTATAAAGTACAATTAATTTTCTACACAGTACATTTGCTTGTAAATTCCTACAAAAATAAATTGTAAAAAAAATTAGTTTTTATGTCTAACAAAGTAAACCTCAATTTCCTTCTCCCATAATACTAAAAATTACAAGCAGTGACACTTGTACATTTATTGCTTAAAAGAAATTTTCATATTACTTTCAAATCAAAACAACCACTAAATAATGAAAGCATCTTGACTTCATATAATAAACACTTAAATAATATTTTGTTAGTAAAAGCAAATTATTAAATTATATAAACATTCAAATAAGACTTCAACCAAAGTTTACTCCCAAAACATCGCATTAATAAAGTAATGTCACAATAAACTTCCACGAAACTTCTAACTTATTAGCAGGTCTTTCAGTTTAATAAACACAAACGCTTAATCAGCAAGTCTAGAAATTTTCTGAATCATAACTTCCGACCTCGGATCTTATAAATGGCGATTGCCTTTGTAATTTCTGTAGCTGACTGTACGAAAGGACCCTTAAGTGCATTAATTTTAGAATTTAGCTTTAATTCATTGTGACTAAACCACTGGGGATCAAAGGCTATGTTTATGCCTAGAATTTAATATTTTCTGTAGTAAACTGTAATTGTATTTGTTCAGAATATAATTTTTTAAATAACTTTTTTTCCCCAATTATTCTACAAAGAATTTGGTTGGTTTAATTCAATAAATATTGCATAAATTATGCATTGATTTCATATTAATATAATTAAAGTATATTCGAAAATAATTATATTATTTTGTTAAAAAAAATGGGTAGGAGTAGGTACATATATATTCCGGCAATCCCGGTCATACATGGATGTTTGTGACCGTCTATAAATGTTGTTATTTTGCTATGTGTTATTCCTTTCTTTGTGTCTGTTAATAATCTTTCTGTGTCTGTCCCACTTGACGAAAGCTTATAAGCGGTTCTCTAAACACGCACACAAGCTGGAATATATATGTACCATACCATACCATACCTATATATTCCGGCTTGCGTGCTTAATCAGAGACTCGCTTAGATAAGACTTCGTTAATTAATACAGACACAGAAAGAATTTACAGCGTAGGGCTCTAGTTACAGCGCGTAGACAGCTGGCGTTCGAACCACTCGCCCATCCAGGCACCCCATTTAAAATTATTGAAAGCAATGCATTTTTTAAGAAATATTAATCCTTCAAAAATACAATAAAAATACCTCAAAGAATCATTCAAAGTCACTCTATTTTACCAGGAATCAAATATATTTGTGCATTTATAAGGAAAATACAGCAAAGCGATTTTGTTTTCTAACCATTTAAAACCCAAACAAAAACATTTCGACTTCTTAAAACATCTTTAACTATCCATCCCTCGACTCCTGCATTTCTTGTATGAAACAAAACCCATCTCTTCAACTATTCTGGTAAAGAAACTTAATCGGAAATATTAAAGAGAGCTTTTTTCGTTGGACCAAGCCACCGAAAAATGATAGTCTCGTTGATAAAAACTCCATTTGAGTTGGAATGAAATATAGTTAATGCCAGGTAACAAAAAAGTATGTAACAAACGGTTCGTCGAGTGAAATCAATGTTCTATTTCACAATCGGCCCAAACGAACGCTAACTAATTGATTTTGTTTCGGTTAGGTTTGAATTATCGTCGCACTAGAGCTACACGAGGGCTATTGGCGACGGGCGTTGTATTTTAGAACCACAGTCAAGTGACGAATTGATTTTGGTGCCATGTAAGGCTGGTAACCAAGGTTTGATGCGATAGGCTAACGTGAAATTACCTGCATCTGTTTCTAGCACAAAACTCACAAGGTTATGAAGAATTATAAAATAGGTTACCTAACTTTTTCAAAATATTAGAATTAATATATTGCATTAAAAACAGTGTATTTTGCTCCGAACAAAATCTAATGATTCCCACATTTTGTTCACTAATTTTTTAAACATGCTCTAAATTATAAACAATTTTAAGAACCATATATTTAAAAACATTTTTTTTTGAACATGAAACATTTATGATTCGATGCGTGTGCTCACTTACAAAGCCTTGTTTGGGATAGGAAACTGCAACGTTTTATAACAAGGGCCATAGTCCTGGTCTATAGTCATATACATATGCCGTTCTTGTCTACTTTGGCGCACCAAATATGTTTAGGCGTCCAAGTAAACACATGTGTTGACGACGAATCCTAAATGCATCACATTGATATGCTTACCACGTATTTTATTTATGAGGTTTGCGACTTTTATGACAGAGGTCATAATATTTGAAAGGAATACGAATGCAAAATAAATATAGGATTATTTTATTTGAGCTATTTGTTGCATGATACTATGTGAGATATCGAATACTAAAATTAGCTTTTTTCTTGCTGTTTTATAGTATACTATCTAACATACCATTAATAAGGATGACAAATGATGTTAAAGACAGAAAAAAAATGAATATAAGTTGTTAAAAAACAGTTGAAAAAAATTAGACTTTGTTATCAGTTTCAAAGATTGTTAACCAAAAATTGCTTACTAGAAAGTAAAACAGTTATTCTGAGAGTAAGTTGTTTAAGTACCTTTTCAATTGAAATTGTTACCTTTTTATTATTTCTTCGAAAAATAAGAGAATATGGTAAAAAGGGGCCCTGATAATAAAATCAGCATACATTAATAATTTACCTTAATATAATTTTTCTCTTTATTTAAATTTAACACATTTTAAATGAAATATATTAACGATTCAGATATAAGTCAATAACATAAATTGATAAAAAAAATACTTTTTAGGATAAAATAAGATAAAAATTACGAACTTTCTGTTCATTTCAAATTATGCTGAAAGATATTACAATTAAATATTACTTTTTATTCATGAAGAATAATGGGCATAATCACATTATTTGTGCATAACTAATGAAATGTGTTTTATAATATGTCAGGGTGACTTAGTTATTCATAAATATAATTAAGCAGTTTTTAAAAATATTTTCATTCTCCACTCGTAAGTTAATTGCATTATTCACTA
This sequence comes from Hylyphantes graminicola, assembly GCA_023701765.1. Lineage (NCBI taxonomy): Eukaryota > Metazoa > Arthropoda > Arachnida > Araneae > Linyphiidae > Hylyphantes > Hylyphantes graminicola. The sequence continues at coordinate 17,405,970 of CM043117.1, read as the reverse complement.
ATATGATATGTATTTTCATCACATAAAAAGTACTTTTGAAAAGATGAAATATTACAATCTTCCATATTTGTGTGAAATTATTTTTTTAACTGAGTCTAATATAAAGAAAAAATTAACAATTATGGAAATCACACACACATGATTATAATAAAATGAATAATTTATAATTACAATTGACATTTTTTCCTAACAATTCCAAGTTTCTAATTCGGTAAAAAAAATGCCCATTCAATACAGTTACAAAATAATACTAAACATAATTGCTATACATTATATCCTACCATGCATCCAATATTACCTCAAATGATAGAATTTTAATCATTTGGTCAAATTAAAAGACCGTCGAAACTTTCTATCGAGGATATGAAGGGTGTATACACTCCGTGCTGCCATAACTTGGGTAAAAACAAAGAGTAAAAAGGCAGAGGGAAGTGCTCGTTTGGTCCGTTAGTTTAAAACTCTAGTAAGGTATTTACTTACAAAACGATCTGAATACAATGTAGCAAAAATACTTTTAATTCTGATAAAATTGCCAAATTTTCTCGAATAATATTCATATCTGTTAGACCTTAAACGAAATTGATGTTTTGAACATGTTTTCTGGATGGATTCACAAATAATTTATTTAACTCTTTACACATGCGCCGGAAGGATCTTTTCCATAGCATATTTCTGTTTACCCAACCCTTGTTGACAAGGAGTGTAGTTGCAAAGCTGTCCTTCCACAATCTCCATAGTGTAAGTAATATATAGTGTCCATAACTTTGATCGGCGATTTTAATAGTAATGGATTGAATAGGACGAGGTCGCCAATGAACTGGCCGGACCCTATATCTTAGTTATGCTTTGCAGAATGCGAATTTAGCAACTACAACCCTCATACAGTGGTGGAAATTGATTTATGAACTAACATTCTTTTCACCAGATATCGCTTTGTATTAAGTGCTAACAATTCAAATTTTGTGTGTTGGATATTCAGAGCACAATAAAGGAATTTCACACATAATTTTTTTCAAAAAATGATATTAAATAAAAATATATCTAATTTTTGTTTTTAAGCATATCAAATGATGGAAATTGATTTATGAACTCAAATTTATTTTGAACCCAGGTACCAAATATTTTAACTAGTTCTTCATTTGAACTTCAGTGGAGCTTACTATCAGTGTTTATAAATAAGATTAAGGGCAAATTTGTCGAAATTTTTCTGTTGTATTCCCATTTTACTAAATAGGAAAGCTTGTGGGACTGCCTGAAGCCAAAAAGGTAAAAAATGACCATTCTATAATATTGTATCAAATATGTAAGAGAAATTAGCATATTAATTAAAAGATCAATAAATATAATTCATAAATATTTGAAGAATCATTCGGACTTCGGCAAAAACCATCATTAAAAAAGGTGTAACCCTCGTGGGACGAGGGACAAAAGCAGGATTATTGGACTTGTATCCCAAAAATTTACCATTTGTGTCAGCATTTGTGCATTACAGGGCTAATTTGTTATGAACAATCACTTCCTGTAACTCCCAGAAGAGTAGGACAAATATTGATATCGTCGTCGAACTTGAAATGTTCCAAAATGAGGGCTGGTTTAAAGCTTACTCTTCACCATAAGAACTGGCTATTAAAATATAGTCGTAACTACATGAAAATGGATTGGGTGGGGTAGGAGGGAGAGAAATGGGAAAAAGTGACATTTGCTGATGAAAAAAAGTTCAATTTGGATGAACGTGATGGTTTAAAATGTTATTGAAAGGATCTTCGGAAAATACTAAGATCTGTGTTCAGCAGAAATGTTAGTGGTGGAAGTTTGATGGTTTGGGCAACGATATCTTATGATTGAAGAAACAAGGTTTTGTTTCTGAAGGGCTGACAAACATCACTTTATTGCAGATTTGTTCTAGAAAATTCTTTGATTCCTTTTTGCATGGCAAAACTATGCATTTGATTATATTTTTATGCATGATAATGCAAGTATCCACATTTCAAACGAAATGGAAGACTGGTTTAATGTACAAAGTGTTGTTCATTTAGATCATACTGCCAATAGCCATGACTTAAACTCCAAGGATAACGTCTGAGATCAATTCGTATGAATAATTTACTCAAAAGAAGTATGGTGTCAATGGAGTGTGCATCAGTTATGGAATAGAAGGGCTTAATCACTAAAAACTGGAAATTGCTTGACCAAAACTTGACCCAAAGTTTCGTGTTGTCTATGAAAAACAAAATCAAGGAAGAATTAGCGACAAAAAATAGTTTTAGCAATTATTAATTGAGATTGAATGTCAAAGTTCATAAATCAATTTCCCTATGCTAAAACTAAAATATCAAAAAAATAAATTGTTTACGAATTTATGTAAAATTTTATTTACGTGTATAATTTATAATGCAAAGCCGGTATAGTATATAAAATTTAAATCGATAAAAATGCATTTAATAAAGAAATACTGTTAAAAAACTGCCAGTTCATAAATCAATTTCCACCACTGTATAGGAGAATACAACAAATGTATCCCTCTTTCAAGTTATACTAAAAAAGAGTTACATCTTTATTTAACACCGAGACCTTCTTCAAAAGAGATGTTTAAAAAGTTTTCAATACTCAAATATAAAAGAAAAAATATAAAAATAATAAATAAATATAATCAAATATAAAATATAAAAGTTATTTTACTTTAAAAAGTTATATTAGAATATTGGTTACATTTTTATCAAAATCTGCCATCGCCACATACTTTAAACTTTTCTGAATGTGCAACAGAAATATTTTACTGTATACATTGAAGAAAATTTATAGAATAAAAAGTAACATTGTATGTACACGGGTCATGAGAGCTAACATTTAAATATTCATAAGTCCCTTACAAATAATTCAAAAGCTCAAGCACAATTTCAATACACGTTAAAAATGTATCCGTAAATTCCTGATTTTTTTTCCTCGTGCAAGTTCCAGAAATGCGGAAGACATCGATCGAGAATACGTTTAAGAAGAAACTTTCCTGAACAAAAAATCTTCCCGTTTGCATCTTTTGACAAAACTGTAACAATTATTATATGTTAAAAATAAGTGTTATGAATGCAAATATTTGTGTGCTTGATCAGATACCCGCTTATAAGTAAGACAGACACAGAAGGTGTGTTACTGTCACAGAGAAAGGAAGAAAGTCCACCCAGGGTGGAGGCGGGAATCGAACCCGCACCCGTTACAGCACGCAGACTGCTGGCCTGCGATGCTAATCACTCGGCCATCTGGGCCCCTTTAAACGATGTTAAAAATTTGTTGCTTGGTTACATGAAAAAATAAGGCAAGTAGTAGCAGAAAAAGGCTGTGTGGCGAAATGTTTTACGTAATTTTTTGTATTTCTTTTGCACCGTTTCTCATGTTTCTGTTGGCAGAATCGGAGAAATGGTTCAACTTAAATGAAAATTTAGTTAACCTTTCACCGCCCAAACGTTGCAGCTACTAGGAGCAGTTATTATTGTGAAACTAAACAAGAATTTTTTTAACAGTGCACCAGGTTTTGACTTTCATTTTTTCAGTGGTGTCAACAAAAATCTACTTTTTTGTAGAATAACAAAGAAAATCTCTACGAACACTATTACCACCATCTAACGACAGAAGCCTTTTTTCTTTAGTGGTGCAATTATCCTCAAATATTTCAAAATGTATTTTATATACTTGAAATGTTGTTTCAGAACGGATAAAATGCACAAATTAAAGCAAAAAAGTAATCCTATATTTTCTAATTGTAGGTATGGAGCTAACATTTGGATAAATTATAGGATTGTATTGATTTTGTTATACACATTAAAAATTATAAGGTTGACAGTGATAGAATTGTATGTTGTCTTATTATTTTGAATAGCAATCTAGTAACAAACCTAGAGCGAATGCATTTAATAATATCAGAGATAAAATTTACACCATGACTGATACAAATACAAATACAAAAATTGTCGACCAACAACAGGCCAGAGGCCCAGAATGGTTGGTCCAATATATATCTAATTCCTTACCAGTTTCCAATAGTTATCGAGATTCTTCTTAAAATCTTCCACTCTCTTCGCATACACAACATATTCTGGTAAAGCATTCCACTCATTGACGACTCTATTGTAAAAATAATGTTTTCTAACCTTCCTTCTAAAGCATGATTTATTCAATTTCTGACCATGCCCTCTGGTCCGGCTATTTAAGGTAAAACCTAAGCCCTCCCTGTCTCCCTGTTTAATGAACTTGAACAACTAAATTAAATCACCCCTTGATCTCCTATTTTATAGGGAATACATGTTTAACGATCTTAATCTATCACCATAATCAATACCCGATAAACCCTTAATCATTTTTGTAGCCCTATGTTGAACCTTTTCAAGCATTTCAATATCTTTTCTGAGAAAGGGGGACCAAAACTGAACAACAGTTTGATGACCATGACGGATTTACACCATTTGAAACAATACTTTTTTAGGAATGGGGGCAGGGTGTCTACTCCCCGCTTATTTATAGGTTGACAGTAGAAAAAAAATCGGATATGATCTGAGTACTTGCAGATTGAAAGGTTAACGACTTACCTGCAAGTAAGCTCTAACTCAGGGGTTCCCAACAAAATTTTCTCGCGGACGCCTCATCGAGCCATTATTACCCCCATAAATTCCTAATCCTAAAATTAATGTGAGAACCAAATTAAGAGGCTTTTTAAAATTTTACACGTTTTTTTTAGTTACAAAACATTGAGTTCCATCAGTTATACAGTTTTATATTTTAGTTCTTAAAGAGACGAGTTAAATCTGTACTTTGAGCCCATTATTTCTGAAATATTAGGTTCCAAACTTGAAACTTTCACTCTCGCTTTCATTCAGCTAAGTACACAATTGAGTAAAGCTAAGATAAGTTAGTGAGAAAATGAAATTAATTAAGTAAGCATTTTGCGCATTAAACTCTGTTTAATTCAGGAAGCTTCCGAAACAAACATTCTGTTATGATACGAAACCTATTTAATATTGTTTTCATTCTAATAGCATCTTGCGGACCCCTTTGGCATAGCTCGCGGACCCCTGGGGGGACCACATGTTGGGAGCCACTGCTCTAACTGATATACGTATTCTTATTTTCGCTACCATTTTACGAAAAAAGGAATGGTGTGATATCTGCAACTTTGTAAAACCAGGATTGTGTCTTAGAATTCTATGTTTCCCTGTAACATAGTATTCAAATCTGCCTCTGCTTTTAGCGTGAAAATATGCGAACAGAAAAAAAAAGATTTTTTCTAAACCTAAACGAACTGTCGTCGATTTTTCTCAACCGTTTTCCAATAAACAATGAAACAAAACTAGAAATTTATTTCAGTTTGTATACAATATTTTGAAAGTAAATAACAAAAGAATGTTTACAGATAAGATAAATATGAACTTTGAAAATAGTGTCGATCAAAATTATTTTGTCGTGCGCATTTTTGGTATGAATGTTAGTTTTTCAAAGCATTTTAACATATCCGACTTTGTAAAATCGTTATTTTGGAAAAGATTTTCAAAATAAAAAGATTATATATGTCCATAACCAGATTTATAAGTTTTCCAAAACTTTTTAAAATCTACGATCTATAAAACTTAAGTCCCAAGCTTTTGAATTAAACGCACTTCGATTACTTTGATTTTTTTTTATTGAACAAAAATTCTTCAGTCCAGTCGGATGCCGTGAAATTTACTTCAAGTTAGATCATTCAGCTTGGCAATATAAATTGATCTAGCCTAGAAAATGATTGATCTAGCTTAAAAACAAAACATTTTCCCCCGATCTTGGCAGTAAGCGCTAAACACAAGAAATGTTCAACCAATAAATATTGGAATAAAAACTTTAAAATTGCTAAATATATCTTCCAAAATAAATGAAACTGAAATCCTAAATGCTACCACTTTTTTCCCATTTCTTTTAAAATGACAAATCAAATTATTTCCAAAGCATTTCCGATATTTTTTTCAATGAAGAACTTAAAACTAGGAAAAGAAAACAGTACTCAAGAAAAACACAGATTATATTTAGGTATACCAACACTTTTTATCGTTTTCATAAGAAACATACGAATCAGCTCTACTTGTTTTGGACAATAAATGGTCAACGCCTGAGGTGGCAGAGATGTGTGTTTTTACAAGGGGTAATCTCTTCCTTGTGCTGATTTTGCACTTCAGGATTAACATCACAAATCCGTTGGGAGGTATCAAGGCTGAAAGTAGAACTTGGGCTTTTAAAAAAGTAGTTGATTTTTGTTCTTGTTCTTTTTTACCACTTCTTTCCACTTTTTAAAGATAAATTCAAGCGAGTGGGCACGGGTTCGAATCCTGGGTAAGGCATGGATATTTTTGATGTCTTGAGTACATGTGGAGAACGTGGTCGTTAAATCAGTGGGTCCGAAAGTCTTGTGGTCGATCATGGGTTCAGGTCGTCCTGGAGAAAATTACCCCTCCCTTCCAGCGAGATGCCTAAATTGAGGAGGTGGCGCCTTCTCGGAGTAAAATTCAGACATCCACCCTCTCATGGGTACTCCAAGCCTTGTGCTAACGGATGCTACTGCAACCCTCTTGCTTTCCAGTCTACGGCCTGGAGGCACCAGACAACAACAAAGACAAATTCAGCCTTGTTCAAAGTTCATATATTTTTTCAACTTTCAACACGCCCGTTTTTTGAAACAAATTAATATAATATGAAATGTGTTTTTTAATATGGAAAATAAAGTAATTTAAAGGGGGTCGATTTCGACCAACTTTAGTGTTATAACCTTAGTAGCCGTAATAACCTTTGTTACCATAATAACCTCTAGCGTTCCTTAAATATAGGTAATTGGCTATGTAAGTGATGCAATCACCGTGGGCAGTAAATATACAGATGATGGCGAATTTACTGTGTGGAAACTGCAAACGTTTACTTCGCTAGTAGTAGTGATTGAATACACACATCTTGTCTGCTTAAGGTAAGCGAATACCCAAAATTTCCCAAAATTCTAAAAATTTTACTATTGCTTTAATCTTTTCCAAATTTGGCATAGTGATTTTAAATATAATGAATAAAACTATTTAGGCTTTTGTTTTTATTTAAATATAATTTATTTATTTTAAACGGTGTTTTTCTACTAAAAATGAGGTTTACGCCAACAAGTCTACCACATTGAATTTTCATCCTATGAACATTTATTATGTGTTAAATTCTTCGTTTTGAACTGATACTTGCAATGACTCCCTAGAGTTACATACAAATTACAAGAAAAAAAGTTATTTCGAAAAATGTAAAAATTTAGCCACAAAAAAAGGATTTTTTTCGATTAACTTACACTTTTACATTTAAAAAAAAAAACTTGTATACTTACACCAGATGTTAGAGGTTCATGGCACAGATACATATTGAAATAGCATCTGTGAAAAATTTCAGGTAAATTAATGTAAAACTTTTTATGCTGGAAGTGTTGGCGTAAACCCCTTTTTTTAGTTGAAAAACACCATTTGAAATAAATCAATTATATTTAAATAAAAAAAAATTGCACAAAAACCATTGTTCATTATATTTCAAATCACTATGCCAAATTTGGAAAAGATTAAAGCAATAGTAAAAAATTTAGAATTTTGGGTATTCACCTACCTTAAGCGCTATTATAGTAAGTTGTTTATGCGACTCCGCCCGTCGTGAAAACATCACTGTAAGACAAACATTGCAACACTGTGATTGAAAAAATAACTTCAAAATATATAAACTTACAGAATTTTTTGCGGTGCATCTTTTCGGCGTTTTGGACTGACAATTCCACTTTATTAGTTCATACAGTTCCTGTACTAAAACATTTCATAGCTATTCTTTCTAACCAACACGAAAGACAAGACATCGTCATTTCTTTTGCATCCAACCTAAAAACCCTCCAGACTGAGAGAGAGAGATAAAAAAAGGAGATATTACGGAATTACGTGATATGGAGCATGATTGTGATCCAACCATCAAATAACAACGCAAGACCAGGGAGCTTTTCCTATAGCCGCCAGGTATAAAAGGTCCCTCCGGATGAGATTCGCCCATCATTCTGATAGTCCTAAGTGGAAGGGAATAGTGTAGTATGTAAAAAACTAGTTTTTTTAGTAGTCTTACTGGTTATTTTTAGCCTTTAAGACTACTGAGAGATAATGATAGTCAAGATGCGTCTCAATATGTTTTTGTAAGATGTTTAAAGTACTCGTTTCAAATCAGTGTTATGCATTGACTTTCTTAAAATAATATTCTTATTTCTTTTCATTTTATGCATGAAAAGATTTTTATATTCTATAAAACCTATTTGCAGTTGGAGAAGATCGCCTCGTTTTCTGATCTTCAATCAAAATCCGACAAAGAAAAATCTTAGAGAAATTCGTTATAAAAAATTATTATGCTAGTATTTTGACTTTTGTTCTTGTTCTGTAAAAGATCAAGGCTTAGCAAAATAAATAAAAAATAATAACCAAAAAATATATAAACTTACAGAATGTTTTACAGTGCATATTTTACTGACTTTTTTTGCTTGCTCGAATACCATGAAGTGTGTTTTACGACTGAAATTGACAATTTCACTTTACAGTTTCTATACTAAAACAGTTCATAGTTATTATCTCTAACCAACACAAAAGACGCGACAGCTTCTTCATTTCTTTTCCATCCAACCTAAAAACCCTCCAGACTCGGAGAGAGAGAGAAAAAAGAGATATTACGGAATTACGTGATATGGTGCATGATTGTGATCCAACCATCAAATAACAACGCAAGACCAGGGAGCTTTTCCTACAGCCGCCAGGTATAAAAGGTCCCTCCGGATGAGATTCGCCCATCATTCTGATAGTCCTAAGTGGAAGGGAATAGTGTAGTATGTAAAAAACTAGTTTTTTTAGTAGTCTTACTGGTTATTTTTAGCCTTTAAGACTATACTGAGAGATAATGATAGTCAAGAGGCGTCTCAATATGTTTTTGTAAGATGTTTAAAGTACTCGTTTCAAATCAATGTTATGTATTGACGTTCTTAAAATAACATTCTTATTTCTTTTCGATTTTTGCATTTTAATATTTTATAAAATGTTACGAAGTAAAAAACCACATCGCTTTCTGATCCGAAATTCGAGAATGTGCGATTTGAGTGAACTTCAATTAAAAAAATTATTATATACGAGTGTTTCGAATTCTGTCTTTGTTCTGTAAAGGTTTAAGGCTTAGCTAAATAAATAATTTTTAGTGTATGCTAAAAATTATTTTCTTTATTTTGAGTTTAGCAATATACATTGTAAGAGTTCTAATATTACAAAAATAAAAACACCGATGCATAGTTAAAGAAACTAACCTCAATTAGTCCTAATTAAAACAGGAAGATCTGAAACAACTAGATTAGACAACTTTTATATTACTTTAATACTTCTTATAGTATGAATGCAAACATATGGAAACAAGGTAAAAAAAATATCGATATCTGATTTCATACCTTTCTTATCAGAAAGGAATAGGCGAATGCTAGTTATATAAAATAAACCTTCCGAACTGCCTGAAAATGAGCCAAAATGCATTGTAGTTTACACTGCATTACATTTTAATTTAAATGCATTTCTAATAACGTATGTGTTTAAAACATCTGATCTATATATTAAAATTTGAATGCAAGATTTCAAAGTCTTTTCCCAATGAATAAAGTACATTATTAATAAAAGATGTTTAAGAAAATTATTAAGAAAGATTATAAGAAACAAGAGATTAAGACATTATTAAGAAAGATAAACTATAGGAAATTTAAGGTGAATGTCTAGTACAAAATACGGGAAAAGCCGCGTCTAACACTAGGGATAGCGATTTTCATACTGTTTCACTTTTCTTTGCACAAACATCTTCACTTTATTCGTACATTCACAAGCTGTGACACAAATGGGGTTGTTTCATGTCATTGCATTTTTCAGGAATTACTTTTGTTTTGGTATTCAAAAGGGGGTTTCCTAAGAATAAATTAGTTAATTGTTTTTTTAAGTTGTATAGAACAAGTTTATTTTCACCTATTTCCTTATTATGATCCTAAACAAAAACAAGTTGCATAATGACGAAGCAGAAGCAGACTATACCTTGTTTATTTACTAGGCAAGCTTCGAAACTTTCGAACACTTTCTTTCAACATCCCTTCGCTTTGTTTTCTAGGAAACGGGGGAAGCGTCGTTTCTCTAAACCACGCGTTTGAGGTTCTGCTGTGAGGTTGACAGTTCAAACTTTAGTATGGTGGGAAAAAAACAAGCTCACGCCGCTGCTGTTTCGAAGAAAACCACATGCAGGGTGGGGGAGGAAAATGCTTTCGAAGCTTACATTCAAGATAGACCGGGTATAAAAGTATGTTCATTTTGAGGATAAAATAGAAACAACCAATGAAATCTAAATAGGTAGAAAAATGAAAGCAAAGAGCGTTACATCAGCTGAACCATTTCCATTCTCGCCAAGGCGCCAAATCTTCCGCGCGACTTCCACACGCAGCTTGATGAATGTCTTCCGAATTACGCGACCAAGCGATTTATCTTGTGCTTGCTCATTAATCGCCCACTTGGCCAAGTCCGAAAGTCCTCGCGAATGACCGAGCCATGGAATGTCCATCCCCCAGTCGTATTCGCGGACTAAAAATAGCCCATTTCTGTAGCCCGCTAGATGGTTTCTGAGTTATGTGGAATGTCAGTAATAAGTTGTTATGATTGAACTACTTCCGGCAATTTGTTCGAATCTTTCGGCTTCGCGTTGAAGATAATTTGGAATAGTTTGTGCACCAATGTTTCCATGTCGTTTAACCCCTTAACGATCGGATAAAGGTTCAAGAAAAAATTCATAAACTGGCTATTGGTTTTCACTGAAACTTAACATAAAAATCTGTGTATGAACAACTTCTCTATTAATGAATGAGTCCTCCGAATAGTGTGTGCACCAATGTTTCCGTGTTATTTATATGTTTAACCAATTAACGAGCGGATGAGTTTCAAGAAATAGGTCATAAATTGCTTACTTTTTATGCATAAAATTTATATAAAAATATGTGTATTAGCAATTTATTTATTCATTTTTAAATTTTCATTCGTTTTTACCCCGAAATTAAGAAGTTAGTTAATCGTATAAGCGTTTAATTTGGTGGATTTAAATTATTTTTAATTTTGTTGCGGCATTTCTATATAGAACTTCAGGCATTAGCATCTGAACCCTTTTATTACCAATGACAATTTGGCCTCATCATTTTAGAATTTTTTTTTCTAATCCTCTATAGTCATTTATCAAAAAGCACATCCATTCGATTCTTCAAACTTTTTTTTCTATTATAAAATATTTTTTATTAATCCCAATAGACGTCGCACCTATTATTTTTTAAAAATTATGATCAGAAAAATGATGATGCCAAATGTTATCACTGGGACTGAAAGGTCTAATTGTTTGATTGAAATCATTTTTCAATCTTATTGGCGCATTGCTACTGAACACTCCAGCCCTAAATATAAAGAGGCTATAAATAGATGGCGAAACCTCAGCTAGCCAGCTCATCATTTTCACTGGAGCGAAAGGAAAGAGATTCAGAACAGTTTTTGAAAAGAATAATTGGAGCGATGAGTGATACAATATTATTTAAATAGCACATATAAACAAATTAGACCAAAAATTACACTTACAGATTGGATACCAATGTGGCGCGTTATGTTGCATACAATGCATTTACAACTTAAAACTTACAGGAAAAGTCAAAATTATCAGTGAGTTTTTAGACAAAAGTGTTTTAATGCTTAGTTACAAAATTCTTACAATTAATGAATTTATCTTCACTACATAAATATTACTGTTCCTTTAGTACAAATTGCCCATCATTATAACATTCGAGGTAAATTTATAACGGGAAATTTAATTCTAGTAAACAAAATTAAATTTCCTCAACTTGTATTGCAACATTTTCGTTTTTTTTTTCTTTTGTGCAAATTTATGTATTTAAATTTATAATTTTTGTTTTTTTTTATTAGCCTGTAATGTGTCTTATTATTGTGTCCTATTAATTATGATTGTTTCATTCACATATAAGGGGGAGGGTAGATTACCCCTTTGTGACGAACAAAAATCTTCCGTAATGTTTGTTCTGTGTTAATAAAGTGTTTGTTTGTTGTTTGCATCACTTGTTATCTCTCCAAATTTCTTTAACCCGGCATTTCGTTAATTAACCCGAAACCTTTTGTTTTGAAAGCATCGCAATTCAAATACACTGAAACCCCTTCCTTCCAAGTAAAAACTTGTACATGACTAGGGCGGATCGCGGAACTACATTGACGTCACAGAACAACATATAAGCTACCGTCTACTTCTAACTTGGACCATTCTTATTCAAGAAAAACAAAGATGAAAACATATAATTAAATATAAAACTGAGTTGGTACATCAAGATAAAAGTGGTTTAAGTTAACAAATGGACTTATATCGGTTTTTCTCTGATAAGAACATACATTTTCGGTTAAATATATCCATCAATACCATACAACGTCTTAAAAAGATGTGTCTAATTACCTTTCTTAAGTATTTTCGGAAAGTGTTGGTCTTTGGCATTTGCATCTGAATGCGTATTGTTTTGAAGAATGGCTAATTACTCTTGAATAAGTGAGGAGTGTTAGATTTTATTTATGGAGGTTTGCCTATTGTGTAGATATTATCCAGTTAAAGGCTTTTGTTTATGCCAGATTATGGTGTTATACTGTTGACAGGATTAAATTATAATTTGATACAGCTGCAAACATTAAAAAAAATGGTGACCAAGCAATAAAGAACGAAGAGTTTGCTTCGGAAAAATATATAAAGCAATACAATTTTATAAGTATACAAGTGATCATCTGTGGAAACTAATCATTCATTATTTTAACTAGATTATACTCTATAATAGGTAACACTTTTATAATAGGCTAAACAGTAGGTTATTACCACGAAAAGAATCCCTGCATACTTCACAGATAACAGAAAAAATTTACATGGATTAAAATTTGAAAAAAGATTCTTAATTAAGGATTAAAATAGTTTTTGAAGCCTCATTTGCAAAAGATAATATTCTTACATCTCACGTATACAAATCTTTTATGGAAGATCAAACAGTAATAAATAGATTATTTTAAAAGTATCTGATAATATAAGAACTGCTCAGTTTTATACAAAAAGGATTAAACTATTTTTCTGAATTTTGATTATTTCTTGGCAAATATTTCAAAACCCCTTGCTTACTTATTAATATTTCAATATGAAACTGCTTTCCACGAAAATTAAGGGTTAAAATGAGGTATACTTTAAAATTTATAATAATTTTGATTGCTTAATCAAATTAGTAGCTTCATATTTTGTCTGCGAAAAGAAGTATTATTAAAGCGAAATCGATTCAAAATCAAACTAATAATGAAATAATAACAGACGTTAAATACTAGCACATACTTTCAAACGAATACTGATTTAAATATTTTTTAGGTTTTCTAAAGCGTAAACAGTAGTTTTAAATACGTATATCAAAGTTATTAAGTAAATTATTAGTCATTGAAAAATTCTTTAAATTTTGAATTTATAAATATAATAAGTTTTAATAATGCTATATTCAATGATTTTAAATTTAAAGCTGAATAAATATTTTCTAAGTTCCAAGCTTAAAATGTTTCATCATTAAAAATAAATCAAAGAGTACTTCCTTTAGATTGCTACAAACCATTCGAGCAATTTGTATTTCTGCGAGCTTGAAAGTTTTATTGATTTTATTTTAGTAATGCACAGTCGATAAATGCTTTTGAGAAATTCAATTTCTAAAAAACACAAAAGTCTCACCAACAAATTATTAGAATACTTTAAAATAAAAAAAATGCTTACACAATATTTTGTGTATTCATGTTTTATATTTGAGATAGGCAATTAACCAATAGTAAAGTTCTATTATGAATTATAATTATTCTTGACTATGCCACTTGAAAGCATTTTTTATTTTATAAAATAAATAACAAACAAACATCCTAATTAAAAGGCAACGTTGTTAAAATTTACACATTTAATGTCATTAAATCGGTTACAACTTCAAACAAAAAATATTTTTTTATTTCATACGAAATGCTTTATTAATTGTGCACCATGTTTGTGCTTTAATTATGTGTAAAGTATGTCATATTAATTGTAATCTTATTTTCTTCTGATTCACATTATCACTACTTATTTTAAAAGAGGATATGCTATAAAATGTATGCGTGTAATACGATTAAACTAATTAAAGATGCACTACTGCTTAAATATTTACATTTTAAATAGTTATGTTGAAGTAAAAAAAATGCAATAGTAATTCTTAAAGATGAAACTAATAACACAGTGGGGAACATTCTTTAATACTATTAACATTAACATACATTTATTCATATTAAAACAAGGACAATTTACTCCCGCGTTGCTTTTCTTACTAAAAAAAGTTAATAGAAATGCACGTAACATACACAGATATAAATTATTCAATTCTCATTTAAATATTTTATCATTTCATTTAAAAACAATTTGTACTTTTTATGGAAAAATTGTTTCTGATATCTTTATCGTGTGTGTTTTATCATTGTGCATTTGGAGTCAATCCGAATATTTTATAATACTATGCAATTGCCTATTTTTAGATAATTTATCATGATTTAATTCAATCAGCCAAGTTTTTGATTATAAAAATCTATATATTACCCTAGCAGCGCTTTTTAAAGATCAAATAGATTGCTCACTTTATCACCACTATTTTGTTCTTTCACGCGTTCACCAAACTATTTGAAAATTGAATGGAAATAGTTTTTCAATTATTCAATTTTTTTATCTCAACTAAATGGGAATCCATTCGTGGATTAAACTCAAATCTATTGCCAAGAATTTCTCAATATGTAATAACCGATGATTTAATAAACAGGTAAAAGAAAGGCTATGCCAAAATGAGTAGCAAAAAAACTTATTTCTGTCAATTTAAAAGGAAGAAAATGAATTCAAATGCAAATGGTCCCTCCAGAAAATAGTTTTAAAGTTAAAATTAGTTAGTTTTAAGAATTTTTTTAGAATTTCATGTCGCTTCATAGTGTATTATAAGTTCTTAATTTTCAATTTTTAATTCTTAATTTACCCATTATTATATTGGATTTTTGTAATAATATAAATGATGATAATAAATAAAATGTACAGATTGCATAATTGGATATTGTAACAAGCTAATAAAAGTATTTTTTAGTCTTTTGTTGTAGTTTTTTTTTAAGCTATTTGATTAAAACCTGTAGTTTTAAAAATGAAATAAAAACAAACAATTAAATAAACTATCTGAGGTTTTAAAATTTGTTCAGTAAAACTAGCACGAAAATTCATAAATACTAACTTCGTTTCAATTTTTCTGAAGCAATACATACTTTCGACAAATTGGTTTGCTTAATTGAATTCCAATGTTTTCTTTGGGTTAAATGCATAATAAAAATCAACACTATTTTGAAAGTCATTAATGTAACCAAACGAAAAAGGACTTAAACTATTTTACGTCAATATAATATGAATAGTAATATTTTATAAACATTCGTCAGAGTTTCACCAATATTTGATGTTGTAGTGCAGCAAGTATTTGGCTACAAGTTGCACTCCATTTGATCTGTCATATCAAAATGTTGAATAAATAATAAGCATTGTTCTTTATTATTTTTCACATATATTCGACGGGCTTTTGTTTTAAAAATAATTACATTTTACTTAATTCTTCTGAAAAATGGCAACAAAATCTAATATCATATTTAAGAAAAACACATAGGGTCATATGGGGGAATTATGGGTAAAAAAATCATAACATCCTATTTGTGTCTAAAGTATGAAAGATAGAAAGATTTAGTTTTGCATGGAGTAAGCTTACATAATTTAGAATTTCTTTAAATAATCACTTTTCCTAAAATTAAATTATTATTACTTTTATTTTAATTATTGAGGGACCAAGAATTACCCCGGGTTTGGGCAATTATGGGTCACACATGGGGTAATTATGGGTCATCCATTCTTTTATAGTAATGCATGTCAAAAGTAAATTAATATTCCAAATTATATCATTTTTAGCACATAAAAAGATTGTTTTAGCACATAAAAGTAATGAAAGCGAAACTTTGCATATTTTTTTACGCCAAGTTAGAATTCTCTCTATGCATCTTTCTTCATACATGTATAATGAACCATCAAAAGAACTCTATTTTGACAAAAAAAAATATCAATGGACTTTATTACAGCAATCCAAACTGAATTATATCGCACAAATAAATATTCTTTCAAAAGTTTTTATATTAAATACAGTTTCTCGTAAGTTTAACGCAATGGCAACAGTGAAAATATTGCATAAAAATAGAATTTTCATGTTATTTAAATGTAGATTAGACTATATTAGACTTATTGTTATTTAAATTTTAAATAAACTTCTAATTTGAATTTTTTAATGAAATTCGGAATGCAGCCTAATCTGATTTTTTGCCTCAAAATGACGTATACCACTTAGCTAAAAAACAAAAAAAATCAAAAAATATCACTGACCCAGAATTACCCCAGTGACCAAGAATTACCCCAGTAAACTGGGGGAAAAATCTCTATACCTTTAAAACTATTTTAAAAAATAATAATGAAAAAATTTATATAGGAATGAAAAGTTTAGACCTTTTCCTATTGAAAAATAGCACCATAAAAATAGTTAGTTCAAGTATGTTTCTCCAGCCATGGATCTTAAAATCATGTTTTTCAAAGAAAATTTTTTTTGAAGAAGTTTTTATAGTAGTGTAAAAAGTTTTTTTTTCTATTATTTGTTGCAGATTTACATTGTTTTTGAACTTGATATAAGAAAATAGAATGCATAAGGATGACTTGGCATTATTTTTTTTCTTCTAAAAACCATTTTTAATCCTTAAAACTTAGTGACCACTATTTACACCGGAAAGAGAGTGACCCATAATTCCCCCATGTGACCCTAGTGAAAGAAATCAAAATGTTGTGGTTGACATAAATTTTCAGGCTTGTGTGCTTGGTCAGATACCTGCTTATAAACCTTCATCAAGTAAAACAGATACAACACACACACATACGTGACAGATGATGCCATCTATCGTGCGATACCTTTACAATTTAGACATGTCAAATCAAAATGTTATTCTTGGATATTCCTAATAGTTAAAACAATCTTGCTCTGAACCTACCTAACACCATCAAGGCAGGAGTTTAAAGACAGTTTTTGATGATTAAGTAGGGTATTCGCATTTTGGATGTGAAAGCTGTTCAATACTGCTTTTGGTGTTATTCTATAGTTAGAAAATATTATATTACTGCTTGCAAAGAATATAATATTAATATAATAAATTATAACTAAATTTTTCACGTACATTAATATGAATTTCTTATGTTATGAGTAAGTTGTCATTATACAAATTACTGTTCACAAAGTATGTCATTGCCATTTTAAATTTACTACACCTGGAAGTTTAGTTAAAACTGTTAGTATTTTACAGTACATTTTAATATAGAATCTAAAAATATTATTCTGGTTTTATAAAAAAAAATATTAAGTTATTGGCTACTATTTTAAAAACTCCCTTTCAATTGAACCAGACGCACCAATTTTCCAAGCAATTACTCCGCATTCGAAAGCAATAAAAGCGACCTTCTGCCACAATATTTATTCGAGTTACATTCTGGTCACGATCGGCAACTTCATGTTTAGATGGCTACTGGTCATTGTTCGCCATATAAACATTTGGCAACAAGCATCAAATATATATGGCCTCAACTTTAGTTAACTTGGCAAATATGCCCATGCTTAATCGTGTTTCCTACAGTGTAAGCAATACCACTGTATATTTACTGCAAAATATGCTAGAAATATGTGTGCAATTACTTTTTATTGTTATTTTACAGAACAATTAATTTATCTGTAAAGCTGCGTTGTAAATAAAACAGGATATTTTTCTTATATTTTACCTCTGTAAACTTTGAGAGACATCGTACGCTACCGCCGTCTGACTTTGGACACCACAGATTTAACAAGCTCGTCTGTCCCAGTGTACTCGGGGATCCTCCAGATATAAGAATATTTAAACTATTTCAAACAGCACTAAGACGTTTTTAATATGGTTGTGTTGCAGCATGTCCGCAGTTTTAATAAATAATGTTTCAAAAAATTTATGTAGTATTGTTATTCCATAACTTTAGCACAACTAATCCGTAAATATTTAGTCAACAGGTTACCATTACATAAAGCAACGTTGTACAACACATTTTACAGTGTATAGTTATTAGCAAATCTTCTACACAATTGTTCATTTCTTGCAAGACGTGCTTGGAAATTTCGCATATTTAAGGTGTTTTGTCAAAACGGTCTTGGTATTTTACTATAATACGACTTTTGGAAAATTATTACTTCATGTATTATGAAATGTTTATATTTTTAAACATCACGAAAAAGTATTTATATTCAATCTAAATACTCATCCTTGTTGTCAGCATTAACTACACATTCAAATGCAATAACAGCCCCATTCAAACGACATTGGTTCTCTATGTAGCATTTTGGTCACGGATGAACTTCGTGTTTAGACAACCAATAGCTGCAAAAATAATTGCTACCAACAGATGCTTCTGTCCTTTTTGGTTTAACAGATGTATGGATTTGTGCTGTAAGATATCTGTAATATCTAGTGCTTTTGATTAAAGTTAGTATTGCCGACCTGCTAACAGAAATTGGCATAAGAAAAAATATTTAAAAAGGAAAGGCCTTTAATTTAGATATTCTAGCGTAAGTTATTCTACTTACAAATTAAAACAAAGTGAGTAAGTAAAGGGCCACCCGCCGGCACAATGGCTAGAGTGCTAGCCTTTGGATCTGCTGGGATCGGGCTTGAATCCCAGTAAAGGCATGGATGTTTGTGTATGTCAATAAATGTTGTTATTTGTCTAAGTGTTTGTGGCGTCCTTCTTTGTGTGTCTCTTGTGACTGTCTCTTCTGGCGAGAGGGGTAATGGGGTAAAAAAAAGCCTACACTATTCCTTTCTAGAGGGTGCTATCACTGTCATTTGTTATTTTTGTCAAGTAAGCAAAGAAGTAAGTAGTAAAGATTTAAAATAAAGGCTTGATTTGATACAAATGAAGTAGCATTAAGCTGTTAGAAATTAAACTGTTTAGCGAAAAAACATGAATATTTTTTGTAATTTCCTAAACAGTCATATGCGACATGAACAGCACTTATATCGCTACTTACAAAGAAAAAAAAAAGAAAGATAATGCATTTTTTTAAATTAAAATCATGCACATATATATGCTGTATTCTGTATTTTACGTTACTTTCAGTACTATCGATGTACAAAATATTACTATAATAGTTGTACTTTTCATAAAACTCGTACAAAGATTTAATTATAAAAATCCTTTTTCGTAAATTTTAAAAAAGTCGGTCCATGCCACATTTTCGAGGACAAAGGAAAAATACACCACTCTAAAGGTTTAAGAAATATGACCGTCTATTTTGATTTTTCTTACATTCGTTCACGATTCTTTTAAAAAATACCCGTCTTCCACACAATTTTCAAGGGCAAAGGCAAAATACATCATTCTAAAAGTCAAAGAAATGCAAGTGTCAATTTTGATATTTCTTATTTGTTCAATATTCTTTTTAGCAGCAACATTTTACTTTTTATCCAAATGCACAGTGACTCTGTTAAATCTCTCTGTTAAGAAAGAAACAAGAAATAGGTTGCCGGAAAAGTGGACTATCAAAAACACTATAAAGGTTTTATTTTATAATTCTACCTTTTAGATTCCACACTACGTTTATAACATAAAAGTGTAATTTTTTACACGGACTATATCCGTTCATTTGTCTGTCCGTTATCCACTTTCATATCCCAAACTTCAAACGCTACACTCATAAAACGAACGAGCGATTTTAACTCAGTCTGATTAATTTTCACTCCTCCAGTCTGGAAAATGCACTTTCCCTTTTGGAGTGGATCCTTTGTGTGTTAAACCTCCGACAGGATCACGCCAAACGAGTGATTTTAACTCAGTCTGAGTTACTATTCACTCCTTTCCAGTGTCGAAAATGCACTTCTCCTGCAGGAGTGGATTTCACTCTTTTGTTTTAAGAGTGTACAGACAAGTGTGAGTCAAATATTCGGCGGATCCAAATTAGATTTCTTCACTATTACTACTACATTATATACTACTAGGGGTTCCCAACCGGTGGTACGCTGGGATATTTCAGGTGGTACTCGTGACTGATGTGAGCAACATGATGCTATCAATAGCTTCTGTACACATGTGCAGTGAGCATGCAAACTTATTACTCAGTATTTTAAAAATTAATTTTATTTTAAAGAAAGAAATCTTTAATTAACTTCTGGATCGGATGTAAAACCTAGTACCCTTTGATCTCCCGGTAAGCTCTGCTATTTTTGATACCATTTGTTACGAGTTACTTATGTGAGTGTGGATTTTATGAACTTTAGCATAAAAAACATAGAAGCAGTGAAGATAAGTTCCATTACTCTTAATAATGTTGATATTTTAATCACAAGGAAAAAACAAGTTTCGCACAGACTATAAAAATATATTTTGTATGGTGATTATTATTTTTTTTCTGAGTTTGTATTATTTTTAATTTGTATGTGTTTAGACCTATAGGTAATCAATAAAACTGTAAATTAATACCATTTTAATCTTTTAATTTCCCCGTTATTAAAAGGTTGTTGAAAATAAGCAAACATCTAACCATTAAATACGAAGTTTTCTCAGGAATTTTACTCAAAAAAACTTTGAACACTTTTAGAAACGTAAATATTATACCTTTATTAAAATATTTAGGTATGGTGGAACGCCAAAATTTCTCAAAATGTCAAGTGGCACGCAGGGTGCTAAAAGGTTGGGAACCCCTGGTTTAGTTCATTCATTTTAACCTTTATATTCATCATCGTTAGATACGAACGTAAATAAACGACATTGCCATGTCCCCTACGTTTATAACATCAAAAAGAAGACACACAATAGCTCATCCACACAAAGCTTTTTTTCCGAGATATGACGTAAGAAGCAGACTTCTTTGTTCCACTAACAGATAAAAGTGACGCCAACTTGATTGATTCTGAGACTGCTACTAATGTCCAAGAACATTTCTTACAGAAAATCAGGATTATTAGTGTTCTACGGATACATAGACAAACAGGTTTAGTAGATGATTGTATGTTTGAAAAAACTTTATTTGTGTACATTGATTAAAGAAATTAAAATAGCAACGGTATTGGTTATTATTTTCGTGTTTTGATGATATAAAAGATTTTGTTAACCAGATACCAGAAATTGCAATTAAATGAAACGAAAAGACATGGTTGCTACATTAAATCTGAGATTTTTTCTAAATT
Organism: Hylyphantes graminicola; assembly: GCA_023701765.1. NCBI lineage: Eukaryota > Metazoa > Arthropoda > Arachnida > Araneae > Linyphiidae > Hylyphantes > Hylyphantes graminicola. Next base: position 17,384,536 of record CM043117.1, on the reverse strand, counting down.
GGTTAGCCTACTTTTTTTTTCAAGTTGGTATTTTTTTAAAGTCAAGCTTATTTCATCTTTTGAAAGATTTGGGGTACGATCCTAACAAAGCCCACTTTCGGTTAGGGATAAATCCGCCATCTTGGTAACCCTACTTCGGTACACTATATACTTGCATTGTCTTTTTCATTTTGGTGCCATATACTTTTGATTTTGCAACTTTTTTACAGTTTGTCGCCAAAGCTGAGGGCTCTTCTGGAATTGTAATGGTTTTTTTACCGCATCTATACAAAAATATAAATAATCAATTATTCTATGGAAAAACAATTTTCAAGTTAACAATTTGGTGAAATGGTCAGAGAAATTAAATAAAATTTCAGAATTTTATTTAACGTATTATTACCAAAACCCGAAAACTATACCATTCAGTACAAACAAAATTTACAGTTTAAATTAATAAAAAAGTCTCGAAAATGAGATTTTGACTTTTATTTACTATCTAGTTTACGAATTCGATACTACCCTTATTCTGGGAATAATAGGGTGAAAATCATGTTACTTTTTTACATGCAATACAAAATCTAGTATTCTTCAATTCATGTGTTAGAAATTCAAGACATTAAAAATACATTTAAAAAAACTTTTATTATGTAAGAAAGTTTATATTTGAACCTTTATGCGTCACAAAACATGCTATTTTGATAAAAGTAATACTTTGTAAGAGAAGTTCACTAACTCATAAATACAGTCGAAGTCTTCTTCAGTTTTCAAAAGAAAGTCGCAGTAATGATAAATTGGAAATATTCGGTAGTTGACTGAAAAAACTGAATGAATATTTAAAATATGTCAAAGAGAGTATTTTTCAATGCTTATCTTTGAAACTTATATTTTTCAAGCGACTGTGAAACGTTTAATATTTTATGATCGCTGAAGTATAATGATTGAAAGAAGAGCATTTAAAATTAAATGCTTGTTCCTCTTGTTTCAAAGTATACAATAGACAAGAAATTAAATATTTAATTTTTTAAAAAAAAACTGGACTAAATTAAACATTTGAAGTACATCCAACAAGATAAATTTAATTTCTTATGACTCTCGTCAACGATTCTAAACCCTTTATTTACAATTTTAACCTTCTTTCAGCTATAAGAAAAAACATTTTTTTTTATTTTGTACCTTATATAAAATATTAACTTTTAATATCGGAAAATATTTTTAAATTCATTATATTTATCATGGGAAAATTCTTTAAATGCTTAAATTTACTTTACATTTAAGTCAAAATAAATATGTACAATTGAAGTTCATTTTTAAGTTAAATTCATAATGCTTTGAAAAAAAATTAGAACTTTAGTTTAAGATTTTCATTTTGAGAGCAAAAATTTTATATTTATATAACGACATTGCTATTTATTTTGTAGCACATTTATAAAATTGTAAACTTTTCCAAATGTAAAAAACATGACCATCAACGGCATGTCAAAGCAACGTCATCAAAAATCATCTGTTATTATATTTATTTCGATTTTTATGTTCATATCGCCTTATTATGCCCTCTGGAAAGCTTATAAGCGGTTCTCTGAACAAGCACACAAGCTGGAATATATATGTAACATATCATACCATACTATGTCCTCTGGCATAAACAGGCAGCATTTTTAGCAAATATTTTCAAATAGCAGGTGTCCGTAAACTTTATAAAAAAAATATAAATAAAAGTATAATACTGTGCTCTTCCACAATATTTCACACATGTACTCTTCTGAACATTTCTGGCACTTGAATCACTACCAAATCCTTAAAGAATTTTCCAGGAACTCAGGAAATCATACGAAAACGGTTATTTTTATTTCCCCTGGATTTCCTATCGCTACTCAAGTAGGAGATTTTCCAGGGAAAAAACTATCCGCTTTAGGATTTAGAGGGATATTTATTTTGTTCAGTCTTCACCTAAATATCTGCAGTAAACAGTATTGAGTTCTTTTAGTTGGTACCTTCTTTGTATACACCCTTATAAAGTCGATACAATGGGAGTAGAATGGCCTATGTTGTACAAGAAACCTAAGATATTTCTTTCTCACAAATCTTCAACTCTTTTGGCTCCAATTTCGTTGCTTTTTTTTAAAAAAAATCTTCAAATAATTATAAAATCTCGAATTATGACTCAGTTTTACTGTACAAAGAAAACTGCATAAGTGGCAAAATATACAACACTTTGTTGCGGTTCAGTTATATTAAGTCACTGATAAAAATATCCATAACGCTGGAAAATAATCATTATTTTAGCAACACAAACAAATTTTTTATAAAAATATCATAAATTGTACTACTTTATCTATGTTTTAAATTTCCTTTTAAATATTTTTTCTAGAAAAACCTGTAAAAGAATTCATTGATATTTTAAATTCTAATACAAATGAAATGCAATTTTATTAAACAAATCTTCAAAATTAGAAATAAATTTTCTTTAATGATAATCCATCTGCACTTTTGATAGTTTAGTCATCATTTATTTCGTTACGTTACAGAGTACAAAATGTACAATCACTTATGATCATAAATTATAATAACATAAGATTTATTAAAAGTATCTCTTCACTACAAACAGTAAAAATATAAAAATGTGTGATTAACTAAGAAAATCCGTAAAAGAAAAGATTTTTTAAAAAGTTACATTTTCAGTACAAATATCTTTTCTTGTCTTTTATTCCTTTGAGAACATGTTGCATTAAAGGGTACTTAAATTTATCGACTAAAGAACTCCGTAGATTATTGTTCAATTTTTTTTATTTCTGTTAAAACTTTTTTTCTCTTAAAATTCTTTTCGTTGTTTCGACATTTCCATGTATTATTCTTCTTGGTACAGAAATGGAGAATCTTCAAAATTAGAAACAACTTTTCTTTAATCATAATCCATCTACACTTTTGATAGTTTAGTTATAATTTATTTGGTTAAGTTACAGAGTACAAAAAATGTACAGTCACTTATGAACATATATTAAAATAACATAAGATAGTCATTAAAATTATCTTTTTACTACAAACAGTAACAAAATAAAACTTTATGATTAACTAAGAAAATCCATAAAAAAAGATTTTTTAAAAAGTTACAAAAGTTACATTTACTGTATAAAAATCTTTTCTAGTCTTTTATTCCTTGAGAACATGTTGCATTAAGGAGTACTTAAATTTATCGACTAAAGAACTCTGTAGATTACTATTCAATTTTTTTTTTCTGTTAAAACTTTTTTCTTCTCCTAAAATTCTTTTCGTTGTTTCGACATTTCCATGTATTATTCTTTTTGGTACTTACAGAAATGACTCCTTTATTGCGATTTTCCTGCGACAGGTATTTTCTGAAAGGTAAGTGAGAGACAGTCACAAAATTCTTATATATTTAAAAGTTTTGTTTTATAAAACAGCATCTAAACGTTTTACTGAAAAAATATACATATGTTACCGATAAAACCCGAAATCAGCTAGAACTGGAATTGACAAGTGAAAACTAGTTTTAATTGATGCCATTAGTTAAAACTAGTTTCCACTAGCTAAAACCAGTTATTGCCAGTTAATACCAGTTTTGACAAAATATATTGGTTTAATATAGTTCTAACTATAACACACTTGTATTAGATAAAACTAGAATTAACGGAAAATAGCACGATTTAAGATAATAGGTTTGGATTAGTTTAGCTAATTATTGGGCTTAAATGCAGTGAAAGCGTTCGGATATCGGAAAAACGACATTAAGAAACGGACATCGAGTTTTTTATGGACTCCATTGTCGTGATAAGATTATAAAATTAACGTTCATAATAAATAAAAAGTCTAACATTCGCAATTAATTCTAATTTTATCTCAAACATGTTAGATAATTCTAGTTTTGGCTAATTACAACTAGTTTTAACAATAGCAATTGGTCAAAACCGGTATTAACTAGTCAGATCTAATTTAAGATAGAGAAAGCTTGTTTTCACCAAAGGCTTCAGTTAAAACTATTTATCACTAGTTTATTCTAGTTTTAGCTGATTCCGGGTAATAGCTATAACATATGCAATTCATAATTTTCAATTTCAATCTTTGAGCATAGTCGTACCAGACATTCATTAGTTTTAGAAATAAGGCAACCGTTTCGCTAACCCAGTTTACAGGGGGTTCTTTTGTTTGACTAAAAGACTTTTACTTAATAAACAGGATTTTTAAGGAAAATTTATTCAAATTCAATACATATAATGTCAATGAATAAAATATTCATTAAATTATGTTCTTAAAAAAGCAGAATTTCACTAACAATTAACATAAAAAAATTGAATAAATAATCATGCTAATTTATTTCAAACTTATTACTTAATTCAGAAAGCGTAAAACAATGATTTTTTTTGCATACATTTATTTTATGATAAAATTTATTCTTTGTGAAACTATTGCTCAAACAAAACAAAATGTAGTAATTTTTTTTAAAAAAATATTGAAACTTTACGCATTTCTTTCTTTTTTTCTAAATAGAAATCTACAGAGGTTACCCTAATTTGAAATGCAAATTTAATTTCTCTTGAAAGAAAGTAACACATATTATCGCGCAAAGTTCCCGGACACATATTAAAAAAGATTAACCATAGTTTAAAAACTTGCTGACAAAAAATTGATTTCCTAAGATATATACTATTAAAAAAATCTTATAGTAATTGAATTTATGGATACACATCATAATATTTAAAGAAATAATAATAATATAAAATAAGCTATCTGCAAACTCGAAACACACTCAGCATACTTTCAGTGAAACTGCGATTCTGATATTACGTTATTTAAGATACGTTTTGCTGTTCAGAACTTTTTAAAAGTGTTCAAAAACACTTTCAAACACTATTGAAGCACATTAGTAAACGTATTGCAAAAACTTTTGGAGTAAATTATAAAATATATTACGATCACTTTTTTAAAGCACACAAAACGTTCATGAAATTATATATGAATAACATTCATACACAAACAAACTTGGAAACTAAAGCAAATCTGCTCTGGAAAGCGCTATCTCAGAAATTAAAAGGTTAAAACGTTGCAATGAAGCCCCCAAAGTAAAACAGTGTGAGCTGTATCGTGTGTAACTTTATTCAACTTCTAAGAAACGAATTTAAAAAACATACACATTTTTTTATCCCCTTCCAATGTAACTAGAGAAATCTTTCAACAACTTCAAAATGCTATTATACTGTTGAAACCATCTATGGGGTAAACAAGAACATCGCTTTACTTTTCATTAATGCCGGCCTTCCCAAACTGCTATAAAACTTTTATTCCATTTCAACCACACGATCTGATGGTTTGAAAGTGCTGCAGAAGCAGACAATGCTGTGATTATATTTGAAGAACTAAGAGGAAGAACATGCGTGGTGACAAAATGGAGAAAACGAGAAAATGAGCTGTAATAAGATTTTAGTTTACACATAAATACGTTAAAAACAGTACTTGCATAAAGTATTTGTTTGCCAAACAGATAGGTAAAAAATATATATATATTTAACCTTCTGATGGGAACAAACCTACAAACCCGTCCCTTGAATGTGACGTTTTCCAGCAATACACATATTTCTTTAATAAAAATTTACTTATTTATTACTTTTTAATTATAACCACCTTATTCATGAAAGTAAATTTTAAAAAAATTGAGAGAAATTAAATATTCAGTTAAAAATTTGAATTTAAAATAGTTAGGTGAAAACAATTTTGCACTTCAGCAAATATGGTTAATTCTCAGAGGGTTTTCCTTAAAGTTTATGAAAGGATTTGTATCATTTAGAAATTGACTTGTTTCATTCTATAACTAGTTTTAATCACATTTGATAATTGAATTTATTTTTTTATCTTTTGACAATGTCAATATCATTGATAGTTCATTTTAACAATACGACCCTTTTTTTGTAGGTTTTGTTAGCTCGTCTTTCCCATAGTAAATTACATCTTGGACCAATGCCTTTGTTGCTATTTGATAGAGTTAATACTCTCAAAGATCCTCGTCACTTACACCCAGTCACATAAGTTTACTTACTTGGCTTAAAAATAATGAAACCTATAAAAACTTAAAAAGACTATTAAACCATAAAAATCCATTTTCATCAAAGTGTGCTACAGTTTTTACAAACTATTATCCAGAACTCTCTTGGCGTATAAGCCGAAGTAGCTTGGCAAACTTTCAGTCCGGCACTTTGTTTCCTGTGAAGCTGCACCCGTGGGGACAATTGTGGACTCGAAATGCTTCTTTGAAACCTATTGTGCTGTAATTTTCGGGAAAAAATTGACGAAATATCGGTTTCGAGCAATGGTTTCCAGGAAAGAGGGTGACTAAGAGCTTCGCCATAGTGTAAGAAATATATAGTCATTGAGATATATTTCTTTAAGAAAGCTAAACGCGCTTTCATTGCCTTGCTTTGGGAACTACCAACTACGTATTCTGTAAAAATTTCTGTTAAAGTACAGCACAGTTTAAGGTTACTTCATCGCATGTCAAAGTGTTGTAATGACTATTTTGCAACAAATTGGTGGTTTCATGATTTACAAAATCATATGAGCAACTTGTTCCAGCAGCTAAAAAATATTTAATAGTTGTTCAACGATGATATTAGGTCCGAAGTAAAAAAAAATATGAACAGCATTAGAACTTATAGAAGATTGCAATGTGCAGTAAGCCTGAAGATTTCATTTGTGCATTGGCTAAAATTTTTTACCATCGTACAATAACGTGCCATTAACATTACAGTCTTACTAAATTATGTGTTTTCAATAGCAGGAGTATACATACTAAAGTTGCTGCCTTTTGGTTTTACAAATATATGTATAGAAATTTCCCCAAATAAAAATTCTAACGTTTAGAATTCTATTAATGTACTTTTTTTAAATACATTTTACATTCAAAGAAAATTATTTCTAGTTTCTAAGAAAGGCGAGTAAAATGTATAAAATTTTTGTGACTGACTTAAATTACATAATTGGCCCTTACTATTAATTAAGATCAGACGTGAGCAAACCTAACTATTATTAAAACCATTTTTATGTAAAAAAATACGATAAATTATATTCCAAAATTAATTAAGCTTTTAAAATAAATCCATCAAAAATTCAGACATGGATGCTCTTAAACCTGAAAATTCTGAAATTCTTTGAAAAACATAATTACTCTTCGAACTTTAAGAGGGGAGGACTGTTTTATTAAAATTGTAATTACCCACAGGCGCGCTTGGTTCCCAGAAAGATTCCTAAGTTCGATGAAGTAGTTCGAAATGTAAAAATTGGAATTCGGCTGTTTCTTCTCTTTTGCTTCAAATTAAAACTTTTTTGCAATTTTTATTTTTTTAAAGAAAATTAATATCAGTGGAATAATTGTGATTCTTATATTATAAAGTTAATGAAACTTTAATTTTTAATTAAAAAAAAAAACGCCGTATATGTAGGAAAGATGTAGTTTAATGTACACTTTTTAATGAAGTAACTCACTGAAAAACATTTTTTTCCCACACGAACTTAAATAGGAATAATATTGCTTAACATATCATAAACGTTTACATTTTTCATATCCATTTACCCATGTAAATACAGTAATGTGCGACTGTTAATGACTGAGGGTTAATTTATAATAATTTTTTTAGACTTAAACCTTTCGTCATACATAATATAGTTATATTTTCGAGGAAATTGTTTTGACAGTTTAAAAAAATATGTGTGATTAATTAATCTCAAAATCATTTATCATTGTAGTTAACTCTGCATTTAAATCTAGCATGACACGATCATTGGAGAACAAATAAATCAAGTCTCAGGAAGAGTTAATTTTTTTTTAAAAATTTAATACTATTTCAATATGTACAGAAAATATATTCCAATTTTTCTTTTTTTTTCTGAACCTCACAAAGAGAGTAAGAGAGATCTACTGAAATTATTATTTTTTATTTTCTACAGTTTTTAGCTAAAGAAACTAACCTTAAGTTTGGTAACAAAAAGCAAGTTTAACTTAACTTTAAAGTTTGCAACCAGATTCACATATTTGAATTTCTTAAACCAGTAAAGCTATCACTAAAAAAAATATTATTGTGTTTGTTACCCTGGAAATAAATCCTCTCCTATTTAGAACTATTTTCGTTTTGGGCTTATTCTTTATACTAACTTTGCTATTTCGGATATATTTCGAGTATATTAAACAAATATTTATTTAAATAATTAAAAATATTTCTTTAATCTAAGAATCTAAATTTCCCATTAGAAGTTACGAAGACTGTTACAGAAACATGTATATAAATATAAGATTCCATTTCGTAAAAGTATGTCTTTCACCAGAACGATTTTGATTACTTCAATTACTTTCCGATATTGATACGAGGTTTGGTATTTAGTATACTCAAGAAATTAAAAATAAACTTTTAGAAAATACATTCTGCTGGCAGTCTTAAACTTTTAATTTTAATAGTATGTCAATATTTGTAGTATAATATATCACGCCGCATTTCTCTTTGAATCGAGAATTTAAATTTTAATGTACATCTGAAACTAAATAGGTTTATTCTAATGCAATTTTTAATAGAAAAGATATCGATGGGGGAAGCAATATTCTAATGCAAAAAAGTTAAAAGCTATAAAAAAATTTCTTAACCAAGATGGCAGACAGTAAAAGAATTTTAAATACGTTAATGAATTATATAATATAAGTATGTAATATCACTTTTTATAATTGCGTGAAAAAAATCCGACTTTTACATTATAATTTCAATATCAGACGCGTGCAAAAAGTTAGACTTTTTGAAACAGTAAAAAAAAAAAATTTCACCCAAAAGCAGTGAAAAATAAACTTTTTTTTCACTCTTTTCATAAGATGCCAAAATTTCAAGTTAAAATTTCTATTTCATAATATTAATAAAATACAGATATTTATCGATCTGCTTTTATTTAAAGATATAAATGCGAGTGAAATGTTTTTTTACCAATGATATTTTTTTCACACAATTATAAAAAATAGTGTATGAAACACTTGCGAAAAGTAAACTTTTAAAAACACGTGTCATTATTTCCAAAATAAAATCCACTAGTTTTAAAAAAAGTATTACTTTTCACACTTGTTGCATAAATAACTATTGTACAGCTAAATAACTACTTTTTTAAGTACCGTTTACTATTACTTAAAGATGGTTTATAGTTGAAGGTTCCAGTTGCAAAACTAACACACTTTTAGGCTAAATTAAATTCCAATTTTTACCAATTAATAGATACTCAATACTTTGATTTGACAATTTCTCTGACGTTTCCGGTGGATCTCTATTTGACTGTGAATTTCAATTATATTTCATTCTTTAACATGTATTAAAATTTCATGATTATAATCAATTTCAATGAATAAAGTTTCAATGTAACAAAAGTAATTCAGAACTAAAGGTAACTCACGACATCTTTTGTTAAAGGTACAACTACCTCTGCAAACTCTTGTTAATGTATATGTCTGAAAATCAATTTTAAATTGAAAAGATATTGTTTAACTACCCATACAAAAAATCTTATTTGCATGTAATATGCGAAGACTGGTTTTTATCAACCTTATTGTAGAAGCATCAAGTTCAAACTTTTAGAATCTAGTCTTGAAGTTTTCCCCAAGTTTAATATGTATTATAATACGATGTTAAATAAAAAAAATCTTATACATGACCTTCAATTTACACTTCTTACGCTTTTAAAAAACATGAATGGCGTCGATAAGATTATTTTAATTTTGTTGTATGACACAAAATTATTATTTGTTTTGTATCATACATTTAGAGATTAAATGAATTATTCAAATTATGAATAGTATTTACTTCATTAAAAAAATAACTTTTCCATTTTGCTGACAGAAATCTCGCCAAACAGATTATATTAGCGACGAAGCACTGTTATTACACTAACTGCTTATACTTTCAATTGTCAACTGTGCAAATAATTTGTACTATGGCTCTAGTTCCTTTAAAGTTGAAATAACTCTTAATTTACTACTTTTTAATCAATGTTATGAATTATTCAAAATAAAATAATGCCATATTGTGACAATAACTAACTTTGAATGGCTTTAAATACACTTAATGTTATACTTCGTTTATAACGTACTCGTTTTAAACGCGATAATGATCATAATCTCATGAAAAAAGCTGTAACTAAACTATAAACGTCATACTGTACTCTGAATATTAAGCTACGTATAATAAAATCTTAACAATGGTAAGATAAAAACAATTTTGAACGAAATGAAGTATTATATTGTTACTAAACTCTTATCCGTTTCACAACAATTAACGCTAACAATAAAAACGATAAACTTTCTCAGTTTTATTCATTTTTGCTAAAGTTTTCATGAACTAAGTTGCTCGTAAAACTTGTTCTGTCAGTAAATTATATTTGCATTTAAATTGCTTACCTACGCCATGAAAAAGCAAGTTTAGAAACTACAGACTGTATGGGATTTCCTCATTGGTATGCTATAATTGTTAAATTTAAGTTTTAATATTGAATCTTAATATCCTTGTCAAATAAATTCATAAGTTTAGACGATTTGAATGTTATAAGAAATATCATACTTTAAATCGTGGAGTTTATATTTTAATATTTACTGAGCACAGCAGGGTGTTAAGGAAATGTAATATCAAATAGAACGTAGATTGTTTCAGTTGACTACTTCTAATTTCATTTAGAATTTTCGATTATTAAATAGAATTTTCAAAATGGATTTCTTTTTAAAAGTACACTCTTAAAACGAAAAAGTGATTTTAACTCAGTCTGAGTTAATATTCGCTCATCCAGTCAAGAAAATGCACTTCCCCGAAAGGAGTGGATCCTTTGTGAGTTAAACCTCCGACAGGATCACTCCAAACGAGTGATTTTAACTCAGTCTGAGTTAATATTCACTCCTTTCCAGTGTCGAAAATGCATTTCTCCAACTGGAGTAGATTTCACTCTTTTGTTTTAAAAGTGTATATTCGATCAAAAATAAGCAATATAATATGTATTAAGATAAGCTTATTATTTGTAAACATTAGTTTGTTTTTACTGCTTATTTTTTGTACTTATAAGACTGTTTCTAATGAAATAAAATATTTTTTATTGGTCTTTTGCTAAAAGTGATGGAAAATACTTATTATTTTTTATCTTTTATATTTGTGTAATTTACATAACTTCAATATGTGTTCGTAAAGAAACATACAATGTTTAGGAATTAAATTGAAATTTTACTGAAATTGCATCGATATATTTTGTTTACATACTTTAATGGATGCTGCAAATTTCTGCTAAGTTACCGATTGAAATAAAAAGCGTTTCAATTTTGAAACATGAATAATTGGTTACAACATTTAAAATGCTCTCACAATATCTAAAATTATATAATGTTGTTTTTATTATCTTCAAAGATATAACTTTTTATTAATCGTAGCAAAAGTAATGCTTTTAATGACATTGGTTTAAAAGTCACTTTTAGGAACTATTGCAACAAGTGGCTGTTAAAAATAGATAATTACCATTTAAAGATGAAATATCAAAGTTAAAACTCAAAATCAGAGATTCTAATACAATATTTGTTCAATCACTTTAAAAGATAGTCTTGTAACTACATCTTCTAAATAATAAAAAAATTTCTCCCAATTTTGTCCTCTTTTTCAGAAAAGTTGAATTTTAAAAAACCTTCTATATCTTCATTATGCTTTACCGGAGCTAATCGCTGTCTATTTCAGAAATCAATCCAACGCAATAAAAAATAGTTTTCTTTCTAGCAAATTTCACCAACAATAAATTGATTCAACTTCACCAAGCTCTGTTCAGATGTAATTAATGAATTTGCAGGGAAATGTGTGTCATCAATAAAGGTACTTGAACTTTCACTTATTATACGACGAAAATAGTTCAAAAGTTTAAAATTAGAATTTGTAAGCGTTTTTGGCAACTTGACTGAATAATGTAATATAGATATATTTAGATTTTTCAGGAGAATCATGCAAAGCTTGATTCATTCGAGTCCCATTTGACCCCACAGTTTGTGTTTCATTAGACCCCACTATGTTATTATTTGTAAATGATCCAAAGCAAAACCGCGTGTATTTCACTACAGTATTTGACAGATAATATCTTAATTTATGATCTGTCTTCTTAATTCATGAAATAATTATGTTTCATGCTTTAAAAGTGTAGAAAAAGGATGACAAATGACAGTGATTGCACCTTCTAGAGGGGAGAGTGTAGGCTTTATAGCCCATTACCCAACTCGCCAGAAGAGACAGTCACAAGAGACACACAAAGAAGGACGACACAAACACATAGACGAATAACAATATTTATTGACAAGCACAAACATCCATGCCTTTACCGGGATTCGAACCTGAGCCCAGCAGCTCCAAAGGCTAGTACGCTAACCATTGCGCCAGTGGGCCGGCGTAGAAAAAGGATACAGTTTTAACTTACTTTGGATTCTTAAAAAAAACCAGTTATCTCCACTTCAACACATGATTTCAATGGCTAGTATTTGGTTGTTAAAATATGAAGTCAAATGGTTACAATGTTATTGTGTATAAATATATGAGAAAAAATTCTGCTTTTGGCCCCTTGTCCCATTTTCCCTTCACCCCATTAGCCTCCATTCTCCCCTAATAAATAGAACTTTAGTATGGTAGTATGGTATGGTATGGGTAGGTACATAAATATTCTAGTTTGTGTGCTTGTTCCAATGGAACTTTGTTTAACCGCTTTCGATCTGACAAATTTAAAAAAAAAAGAGGGGGAAGGGGGGGGGGTCACTCGTATTGTCAACATAGAAACCACGTTGGCTTCTTCACGACTACGAAAACCATCATTTAATGAAAAAAACTATTTATCTGATATTTATTTCCATTATTTTAATGTACGTTACAGATCTGAGTTGCTCAAAATTGAGCAGATTAAAAAATTTACATTAAAAATTCACTAATTTTCCCTCAATTGAAATTTTTTAAGTTGCAGCAGCATGTAACTTACATGTTGCAACCTTGCATTACATGTTTCAGCATGCACCATGTAAACAGTCCACTAGGATAATTGAAAGGCGTAGATTTCATATTGAAATGAAGTTTTGACCCTCATTTAATATGCACGAACAGTTCTAAGCAGATTGACAAAATGTTAAAATGATAAGTAAAATCTTGTACATGAAGCGACAAGTTATTTCTTAAAACAATTGTAAATACAGTTATTAGATAGTCTGATCATACAAGCATTTTTTTTTCACAAACATTTAATTTGGTTTCAAGCAATTAAAATACCATTTCTTAATATTCAGCCAACATGCGGACAAAAGTAACACAATTTGTACACTTTGTAAAATAAAGTTGTATTTTGATGATATGAGAAAGACGCACATCTCTAATGTTAGTTTAATTAATAAAATATTAAAGAAATTTGATGAAGTTTACAATTTAGCTTAGTGTCTTTATATTAAATTTAAAGCTGGGAAATCGTTTATCGAGCGGTTCTAAGTGACGGCTCATGTCAAAAGCTTACTTGTATCTTCATTTGGTAGATTTTATTGTCATGTTTAAATTTTAACAATGCTTCAAAATAAATATATTTTAGCAAAAATAGAGTTTAAAAATATTTTCTTATGCAACAATGAAAGTCAATAATGAGAAAGAAACAGAATATTACTTTTCGCCATTCCAAATTCAGCTCTTACGAACTAAGTTGAACCGCATAACTTGCGATGTAAAAACAATATTTCTTTTTAAAAAAAATTCGTTTTTAAAGTGATTGCAGACTTATATTGGATTTCCAAAGAAGTTTCTTGTAACGGTAAGAAAAATTTTCAGTTAATTTTCAAACTATGTTCACGTATTTCCATTCTGAAAGTGATGTGATACTCGGTTTTTATGTGTGTTCGCTTTTTTAACTTTGCAATGCAAAGTACTTAGATTCAGAATATTTATCTAATGTAACTTTTTATTGTAACTTTAATTTTACCCTACGCTTAACGATTAAACTCTTAACGCTTAAATATTTCGTACGTAATTTTACAATTCAATAGCTATGACAGAATGACCGGACTCGATTTGGTGATTTGCGTTACGTTGCTAAATTACGAAAATGCCCAAATGTGGTAAACATTCCACTTTTTATTTCATACAACTCCTTATAGCAATCCTACGTTAACTTCAAGCTCGCCACAAGTGGTCAATGTGTAAACTAACTAACTGACCATTATATCTTATATGCATATTTATTTAAGAAAAGAAAAGTTCATTTCTCAAACCATTATGATTAACTTAAATGTTGAAAAAACGCTGTATTAACAAATGTCGGTTAGGCACTCGCCCAGCATACGAAAGGTCCCAGGTTCGGGTCCGGGCATTGCCAAAATATCTGCCGTCCTATAAACTGTCCGTGCAGCCAAAAATGTCCGACGAATAATATAACGTGTAAGGGAGTGCACGTAAAATATCCTTCAAAGTCCTAACGCTGCGTACGATGTCGCCCTTAACGGTTGCGTTGGGTGCCTATTCAGGTGCCGGGTCGTCACTTAACTGTGGTTCTAAAATACGACACCCGTCACCAATAGCCCTCGTGTAGCTCTAGTGCACGAGTATTCAAACCAAACCTGAATCAATGGAGAATTCCGATTTCAGTATTGCCGAAAATACCTCACTTTAGAAAAACTGTTGGCTTTTGATTCTGGTTTTTTCGTCTACTATTGAGATGGATTTTAACGGAGAAATGTTTATGCTGACTTAGAGACTGTCGGTTAAAAGAGTGAGCTCCGGATAAAAAAAGGACGGATAATCGAGGAAATGCCAGGAAAGTGATCCTATCAAGAATCCTTTAAAAACATCTTCAAATTAAATATAATGTTAGTTCTTGCTAATATCAAGACAAGACTTTGGTGTAGTAAGGGGCTGGTTGGTGGAAAACTTTTTATGAATGCTCTTCATATTCAAGCTGCCAAATAGTATGCCAGATACTATGGAGACAAGCTCCAGCGGCCAAGTACTACAAGTTACTTCAAGACAAGACTTTGGTGGAGTAAGGGGTTGGTTGGTGGGAAACCTTGTATGAATGTTCTTCATATGCAAGCTGCCAAATAGTATGCCAGATACTATGGAGACAAGCTCCAGCGGCCAAGTACTACAAGTTACTTCAAGACAAGACTTTGGTGGAGTAAGGGGTTGGTTGGTGGGAAACCTTGTATGAATGTTCTTCATATGCAAGCTGCCAAATAGTATGCCAGATACTATGGAGACAAGCTCCAGCGGCCAAGTACTACAAGTTACTTCAAGACAAGACTTTGGTGGAGTAAGGGGTTGGTTGGTGGGAAACCTTGTATGAATGTTCTTCATATGCAAGCTGCCAAATAGTATGCCAGATACTATGGAGACAAGCTCCAGCGGCCAAGTACTACAAGTTACTTCAAGACAAGACTTTGGTGGAGTAAGGGGTTGGTTGGTGGGAAACCTTGTATGAATATTCTTCATATGCAAGCTGCCAAATAGTATGCCAGATACTAAGGAGACAAGCTCCAGCGGCCAAGTACTACAAGTTACTTCAAGACAAGACTTTGGTGGAGTAAGGGGCTGGTTGGTGGGAAACCTTGTATGAATGTTCTTCATATGCAAGCTGCCAAATAGTATGCAAGATACTATGGAGACAAGCTCCAGCGGCCAAGTACTACAAGTTACTTCAAGACAAGACTTTGGTGGAGTAAGGGGTTGGTTGGTGGGAAACCTTGTATGAATGTTCTTCATATGCAAGCTGCCAAATAGTATGCCAGATACTATGGAGACAAGCTCCAGCGGCCAAGTACTACAAGTTACTTCAAGACAAGACTTTGGTGGAGTAAGGGGTTGGTTGGTGGGAAACCCTGTATGAATGTTCTTCATATGCAAGCTGCCAAATAGTATGCCAGATACTATGGAGACAAGCTCCAGCGGCCAAGTACTACAAAATACTTCAAGACAAGACTTTGGTGGAGTAAGGGGTTGGTTGGTGGGAAACCTTGTATGAATGTTCTTCATATGCAAGCTGCCAAATAGTATGCCAGATACTATGGAGACAAGCTCCAGCGGCCAAGTACTACAAGTTACTTCAAGACAAGACTTTGGTGGAGTAAGGGGTTGGTTGGTGGGAAACCTTGTATGAATGTTCTTCATATGCAAGCTGCCAAATAGTATGCCAGATACTATGGAGACAAGCTCCAGCGGCCAAGTACTACAAGTTACTTCAAGACAAGACTTTGGTGGAGTAAGGGGTTGGTTGGTGGGAAACCCTGTATGAATGTTCTTCAGATGCAAGCTGCCAAATAGTATGCCAGATACTAGTGAGACAAGCTCCAGCGGCCAAGTACTACAAGTTACTTCAAGACAAGACTTTGGTGGAGTAAGGGGTTGGTTGGTGGGAAACCTTGTATGAATGTTCTTCATATGCAAGCTGCCAAATAGTATGCCAGATACTATGGAGACAAGCTCCAGCGGCCAAGTACTACAAGTTACTTCAAGACAAGACTTTGGTGGAGTAAGGGGTTGGTTGGTGGGAAACCTTGTGTGAATGTTCTTCATATGCAAGCTGCCAAATAGTATGCCAGATACTATGGAGACAAGCTCCAGCGGCCAAGTACTACAAGTTACTTCAAGATAAGACTTTGGTGGAGTAAGGGGTTGGTTGGTGGGAAACCTTGTATGAATGTTCTTCATATGCAAGCTGCCAAATAGTATGCCAGATACTATGGAGACAAGCTCCAGCGGCCAAGTACTACAAGTTACTTAAAGACAAGACTTTGGTGGAGTAAGGGGTTGGTTGGTGGGAAACCTTGTATGAATGTTCTTCATATGCAAGCTGCCAAATAGTATGCCAGATACTATGGAGCCAAGCTCCAGCGACCAAGTAATACAAGTTACTTCAAGACAAGATTTTGGTGGAGTAAGGGGTTGGTTGGTGGGAAACCTTGTATGAATGTTCTTCATATGCAAGCTGCCAAATAGTATGCCAGATACTATGGAGACAAGCTCCAGCGGCCAAGTACTACAAGTTACTTCAAGACAAGACTTTGGTGGAGTAAGGGGTTGGTTGGTGGGAAACCTTGTATGAATGTTCTTCATATGCAAGCTGCCAAATAGTATGCCAGATACTATGGAGACAGGCTCCAGCGGCCAAGTACTACAAGTTACTTAAAGACAAGACTTTGGTGGAGTAAGGGGTTGGTTGGTGGGAAACCTTGTATGAATGTTCTTCATATGCAAGCTGCCAAATAGTATGCCAGATACTATGGAGACAAGCTCCAGCGACCAAGTAATACAAGTTACTTCAAGACAAGACTTTGGTGGAGTAAGGGGTTGGTTGGTGGGAAACCTTGTATGAATGTTCTTCATATGCAAGCTACCAAATAGTATGCCATATACTATGGAGACAAGCTCCAGCGGCCAAGTACTACAAGTTACTTCAAGACAAGACTTTGGTGGAGTAAGGGGTTGGTTGGTGGGAAACCTTGTATGAATGTTCTTCATATGCAAGCTGCCAAATAGTATGCCAGATACTATGGAGACAAGCTCCAGCGGCCAAGTACTACAAGTTACTTCAAGCCAAGACTTTGGTGGAGTAAGGGGTTGGTTGGTGGGAAACCCTGTATGAATGTTCTTCATATGCAAGCTGCCAAATAGTATGCCAGATACTATTAAGACAAGCTCCAGCGGCCAATAACTACAAGTTACTTCAAGACCAGACTTTGGTGGAGTAAGGGGTTGGTTGGTGGGAAACCTTGTATGAATGTTCTTCATATGCAAGCTGCCAAATAGTATGCCAGGTACTATGGAGACAAGCTCCAGCGGCCATGTACTACAAGTTACTTCAAGACAAGACTTTGGTGGAGTAAGGGGTTGGTTGGTGGGAAACCTTGTGTGAATGTTCTTCATATGCAAGCTGCCAAATAGTATGCCAGATACTATGGAGACAAGCTCCAGCGGCCAAGTACTACAAGTTACTTCAAGACAAGACTTTGGTGGAGTAAGGGGTTGGTTGGTGGGAAACCTTGTGTGAATGTTCTTCATATGCAAGCTGCCAAATAGTATGCCAGATACTATGGAGACAAGCTCCAGCGGCCAAGTACTACAAGTTACTTCAAGATAAGACTTTGGTGGAGTAAGGGGTTGGTTGGTGGGAAACCTTGTATGAATGTTCTTCATATGCAAGCTGCCAAATAGTATGCCAGATACTATGGAGACAAGCTCCAGCGGCCAAGTACTACAAGTTACTTAAAGACAAGACTTTGGTGGAGTAAGGGGTTGGTTGGTGGGAAACCTTGTATGAATGTTCTTCATATGCAAGCTGCCAAATAGTATGCCAGATACTATGGAGACAAGCTCCAGCGACCAAGTAATACAAGTTACTTCAAGACAAGATTTTGGTGGAGTAAGGGGTTGGTTGGTGGGAAACCTTGTATGAATGTTCTTCATATGCAAGCTGCCAAATAGTATGCCAGATACTATGGAGACAAGCTCCAGCGGCCAAGTACTACAAGTTACTTCAAGACAAGACTTTGGTGGAGTAAGGGGTTGGTTGGTGGGAAACCTTGTATGAATGTTCTTCATATGCAAGCTGCCAAATAGTATGCCAGATACTATGGAGACAGGCTCCAGCGGCCAAGTACTACAAGTTACTTAAAGACAGGACTTTGGTGGAGTAAGGGGTTGGTTGGTGGGAAACCTTGTATGAATGTTCTTCATATGCAAGCTGCCAAATAGTATGCCAGATACTATGGAGACAAGCTCCAGCGACCAAGTAATACAAGTTACTTCAAGACAAGACTTTGGTGGAGTAAGGGGTTGGTTGGTGGGAAACCTTGTATGAATGTTCTTCATATGCAAGCTACCAAATAGTATGCCAGATACTATGGAGACAAGCTCCAGCGGCCAAGTACTACAAGTTACTTCAAGACAAGACTTTGGTGGAGTAAGGGGTTGGTTGGTGGGAAACCTTGTATGAATGTTCTTCATATGCAAGCTGCCAAATAGTATGCCAGATACTATGGAGACAAGCTCCAGCGGCCAAGTACTACAAGTTACTTCAAGCCAAGACTTTGGTGGAGTAAGGGGTTGGTTGGTGGGAAACCCTGTATGAATGTTCTTCATATGCAAGCTGCCAAATAGTATGCCAGATACTATGGAGACAAGCTCCAGCGGCCAATAACTACAAGTTACTTCAAGACCAGACTTTGGTGGAGTAAGGGGTTGGTTGGTGGGAAACCTTGTATGAATGTTCTTCATATGCAAGCTGCCAAATAGTATGCCAGGTACTATGGAGACAAGCTCCAGCGGCCATGTACTACAAGTTACTTCAAGACAAGACTTTGGTGGAGTAAGGGGTTGGTTGGTGGGAAACCTTGTATGAATGTTCTTCATATGCAAGCTGCCAAATAGTATGCCATATACTATGGAGACAAGCTCCAGCGGCCAAGTACTACAAGTTACTTCAAGACAAGACTTTGGTGGAGTAAGGGGTTGGTTGGTGGGAAACCTTGTATGAATGTTCTTTATATGCAAGCTGCCAAATAGTATGCAAGATACTGTGGAGACAAGCTCCAGCGGCCAAGTACTACAAGTTACTTCAAGACAAGACTTTGGTGGAGTAAGGGGTTGGTTGGTGGGAAACCTTGTATGAATGTTCTTCATATGCAAGCTGCCAAATAGTATGCCAGATACTATGGAGACAAGCTCCAGCGGCCAAGTACTACAAGTTACTTCAAGACAAGACTTTGGTGGAGTAAGGGGTTGGTTGGTGGGAAACCTTGTATGAATGTTCTTCATATGCAAGCTGCCAAATAGTATGCCAGATACTATGGAGACAAGCTCCAGCGGCCAAGTACTACAAGATACTTCAAGACAAGACTTTGGTGGAGTAAGGGGTTGGTTGGTGGGAAACCTTGTATGAATGTTCTTCATATGCAAGCTGCCAAATAGTATGCAAGATACTATGGAGACAAGCTCCAGCGGCCAAGTACTACAAGTTACTTCAAGACAAGACTTTGGTGGAGTAAGGGGTTGGTTGGTGGGCAACCTTGTATGAATGTTCTTCATATGCAAGCTGCCAAATAGTATGCCAGATACTATGGAGACAAACTCCAGCGGCCAAGTACTACAAGATACTTCAAGACAAGACTTTGGTGGAGTAAGGGGTTGGTTGGTGGGAAACCTTGTATGAATGTTCTTCATATGCAAGCTGCCAAATAGTATGCAAGATACTATGGAGACAAGCTCCAGCGGCCAAGTACTACAAGTTACTTCAAGACAAGACTTTGGTGGAGTAAGGGGTTGGTTGGTTGGAAACCTTGTATGAATGTTCTACATATGCAAGCTGCCAAATAGTATGCCAGATACTATGGAGACAAGCTCCAGCGGCCAAGTACTACAAGTTACTTCAAGACAAGACTTTGGTGGAGTAAGGGGTTGGTTGGTGGGAAACCTTGTATGAATGTTCTTCATATGCAAGCTGCCAAATAGTATGCCAGATACTATGGAGACAAGCTCCAGCGGCCAAGTACTACAAGATACTTCATGACAAGTCTAAGCAGACCAGTGCATTAGGGCTACTGGCGACAGCACTATAAAAAAACGCGCAGTTCTATTTCTACCCCTTGGGTCTGTGTGGAAAGGAAATAGTATAAATACAAATAATCCATTCAGTAAGTAGTATAAATCAATGAAAAATTGATTTTTGTTAATGCAAACAAAAGTGAATATATAAACTACCCGTCTTTTTCATCTGAGATTAAAAAGATCACAATTTAAAAAAAAATGTGAAAAATCGTATTTCTGCAATAAAGCTTCGAAAATTGTTTTAAAAAAATGCAGTAATTTTGTATATTTGACTAAATCGAGAACATGCCCCAAAAAGTTATATAAACATAGTATATATGAACTAGAAAAGACACAGTCATTGAATTTTCCACAAAAAATACTCAAATATTATTTAAATTAAATTTTAAATTCGCGATTTTCCGAAGCTTGGTTGCGTGTTGCAAACGCTTCGCTGATTGGTCCGACGTCATCCGTCATTAAACCGTCCCTCATGCTGCTCTAATTTAGTCATCCTAAACTTCTAAGCACTCTTTTAAGTCTAAAATGCATAGGTTTTTTAGATAAGTCTTTCTTCTTTGTGAATTAGTGTTTATAAATCTTTATAAAATGAAATAAAAGGATTCACAAAAACGGAGATCTCAAATTTGCCGAGAATCAATGCATATATATGATGGTAGCGCTCTTTTTTTTTTCTTTCATTTTTGTTATCTTCTTTGGATTTCTGTTCGGATGAAGTTCCAAAATAGTAAAACTTCAACGGAAGTTATAACCAATTTCAAATTGTTTATGAGGAAATGTGTAAATTATAATCCAGTTAACAAGGGGACGTGGTATTTTTAATGTGGTAATGTGTGTTAACTAGTTTATAATCTTTATCTTTTTTCCGTCTTTATTTTTTTTCAGTCAAATACCCTATTACACTTAATTCTGAAGTCAAAAATAGTTTTTTTTTTTACAAAGTTAAACTATATAAAACTTTTTTAACTATATGTATTCAACTAAGTTCACACAATAAAAATAAGACATTACTATTTTTATTCTGATTTGTTTCGAAAGTACATCCTGCAAAAGACAAATATGAAAATAGTTATCCATTCATTGCCCAATAACACAATACTTCTGACAAACTACATACCTATGACCAATATCCCAAACACCTTATCACTCTTACGAAATAAAAATTACGACCTTTCGACTAAAACAGAAAAAAGGATACATTCCTGTCTCAATGAAACGTTAGTTCCCTTTTTTCTCAAAACAACAGACTTCAGAGCACAGAGAACGAAATAAACTTGTATTTCCTCATGGTTTGGCCAATAAAGGAATTGTGGCACCCCGGTGGCCGAGACGTGTAAGCGACGAGCCTCACACCGAGAAGTTCTTGGTTCTGTCCTTGCCCTAGCCATACTATAGACGCATTCGTGCAGGTGGAAAAAAATCCTCTAAAATTCACCGGGGTGCCCGAATACACTGCGATATACGTGCTGGTGGAGTCGAAAGTCCCGGCTGCGTTAACGCACGATGTCGCACGAATTTTCGTTGGGTGCCCGCTCAGGTGTCGACTTCGACACTTGACCAGGGTTCTAAGTTACGAGGCGTTATTGGCTGGGTTAAAGCTCCTAAATGAGGCTAGAAATAAGCAGCCGGGATTGTTTACATTACATTACAAAGGAATCATGGATTTTATCTATAGGATTAGATGCTGCCTGTTTAAATATTTAAGTAAATACCTGGTTGTAAAGGTGAAGCTATAACCGCTTCCATAAAAAGCCTCGGTATTAATCCAATGCGAAAAAAAAAATTTCTTAACCATATTTCTTCAAGGATTAACTATATCAGACCGTGGGGTTAGTAATACAGTTAAATGCGATTTCTTCGGCTGTAACACTTGATTGACTTGACAAAGCGTGATGCTGCCATCTATTGGCTAGATTTAACTTTAAAAACGGAGTCAACATTAAAAAAAATATTGTAGTTTGAATTGAAATTGAATATAGAAATTACTAGTTTGCAAGCCTGAAATTTTTTTATGCAATCTACTTACAGAATTAAATCCGATCAAAATAAAAATATAAATGTTTTTGGAAAAGGATTTAAAGATTGTCGCAGTGGTGCATTCTTTTAGCTATTAAAACATCTATGGAACGTTTTATACATCTTGAATCTTAATGTACGACTTTAAATATATGAATTAATTATATAAAGGAAACAGACAGAGTCAAATTTATAAATAATTTTCTTTAAATTTTTAAGCACACTATAAAACATTAAATGGGCACATACATCTAAGTGAAAGTGAACCATAAATGCCGGTTCTTCTTAGTACATTCGTGAAACTAGTGCTGCTATCTACTGGATAAATTAGAAATAGTAAATTAACAAAATGAATGAGGTGGTTCTCAGTGTTATTATCGATCATTTGGAAGGAGAAAGTACAATTTGGACTTTTCTTCATCAATTTACATTTTTCATATAAAATTAAGCGCACTAACATCATCGTTGCTTTATGGATTTTTGCGTTTACAATTAAATAGTTTAATAATAGTACTTTTAATTTAAGTTTTAGTTAAAGGATGAAATGTTACTGCACTGAAAAAAAATCAAAAACAGCTCTAACATTTCTAACAACAATATATGTCAAAACTAATAAAATAAAGATTTTTTTGTGGGTGATATTTGATTTGTTGCTTCATAAAGCAAGTCACCCTGATAGCTCATTTCCAATATGAGACCTGGTGCAACTTACCCCATGCGAAAACTAGCAACGGTTTCCCCTACTATATGCCGGAAAATGACCTATTTTTTACTTTTTAGTACTGTACTATATTGATGTTGAAAACGTCTAGTCACCCTACTACTCAAGAAGTTTCAAAACTCAATATTTTCCCCGCGAAACGCAAAAGATGTAAGCCTTCTATACAAAAGCTTGTGTCCACGACTATCATGATTTGGTAGACAAAATTGGTTTTAAGTCATTAATTTCAAAAAATGCAGAGGAGGCTTGTTCATGTCCCATAAGCGTTTCAAATATGAATGTTTGAAACTAAACTTGAAAATTGCTTTTTGTAGTTCTCACACATCTATAATAATAAAAGAAAGAGTCTGTCTGTATGTCTGTGTGTATGTCTGTGGATCGCAAAAGACCTACTTAGACTGCTCTAAAAAATTCGAAATTTTGAATATAGATTCCTTTTAATACCTACGTGTGCACCTGAGGCTTAGTTTTTTCATATTTGATTGTGATTTTTAATTAATATAATTATTTTTAAAAAAAACGTTATCCACGTGGGATTGCGGGACCATAACAGGGCTTGAAAATACATGGACCGGGCCGAAACGGGGGCTGACGCCATCCTCTATTAATTTGATTGATTGAGTTTGGTTGAGATATGCGCTCGCCCTAAGGCTGCTTCATCCTCTATTAGTGTTGGCTTTTTTAAGTGCTCATGCGCCAACACGAATTGAATTTTGTTTAGATTTTGAATGAATTTTCACAAGTAAACATGCCTCTAAAAGGAAGCAATGCGAAGTTAACGGGTTCCCAGTAAGGCGGGAAATCTGAAATGAAATCTGAAATCTGAAATCATAAACTAACAATCTGTGCATCGGCGCGAAGCGCCCTTTCACATTCGTCGAAAACGTCCCATAGGGTAAAACGAACAAAAACAGGATTCGAAGAGCCAGGCGAACCGGCTGGTCTAAGAACAGGGAACGTGAACTCACGAGCCGAGAGTCCGAACTAAGGCTCAAAGAGCGCGAGAAGGGCCGACACCTTGTCTGCCTTGGTGGTGGTATTGGCAATGGCCGCAACTCTTTTCCGGAAGACCGCAAGGTCTCCGAAGACGTCAGCTATGGCGTCTTTGATGGTCCGAAGTGCGTCCAATAGGGAGGTAGCATCCTCTCCTTCCTGGGGGCTGGACCTGGGCTGCTGCTGCCGCCTGGCGGCGTAGTCTGGAAGCTTCCTTTTGGGTAGCTTTGGCTTCTCTGGACAGGTCGCTGAGGAACTGAGGTGGGGCCCACTACAGTTCGCACAGCGCCGGGTATGAAGATCCTCTCGGGTGGGACACGCACGAGAGTCGTGGCCGAGGCCACAATAGCGGCACTTGGGGCCCATGTGGCAGAGACTGCTCACATGGCCAAACCCCTGGCAGTTATAGCATTGAGGGACCCTCGCAGGTTTCCTGTACGGCTCGAAGGAGACCTTCTTGCCTAGAAGACTGCATTGCTGGTAAATTGCCTTGAAGTTGCCCGTCCGAACAACAAGGACTTGGAATATTGGCAAAGGGGCTTTGGACCGGGACCCGATCAGCTGGGCCACCTTGTTGATTATGTAGCCTTCCGCGGCGAGCGCGGCGGTGATGGTTGCAGGATCGGTGGTGCAGGGCAGGCCTTTGACCACCGCCTTAAAGAAGGAGCGCTTTCGATGGGAGTGACGGAAGTAGCCACACTTCTCATCGGCTAGGATGGCAAGGATCTTTGCCTCCTCTTCCACGGACCGAGGAAAAACTTTCACAAACTTGTGAAAGGGTTTTGAGCCGATATCATCCGCCACCGTCTCAGCGATGCGTTTGCAAATTGCTTCACCAGACTCTCCACCAAGGAAGAGAATTGGCAATGGTTTGAGCGCCACCTGGGATAGGGCATCAGGGGTCTTAGAGTCAAAAGTTTCCGAGCCGGAAATTTTTGCTTTCTTGGCCGCCGGGGGATCCGAGCAAACCGAGCCGGTTGCAGTCCCTGCCGCCGGGCATTGGGCATCCGACGACAGACCGTTGGACTCGACCAAGGGATCAAACTGGTTAGAAACAGGGACGTTTGCCACGTGCCGAGGCTCTTCGTGTGTTTCCGCATCGAGTTGCATAGGGACAGGGACGCAATCCACGGGCCGTGTCTTGTCGTTTGTCGTAAAATCCGACACCGCTAACGGGTTGTCAAGAAATCCTTTTCTAATATCGTTCATTATCACGAGTCTAACTTGCTCGTTATAAATCATCTCGGCGATAGCAAGAAAACTAGACATTGCTTGTTTGGGCCGTTGCTTCCTGAAGAAGATAAGCCTCTCTCTCGCTACGGCAACGGTCGGCGACTCCAAGAATTCCTTCATCTCAACAGTCATGTGCTGTGACGATGATGTGACGGATGAGGTGTGAAGAAATGAGAATGCCAGTAAGGCGGGACCATACTGCTAGTTTATTATAAGTCAAACTTTAATTGCGTTTATTGGTAGGTGATAGGGTAGATATACATATATATTCCGGCTTGTGTGCTTGATCAGAGACTCGCTTTTTAGCCTTTGTCAAGTTCGACAGACACAGAAAGAGTTTTTACTGTCACAGAGAAAGGAAGTACACCCAGGGCGAAGGCGGGAATCGAACCCACCCCCGTACAGTGGGAAGACTGCTGGCCTGCTATCCTTACCACTCGGCCATCCGGGCCCTTCTAACTCAATAAGTACGACTACTCAAAGAATATATTCGTTGATAAAATTAATCTTTCAATAAATATAAATGGTGAATTTATCCTTTTAATTCGCCCAATTATACATTTTAACTTTTATCTAAAAAAAGAATTGGGTTAAATATTTAAAATAAAATATATTTATACTAGTGTATCTGTCATACTCGCGCTATCGTTCATGTAGACTTTGATTACGCGCCTTCTAGAAAGGTTTACGTAGTAAATCGTTCTAAATGGCATTGATTTTTACGTAGTATAGTATTAAACTTTATTAATTGTAAAAAGTAATGGTATAATAACTACCAGGATTGATAATAACCAAAAATTGCATTTAAAAATTCACCAGGCGTTGCTAACAATTGCGAATACAAGATATTGTTTAAAAAGTAGTTTGATGTAAAATATTTAGTAATTTTATTTCACTTCAAGGATAAATATTATTTTTTCGGAGCAACCAATCAAAAACTTTTCATGAAACCCTGAAGAAAATTGTTTAGATAACGCAAATAGTAGCTAGTTAAAAGTCATCTAAGACATTAAAGCAATTAAAACTCGATAAAGGACAAAATACACACGCAATAAGTCACACTCGCGTAAACTGCGTCACATAATCATTCACTTTGAAACACGCAACTTTATTCATTAGGCAATATACATTTAGCCAAATGTTGTGGTTTTTATTACATAAGGTATGCATATACCTTGGACAACTTTTTCCTTTAATTCTTGAGATACAATTTTAAAACTTTGTGAGAAGATCAGGCACATAAAAACTAACATAAAAATACTTAACTGCAATAAAAATATATTAATTAATATTCGTAAATTAATTAGCAATTAATTAATTTAATTGTGTCAAACTGCGAGCAACTTAACGACATTTCAAATTAGTTGTTTTACAAAACTTTAACAGAAAATAACACAGTAAATATCCAGGCTTGTGATCATTCCTTATCAAGCAAAGAAGTTATTTAATTAAGATAGTTCGAAATGGCTAACTTTAAAATATGATTTATTTTTAACTTAAATTTTTTAAAAGTCTGAATTCAATATTTGTTACAATTGCTATAAAAAGTATGGCCACATCCCCTGATTCATACTCTTTAAAATTCACTATATTTTTTTAATCGAAGCAAATATCTTTATTAACATCAAGCAAGAAAAAACATGTGAATAAATATTTTTTTAAAAAATCATATTAGCTGTTTGGGCTTTCTGACGATTTCTATTTTAAAATTAGGAATTGTATGATTTTCTCTTGTTTTCTGGGAGAAGTTATATTTAAGTTCACAAATGTTTTTAATAAATTGCAAATCAAGAGCAATACGAAACAAGTAATCATATTTGAAAGGTAGAAGAATAATATTTCTAAAATTATTAGATGCATCACATTGAGAATTTAAAATTTTAAAACTTTATTTGGTTTTGAATACAAAGGATTTAAACTAGACTTAAATCCCCCACCCCCTTCCAAATTGCCATATTTCAATAGAGAGTAAAACCAAGAATAATATTAAGTAATTAAGAAATTTCTGTCAGCCTTATTTTTAAGATGATGGAATTTTACTAGTATAAAACGCAATTCTTCATTTAATTCATTGACATGACTTTTCTACTTTGAATTAAAATCGATGTACACACCCAAGTATTTTGTACCTGCAACAAATTCTAGGATATAAAAGTTACAGCTCAAAAGATCTTTACAAAATATTTGTAAATCACTTTTCGATATTAATTACATCTGTTTTTATTTGTAAAAGTAATTCGTTAACGTTTGAACAAAAATTAAACAAAACTGAGTCATCAGCATAAGAAATCATATCACCAGATACCTTGAGCTTACAAAAATCGTTTATAAAAATAATAATAAAGTTCCAAGAATTGATCCTTGAGGAACCCTTCAGGGTTAAAGGAAATAAAATCAAAACAATTATTTTCTGTTAAATTTTACTCTCTGTTCTCTGTTATTAAGATATGATTTGAAAATGTTTATTTTAATTTCCCGGAAGCCATATAAAGTAAGTTTTTTAATTAAAGACCAATGATTGACATTATCAAAAGTCTTAGACGTATTATGGAAGATGGCAACAGTTTATTTTTATTAGTGTCAATACTATTGTACATAATTTTAGAAAAATTAGTTAGGATTTTGTTGGTAATAATGTACTAGAATAATTAAAGACTAGAAATAATACGCTCTTTTTATGTTTACAACCCTGACAAAATTTCGAGACTCATTGCAGTTCAGTCAGTTTTAGCTTCTACACTTCGTTTATAACGTGGAAAACGTACGTTTATAAGCGGAAGGTATTATATTCGTTCAGTCCGTCTATCTGTCCGTCAGCCACTTTCATATCCCAAACTACAAATGCTACTTTTATTGTGATGCGTCAAAAAACTTGGCCCATCGAATTTATAAAATATTGAAAAACTCCGAAAAATTCTAATTCAAAGTAGTTATATATTTAAAAAAAACTGCGCAATTTTATGCTCATTTAAAAAGAATAAGAAACCATTTTTATTAGAATTAAATCATCATTGTCATTCCAACAATCATTCAAAAAACTTAATACTTTTAAATAATAAATTAAAAGAAATTTATTTTTGCGACATCATTCAGTTTGAAATGACGTCAAATATATTTCACGAAGAGATTCTTTGTTTGTTGGGGGTTTATATGAAATGTTTTGGTTCTATTTAAAAGAGAAGAATATTAAATATTTTTTAAAGTATAAATTAAGTTTTGCAAACGATAATAATCATTGAATAATTATTGAAGAAATAATTATTGAATTTTCGAAATAAAATAAATTAAACTAGCCAAATTTCGCTTTTAAAGGTTCATAATAGAATTAATATTGTGTTTAGCCACTTTTTTCCAGTGTAACACAAATGTTGTGTGGAAGAGGGCTGAGTAACAGATTATGTTACAAACCTACTTGTTTCTGCGATATGTCAACAGTTTTGTGTCATTGCCTTAAGAAATATCCAAACTTAACTCTCGAAAGCAAAATCTTTTTCATATTTCTGCAAACAGCTATTTAGTTCTCATTCATAACTTAGTAAGAGGGAAGTGAGTTTAATCATTGGTCAGTCTGATTAGTGATTATAGAACCAATGCATTAGTTATGAAGCCGCAGTCTGAGCAAAAATAGTGCTTACCATGTAAGCATTTTTTCACCAACCCCTCACTATATATCGTGCCTCGTTACATCGAGCATTCGGATATATCACGCCTTGTATCATGTTTCCCAATTTATCCCCAGTTTTTTGTTTCAATGCATGTGTACTTTTCTTACAAATCGACATGAGACAAGATATAAGCGACAGGTCAAGATATACGCGACAAATATCAAAGAAGCTAACTTAAGATGGATATTTTACTAGAAAATGAGTGAAATATGCATAGTAGTACCTGTGCAGCAATGTGTAAACGTTTATAGTTATTAATAATAATAATAATAATAAGTCCTTTCTATATGTTTGTTTCTTTTTTAGAGAAGTTACATTATTTAATATGATTTAGTTTTAACTTTCAGATACATACTGTGCTTTAGTTTAAAAACTTTGTTGCGAACACAAATATATCAAAAGTATAATATTCATCAAGTCTCTCGTTATATCGCTCATTCGGTTATATCGCGGTTTTTTTACTTGTCTCCCGGGAAGCGCGGTATAACGAGGGGTTGCTGTATAAGAATCGTCATAGCAGCAGAATAAAAAAAAATTTAATTTAAAAATTTATCCCATTAATAAATAGTAAACCCATTTACAACGACACACTCTTAAAACAAATGAGCGATTTTAACTCAGTGTGAGTTAATCTTCACTCATTCCAGTGTCGAAGATGCACTTATCCTATCGGAGTGGATTTCACTCCTTTGTTAAGTTAAACCTCCGACAGGATCACTCCAAACGAGTGATTTTAAGTCCGTCTGAGTTATTTTGAACTCGGTCTGAGTTATTTTGTACTCAGTCTGAGTTAATTTTCACCCCTTTCCAGTGTCGAAAATGCACTTACCTATCGGAGTGGATTTCAACTCTTTTGTTTTAAGAGTGTACGAAAAATTCCCCTGAAAATAAGCTTTAAGCTAAAGTTTATCTTAACGACTGAAATATATAAGGCAAACGTAAACCATAGTCCCGGATAATTCAAGAAGGATAAATTAAGGAACACGAAAAACACATTTCAAAAATCTTAAAGTTAACGTTTTTATTTGGAAAGCAAGCTGTTAAAGGTATTGCATAGATAGATTCACAAAGATGTATATCATTTTTGTATAATTCATACATATTATTTACAAAGCTGTCGTTAATAAGTTAATTAATTAAATTAAAAAAAACTGTTTTGCCCTCATCACAGTATTTGGGGTAGTTTAAAATCAAAATAATTAATTATTAAAACAATCAAATGTAATTTATTTTTCAAATTTGATTTATTTGGCTGTTATGGCTAAATAAAAAAAATTAAATACTTAAACCTAAAAATCAATATTTTCGCAGAGGTAGCAATCTCAATTCTCTGAGACAATGTATTCAACTAATGCATTTGCTTCCATCGAACGGGTCATCCCTCTTATAATGAAAACCATTGTTCAAAATTTGGGCTTAAAAAATTTTATTCGGGGTTTTCACTTCAATTATTATTTACTAGCAGTATGGTCCCGCCTTACTGGGAACCCGTTAGCTTCGCATTGCTTCCTTTTAGAGGCATGCTCACTTGTGAAAATACACTCAAAATCAAAACAAAGTTAAATTCGTGTTGGCGCATGCACACTTAAAAAAGCAAACACTAATAGAGGATGAAGCAGCCTTAGGGCGAGCGCATATCTCAACCAAACTCAATCAATCAAACTAATAGAGGATGGTGTCAAGTCCCCGTTTCGGCCCGGTCCATGTATTTTCAAGCCCTGTTATGGTCCCGAAATTCCACGTGGATGACGTTTTTTTAAAACTAATTATATTAATTAAAAATCACAATCAAATATGAAAAAACTAAGCCTCAGGTGCACACGTAGGTATTAAAAGGAACCTATATTAAAAATTTCGAATTTTTTAGAGCAGTCTAATTAGGTCTTTTGCGATCCACAGACATACACACAGACAGACAGACACACAGACAGACTCTTTCTTTTATTATTATAGATAATATAATAAGTTTGTATCATATAGTTGGGTAATAAATGTTATACTTTGTCTACAGCTATAAGTAGAATCATTTCCTTTCAAAAACAATTCTATTTGAAAATTTCTTACCAGACAATATCAGAGAGGAC
Source organism: Hylyphantes graminicola (assembly GCA_023701765.1). Lineage (NCBI taxonomy): Eukaryota > Metazoa > Arthropoda > Arachnida > Araneae > Linyphiidae > Hylyphantes > Hylyphantes graminicola. Next base: position 17,353,245 of record CM043117.1, on the reverse strand, counting down.
TAATTATTTTGTAAATCTAATATTGTTATGTGGGAAATATTCAAATAATTGCGTTTCTTAAACAAACATGATATTGAACCCCAGAGAAAGGTTTTGCATTTCGTGTTTAGGAATTGCAAAAGTTCTTGGAATCATCAAACATTAAAAAAAAACTTAATGCGTGAATTTTCAAGCAAAAGCAAAACATAATTGGAAACAGATCAAGAAATATTTCGTCCTTCGGACATGAAATCGAATCTTAGAAACAACAAGATTCTTCAGTCGAACAATCATGCAGCATGGGAAAACACTTTTTTATGTAACCCTTTAACGGAGGAAATGCAATCATGCATTTCAAATAACAATCGAAATTATTATTTAGTTAAAAAATAAGAAAATCGAATTTTAGAATAATAGTTAGGATTCCTGATTGCCACATTATATTATTTTTATATGAAGAAAGAACTCACCTATATAAACACGTATCTCCTTTCAATAGATACTTAGGAATAAAATTCTTGTAGAAGAAAATAACTCCGGGATTTGAAAAATGAAGGTTGCGATTGCTTTCTGCGTTAGTTTGGCTGTTTTTGGAGCAGTTTTAGCCGATGAAGGTGAATATGAAAAGAAGAAGGCGAAGATAATTTCGTTCTACAAGTGCGTCGCATGTTGTAAGTAAAATTTTAATTTTGAATTTATATCGGATAGCAGGGATTGGAGTAAGTAAGCGTTAATTATAATGCCGTTACTTGAAACAATTACTTCTTTTGAGTAACGCTGCTGGATTTTTCAGAAAGTAACTTAGTTACTATTGGTAACCAAGAAACGAAAGATTTCGTCACTTTTCCGTTACTTCTCCTATCGCTCTACACGAATATTTTCAGGGGTTCGGATGTAACTTAGTTACTATTGGTAACGAAGTAACGGAAGATTTCGTCACTTTTCCGTTACTTCTCCTGTCGCTCTACACGAATACTTTCAGGAGTTCGGCTTAAATTTAATTACTTAGAATTTAAGTTTAAACAACTTCGAGTTTTCGTTCTTAATTATTTTTTCCGATTGTCACTATTTATTTAATTTGGTTCTCTTTCATAAACGGTAAAATGGTTAAATTACATTTTTGTAATAACTTTGAATTTCTAAAAGTACCGTAATTAGTTCGCATTGAATAACTGAAACTAGTTACTTATCATATTAATTAACTGTAACAGTAACAAGGTTAATTTCTAAAAAAAATTTCAATACCTTGTGGATAAATATTTATTTCGGATTAATGGCTGGAGTGGTAATTGTTTCCCACTAACGTGACAAAGAACCGAGGTTTATATCTCCGATTGGCAAGATTCATTCAGTCTATGTTTCTTCAGTATCGGATTCTCAAATATCTTACTAATTAAAAAAATATCCGATAATTTGATATAAATCTGAAATTGTTTCATTTGTATCCGATATTTTTAAAACTATCACATTATTTTAATGTGTACCAGACATTTTTATATATCCGGTATTTTCAAAATTATCAATTTATTGCAGATAATAAATAGCCCAATTCTAAACTTTTGCAATTAATTTTAATTCGAATGGGGCGGAGCATAATTTGTTCGTGGAAACGAAAACAATGTTTGGCGTAACTGTGGCGGTACTGCAGAAGAAACCATTTTATTTAGTAGAATAAGGTACCCAGAATTACACTCCTTGTCAACTTAACTTGGGTAAAAAGGCAAAGGGAAAAGAGCTGTTGGTCCGTTAGTTGGAAACTCTTGTAAGGTAAAATCTATATACAAAATGATCTGAATACAACTTAACCAAAATACACTTTTCATTCGGATAAAATTGACAAATTTTCTCAAATAATATTCAAATCTGTTTTAGACCTTTCACGAAATTAATGTTTTAAACATGTTTTCTGGGTGGATTCAAAAATAATTTATGTAATTCTTTACATCCGCGGAAGGTTCTTCTCCTTAGCATATTTTTAAACAACTTTGAATGGCGCGGACAACTATAGCTAGAATTTGTGGATTTTAAGACAACAGTTGACATAACTGTGACGTCACTGAAGGAGTGGCCATCCCAGCTGTCCTTTAAAAGTCGTAAGATGTTAAGTATTCGATGTTTGTGTTGATTAATACAAATACTAATTGCGTTGTATATCTAATTTGACAGCTCCGGCTGATGTTCAAGCAGCGTACAAGAAATGCGAGGACATGAAGCCCGAAAAGATGAAGAAGGTAGTTGAAACATGCTACCATGATGTGATCGGAATGGAACATGATCACCACGCCACTGACGCCGACTGCTGGAAAAACCTTTGCGAAAAACCGGAAAATATTGAAAAAGTAAGCTTATTGTAATCGAATTGTTTTCAAGAAACGAAATTTCTTTCAGCTTCCATTCTTACTCTTGCTTGGGGCTCCGAATGGTATATGAAGAGTGCACGGGAAGAACCACTTGATTTCGTAGAAGGCTTTCCTCAATAGGCCTCTTTGGCAATGATAGCGAGAAACCGCCAAACTGGTATGAAGAAACCGGTTACTCGTTTTGTTTTTCTTCCTTGATTCACGCCAGACATCAGTAACACGTTTGTAACGCAAATGAAGAACCGAAAGAAAAACCGGTTTCCTGTCGCCAATGTCAGCCAAAAAGACACATAAGGTAAGACTCCTAAAAAAATCAAGTGGAATTCCAGTGTACTCTTCATGTTTGTTCTCACGTGTCATGGATTCACCTATTGAAGCTTGAGAAAGAAACTTATTCTCATTATTTTTTTGTTGACGCCAAGACCTGAAACGCGACCATTATCTAAATATTAAATTGGCATGCTTCACGTGGGGTTGAACCTTCTCTCACCATTCCACGATATTTCATTTACCCTCTAATGCATACTGTTGCCATATGCAACAAGTAACATAATCCGCATTATTCTATTAAAGTAGAGCTACCTCTCGACAAATCTGTATTTTTTTTTTCATTTATTACTTTGAAGTTTTGGTTACTAATTTCTATCATATATGACAGTAGTAAAAGTGTATTCAAAATTAAAGAGTGAAGTTATTAACTGTTGTGAAAGAACGTCTTTGGCAGTATAATATTATTAGTACTAAAATTTCTATGTATAATATTGTTAGTACTAAAATTTCTAGGTATAATATTATTAGTACTAAATACAAATAAATTGTTTTAAAAAATAATTATAGTTCAAGAGGGTTATTTTAAAATATATTTGGTAGTTTCCTAAACATTCTTATCAAAATTGGAGTTTTGCAGTTGGTTCTTGCCTGGCAACAATTTTAAAAATTTAAATTATTTAAATTCCAATGCAGCTATTTTTTTTCAGTATTTTCCCCATAATTTATCAGTATTAAAGATACAAATATATTTTTTCGGGATGAAAAAAACATCGTGCATTAAAGGTTAATGGTTTCGGTGAAAGTCTGCTGTTATAGAAAATGCTTTTGTCACTGTCCACCCGACGTAATCCAACTTAAGATAATTGAATCATAATTTCTCAAAATAGCGTTATTTCGTATTATTTTGATCGTTTGAAAAAACATTTGTTTCTTTGACTTATTCATTTTTTTAAATGTCACTACGGTTTCTGATTATTCCCTTTTTTTTATGGATGTCAAATTGAGAAGTGTAGAAATGCGATTTTAATGTCATCATTTTTGTCTTTTAGATCCATGATTGTATAAAAAAGGAGAAAGAAGCGCTTAAGAAATCGGTAAGTACACATAAGGCAGATCTTGAAAATAATTCCACTGGAAATACATCAAAGAATACATATTTAAGCATTATTGAGAAAAATTCATTTTATTAAAATATTGTTACACTTAACTTGATTTTAGTTGAAAAGGTTCACGGTATGGTATGGTATGGTACATATATATTCCAGCTTGTGTGTGTGTTCAGAGAACCGCTTATAAGCTTTCGTCAAGTGGGACAGACACAAAAAGAATTTTTACAGTCACAAAGAAATGAATAACACATAGACAAATAACAACATTTATTGACGGTCACAAACATCCATGCCTGACCGGGATTCGAACATGACCCCAGCAGCTCCAAAGGCTAGAGTCCTAACGATTGAGCCACCGGGGCGGCTTGGAAAGGTACATTTTTCTAGTGTAAAAATTGATTTTTCATCTGGAAAACTACAATATCAATACTCATACAATGTAGTGTTCGCCAGTATATATTCCATTTTAATATTTTTGAGCAATGGTAAAACCTAAAACTACGCAACTGTCCAATATACTTATTGTTGGGTGTGTTTTTTTTTAATTTATCAATGTTAAAATTTCTTAAATTATATTAAGATTTGCATTTGGTGCGCGTTTAACAGCAACTAATAATGATGTTTTTATTTTTAGATAAATAGTTTAGTTTTAATATAAATATGTAACTCTTTTGGCGACTTAAAATTGAAGCAATAAGCTTACTACACTGCTCAAAACAATTAGGGGAGCACACGTTTTAAACCCTTTCGTTCCCAATGATTCCATTGGGAATCATCAGCTTGTGATTTTTTTCTGACTAAGTTAAATTCGCAACTTATGTATCGTTAGATACATCATTATATGGAAGACTAACGTATTTTGAAGAATTTAATATATTGTTTTAATATTAATGAAAATATGAAAAATATGGTAAAATAAATTTCACTTTAAAACAGTTTTAGAAAATAAATTGACCCTAAATTTTTCATGCTTGCATTTTTTAGATGTTTAAAAATATATTTCAACTATTTTTAACAAAAAAAGTTTTGAAAAAATTATTGTTATAATTTATTAAAAAGTTATTATTCCATTTCCCCCCTTTAAATTTAAGTATTAAAAACTTAAGATTTTTTCTCCTGTTTTTTACTATTTCATTTCGAATGCATAGTGAACCTATTTAACAAATTTCAGATTTATAGGACAAAAATTAAAAAGTTGGGAGTGAAGTTAAAGTTGGAATTAAAAAGTGCTCCCCTAATTGTTTTGAGCAGTGTATATGTATCATGCTTTGAAGTGCAACACTGCCCAGTTACACTATTTGGCAAAGTAATGTTATATCCAGAAATTAAGACCGGTCACTGCATTATAGCAATGTGTTGCACAATTAAAGGTACAACCGTGCAACGCAGCAACGTATATAAATAATCTAAAGTAAGTAATTTAGTAATAATCTAAAATCTGAGTTTTTGTGAAGAACTTTTTTAGAATCCAACTATTTTAGTCTAAAATAAATAATTGACTTATTTCTTTTCGTTTCAGATGACCGAGGAAGACAAGGCGAGCTTCAAAAAGTTTAAGGTATTGATTTTATGATTGGTTATTTATTTTATTACGAGTATTTTAAAGATAATAAGAATTTTTATAACTTAATCTGAGTTTTAAAAAAATTACATGCATGTGAAATTTAAAAGTTTACAACCGAACCATAATAACTTACACAAAGTGAACAATATAGATTAAAATTTCGTAAATGTATCGATTAAAAAAATTATATTATATATAGTTGAACTTATAGTTTCCTTGCATAGAAGCCACGACCATGGGCAGAGCTATAAAGCACGCGGAGCAATAAGATGATGAGAAAATTTCAGTTTCATTCTGTATTCATCTGATTACGCGTTTTATAGTTCCGCCTACGGTCGGGGCTTTTGTGCAAGGAAACTATGAGTTTAACCATAAAAGTATGATCACACACTCTCCGAAATAACACTTTCATTTTTGACGATTCACGAATCCCCAAGCCTCATTTCGTTAATTTTGAGGATTGCTTCGTCAAACTATCAAGTGACTTTCGAGTAAACGCGAATCCTCACTTTTACGATAGTGATTTGACGATTCTGTGTCTTGATTTTGATAGGAAACTGAATCTCATTGTTGTACTCACATGCTCAAAAATGACAAAATATTTCTTTAGATTAGACGACAATCAAATCCTCATAAAAATGACGATTCAAATTTCCTCACTTAGAGGGAACGAAAACTCGGAGCACTTGCCAGTACGGAATCGTCAAAATTAAGGAAAATTTCGTCGTTTTGAGCATTCATTTTTGAGAGTGCAACGTTAAAGCGAAATATACAATTTTCTTTTGTAGTTTTAGTCATTTTATAAATATACATTAATGTGAACTTGTGTGATTTTTTTTAGGAATGTGCTAAAGATGTAAAAGAACAACACTGTAATACTGAGCATCAGTAATAGTGCTGTTTCTACTATTCAAGATAAAATATTCTACGCGTAAAAAGTTTATGAAGATTATATTTATCTACTTACAAGATAAAATACATATTTTTGAAAAGATTATATCTGCTACATATATTGGATATATATTGTATTCAATAAAAAGTACTATTTTTAAAAAACAATTATGTATTGACATTGTGATTTTTTTTTCATACAGTTCATAGCAAGGTGAAGGTAAACAGAAAATAAAATGAAAATAACAATTTTAAGTGCTTACTTTAAAACACAAAACTTTAAAAATAGTAGGAGATTTTCAGGTACAAAGAGACAACTATACCATTTTGTTTTATAAAAAATGCAATTAAAATGAAGCTAGAAAGTAGTAAATAGTGGTACACTTATATTTGTTCCAGGGGAAACGGATATTTGCACAATTGTAATATCCACCCAGGTTCCAAAGGGTAAATAATGAAATTATCAATTATTTCATACGAGAGCAAAAAAATTTTAGGCCGACGAAAATAATGTACTATTTTAAATAATTAAGTGATTATAAAAAAAATTATTATTTGGTTAATAATTATTAAAACTTTTCAATTTTTCGGCAGTTTACAATTTAAGCCAGTATTAATAAATTAACTGATTATTTCTTCATCTTAATCATAACCATGCCTTAAAAAATTTAATTAATAAATAACTATTAAATTACATCAGTTTTAGTTTTAGAGAGTAGATGTGGTTTTAGAAAAACATCAAGGAAAATCGGTATGTCTTAATCTTTATAAACTTTTTAGCACTGATGACACCAAAAATTTACTCACAATAAAAGAAATTTTCTACGGAAAACAACTAAATAAAACTTTATTTCAGAGTAGCAAACAAGAAACTTAACTTTCACAACAAAATATAAAATTCTTATTAATATTCAGTTACAACACAGATTTTACTATTTACTCACATGCATTGATAACAGTTTTATTTTTATTTTATGTGAGCAGTAATTTGTAAAGCAAATTCTGTTTGACAGAATGTTTTCAACCCTATTGCGCACGAAATCTCCACATTATTCTAATACAACAAATTGCATTTGTTCACACACATTAATTCAACAAACATAACTAACCTCAAAATCCTACACGTATATTCTTAATCTAAGCATACTTTAAATACAAATATATGCTAAAAATTATGTTTTTTAAAGTTTTTTTTTAATTAAGTTTAACCCTTTCAGTCCCAAAAATTTACTACACTACAGATACATCTGATATTCACAAAATAAGCTTGTTTTAGGTCAGATATACGAATTCCATAAGAAAAAAAATCCATCAAAATTTTTGATATGGTTTTTGAAACAATGTCAAAATTCTTTAACTGCAGAAAACAACAAATTAAAAATATATACATGACTTAAAAACACTTCGAGTTGTATATTTTAAGGTATCTGACCATATTATTAAAAAAAAAAATTAGCAATTATTTTAACCGAAATAGTTTAAATTGTGTTTTAAATATGTGGAACTGAAGTGAACTTATCAAAAATCAGGAGAAACGCTTGTTGACTATTTTCTAAATAAAAAAAAATAGTAGTTCTGACTTCGATTGAGATGAAAGTAAAATTTTTTCTGATAGAACAAAGTGTGAAGAATCGAATGATGTGTGTTTGGATGTCTTAGCGGGACATAAACATTTTGAAAAAAATATTGAAAGTGATGATGCCAAATGGCATCACTGGGACTGAAAGGGTTAATAGTTACTTAGGGACACGCCGTTATCTCTTAAAATACAATTTTTTGTGTGCTATAAATGCAACAAAAAAAGGCCGTATCACTTATTTGTATTTAACTGATTATTTTAACATTGTTTTTAGTGCAAAATGCCTTTAAAATTAATTACTGAAAGAGCTTTTTGAAAAGTTTGAAAAAAATTTAAATAATTTTTTAAGAACACTAATATCGTATTGAGATTCGTTCAACCTCATTTTTTTAGAAATAAATGACTGATACCTGTTATCAAAGGCTGAAAACTGATATTTTGATCTTTTTCAATCGGACCAGGTCAATTTCGGAACTAATTAACGTATTAATTGTTTGTGGGGAGGTTTTAAAAAATTTCCCCAAATGAGGACGCCAGTTCGTAAGAGGTTAATGTATCAGATGTATAACAAACTTATGAAACACCATTTATAAAACAGTGTGAATTAGACGCTTCTCCAAACCCAAAGGCTTTGGGTCAGTTCAATAGACAAAAATAATTTCCTAACCCACCTTACTCTGACTCTGTCTGTATTGAATATTTTTACAAAATGTATTTTTTTTTAATTATACAGTGTGAGGCAAACAAAAGTGGCCCCGATCTAGAGATAAGAATAAGGCATAAATGTTGCCAAGTCTAAAACCAATACAAAAACAGGTTTGCTAACTGAAGTTATTGATCGCTTCAATATTAAGCCCAAACAAACGCCTGGCGACTTATTTGCCGGCAACTACGCTACGGATTTAGAAGCTAGTTGAAATGAAATATAAAAAAGGTTTGTAGAGCTGATCAAGAAAAGTCCCCCCTAGTGATTATTTGATTACTTCGATCGTTATTTATCCTAGAGAATCGTACCTTTTTGTTTTTGGTAATACAAAACATTCTAAATTGATTGCAAGACACAAAATTTGCATTATGGGACGTCTTCATACAATACGAACTAAGATCTGAACTCGCAACTAGTCTATGAGTAGCTTTAATGTGAAGCTAATCCAATTCAACCAATGCAAAAAGAGGTTTCAGGCGGGCGGCTTCAAGAGTTTTTCTCGACAAGCACTTCAACGTATTCATATCTCTAGACCGGGGCCACTTTTGTTGGTCTCACCCTGTAGTAGTGGCATTGTCGGGACCTTTAAGTCAGCTAAATTTATCACATCAAAAAATCCATCTGCAAAAATTTTTAATACAACCGGAGAAATGTGGAAGAGAATTTTTTTTTCTCAATTGGATTAACACTGATGCACTTTGCGTTGGAGACCCGCAATCCCGCCCCTCCCCCATAAAATGAAAACCACTGTTCCAAATTTGGGGCTTAAAAAATGCATATACGGTGTTTTCTCTTCAATTATTATTAATAATATAATAAGTTTGTATTATATAGTTGGGCAATGGGTCTACACAGATATAAACCGAATCATTTCATTTCAAAAACAATTCTACATGTAAATTTCTGACCAGACAATATCACAATGGACAAAATTTTCCCTAATCTAAAATTGTTATGTAAGAAATATTCAAAGAAATGCGTTTCTTAAACAAACATGATATTAAACCCCAGAAAAAGTTTTGCATTTCGTGTTTAGGAATTGCAAAAGTTCTTTTGGAATCATTCGACACAAAAAAAAACTGAATGCGTGAATTTTCTAGCAAAGGCAAAACATAATTTTAAACAGCATCAAGAAATATTTCGTCCTTCGGACATGAAATCGAATCTTAGAAACAATAAAGCTTCTTCAGTCGAACAATCATGCAAGCACGAAAAAACACTTTTTTTGTAACTCTTTAACGGAGAAAACGCAATCATGCATTTCAAATGACAATTGAAATTATTATATAGTTAAAAAAATAGGAAATTCGAATTTTAGAATAATAGTTAGGATTCCTGTTTGCCACATTATATTCGTTTTATGTGAAAGAACTCGCCTATATAAACACTTATCTTCTTTCAAAAGATATACTTGAGAATAAATTTTTTTGCAAAAAGAAACCCCTACGGTTTTTGAGAATGAAGGTTTTGATTGCTTTCTGCGTCAGTTTGGCTGTTCTTGGAGCAGTTTTAGCCGATGAGGGCGAATATGAAAAGAAGAAGGCAAAGATTCTTTCGTTCTACAAGTGTGTCGCATGTTGTAAGTAAAATTTAAATTTTGAATTTATGGCGGATTGCAGGGATTGAGGTAAGTGTAAGTACGCGTTACTTGTGACGCCGTTACTTGAAACAGTTACTTCTTTTAGGTAATGCCGCTAGATCTTTCAGAAAGTAACTGTAACTCAGTTATTATTGGTAATGAAGTAACGAAAGATTTTGTTAATTTTCAGTTACTTCTCCTGCTGCTATATACACGAATATTTTCAGGAGTTCGGCTTTAATTTATTTATTTAGAATTAAACAAAAACAATGTTGAGTTTTCGTTCTTACGTATTATTCCGATTGTCACTATTTCTTTAATCTTGGTTGTCTTTCATAAACGATAAAATTATTTTTTTCTCAAAAGTATAATATTTATCAAGTCGCTCGTTATATCGCGCATTTGGTTAAATCGCGGTTTCTTGCTTGTCTCCCTGGAAGCGCAATATAACGAGGGGTAGCTATCAGCCCAATACTAAGCTTTTGCAATTCATTGACAATTCGTACGAAATGGAGCTTAGTTTGTAAGACGAATAAATGTTTGACGTAACTGTAAGAGTGACCGTTCTAGTTAGACGAATGAGCTGTCGGTTTGTTTGTAGGACAAATGTTAACGTAACTGTGACTTCTAAGTAGGCATGGCATGGCCGTTCCAGTTGTCCATTATATAGCGAGAAGTAGTATCGGATGTTTGTGTCGATAGCCGCAATATAGGGGGGAGTGAGGGCTACTGGGACGCAGGACTAATGGGATAAAGAGCCTAAAGCGGGGGAAAATATACTTTTTTACAAATATTTCTACACTCTTAAAACAAAAGAGTGAAATCCACTCCAGTTGGAGAAGTGCATTTTCGACACTGGAAAGGAGTGAATATTATTTCAGACTGAGTTAAAATCACTCGTTTGGAGTGATCCTGTCGGAGGTTTAACACACAAAGGATCCACTCCAAAATGAGAAGTGCATTTTCCAGACTGGAGGAGTGAAAATCAATCAGACTGAGTTAAAATCGCTCGTTCGTTTTAAGAGTGTGCACTACAGTTGTAACAGTCATTAGACTTAACATTTTAACAACCTAAGATTGGTCATTAAAAGCATGTGCAGAAATGGATAGAAGTAGTGTTTTAGAAAATCCAAAGTTAGTTAAAAGTGTTTTTTTTTTTTTCACTTTTGAAATACCAAATAAAAACTTTCCATGAATTTATCTTTAGCTTTAGGTAGATTTACGTTATCATAGATTAAGATATTGTTTGTCAAATTCTTTGGTGAAATAAACGTGTTTTTGTGTTGGATCATTTATAAAAAAAACTACACTGATAGGATCGAATGGGACAGAAGCTGTTGGGTCAAACGGGACACGAAGAAACCTAGCTTTGTATTCTTTCTTTTGAAGAATTTGTATAAATCTCTAATAACTTATTCAGTCAAGTAAGCAAAAACTTTTTTTAAACTTTAATTTAAAACTTTTTCAACTTTTTTCATCGTATAATAAGTGAAAGTTCAAGTAGCTTTATTGGTGACATTTTCCCACTGCAATTTCATTAATTATATCTGGACAGAGATTGGTGAACATAAATAATTTGCTGTTGGTAAAATTTGCTAGAAAGCAAGCTATTCTTCATTTGTTGGATTAATTTCTGAAAAAAAAGGCTATATGAACTCCGGGTAAGCTATTTAGACAGTCTTTTTAAATTCACGTACCTTGAAAAAAAGGACAAGTTTGGGATAGACTGGATTTTTTTTAGAGTTATAAAACTATCCTTTCGGGAGGTTCAACAAAAATTATGTTAGCATCTTCGATTTTGAGTTTTAACTTTGCTAGATTACCTTTCAATGGGTAATAATTTTTTTTTTTTTTTTTGAAAATCGTTATGTATCTATACATTATGTAAATGGTATTTTCTTTAAAATTTGATTTTCTGGTCATTTTCTGATTCCTTTTCACTTTTTTGAATATTTAATTGAGGCAACATTTAACATGCCCCTTAAGCCTTGCACCCTGTCCCATTAGACATCTCATATGGGGGCTAATGGGACATTTACATGTTCTTTTTTAAAATGCTCAGCAACCAAAATATGACAACGTTTTAACATCTGTCGATTGACTTTTTAAGCAAATGAATGTTCAGTTTATGAGCTTGTAAAAAAAGAAGTTACAATTCTTATATTTTTGCTGAAATACCGAGGTTGAAAAAATAGCCCCAATTCTCCCCAATTAATTGCTTTACTTATCCAATTTTTGACAGCTCCGGCCGATGTGCATGCTTCGTACAAGAAATGCGACGACATGAAGCCGGAAAAAATGAAGAAGTTAGTTGAAACATGCATCCAGGATGTAATCGGAATGGAACATGATCACCACGACACTATCCAAGAAAGCTGGAAACATCTTTGCGAAAAACCGGAAGAAATTGAAAAAGTAAGTTTGTGTGTTTGTTTTTGCTTCATGTGACGAAATTTCTCCCAGCATTCATTCTTGCAATATTCTTGCGATCGGTGCTTCGATTGGTCATCACGTGACATAGATTCACCTATTGAGACCAGAGACATAACATAGAGTGGACTGCGCATTAATAGTAAAGCAGCTTAGGGATGGAAAACCAAAACCGGTTTTCAAAAAACCGGTGGTCCCAGTTTTGACTGAAAACCGATTTTTTTGTATGAGGCCCTTTGGAACCGAAAACCGGTTTTTTAGGGAAAAACCGATGGAAAATGGAAAACCGGTTTTTTCTGGAAAACCGCCATCCCTTGCAGATTAGCATTATGTCCTAAACATCATAAATCGCCAAGAGGGGAAAGGTTGCTACATATGGCAACTTAACGCTACCGTTTCGTTACGAACTATTCCAAATTGTCGCCAGACCTGAATATCAGCTAGCAAACCGAAGTGGAGACTACCATCAATACCCAAGTCACGTGGGTTTCTACCAATCACGGCAGCTTGAATTTTTTTTAATGTTTTTGCAGACGATTTTTTGAGCATTGTTGGTATTTTTCTCTTTTGGCTTTTATAATAAATATTTAATTGCATTCTTTTAATCTCTGAGCATGTTAACAATCGTGAATGTTGTACTTTAATTCAGTAACGTTTTGTGCAAGATGCCAAATGCTTGTGAATTCCTAATTGTAAAGAGGGGTATAAAAAAGGATTAGTCACACTTCACGGGTAAAATTTATTTAGTTCTGCATACTTTTAGTAATTGTGTGTTCTTCATAAACTATAATTTCTATCGAGGGAATTTACTCTAAAAGCTCTTTTATACTGAAGAATCATATCCATGATTAAATCAACGTTGTTAGAACTTCAAAAAAAAAATTGATTTTTTTTTAAATCGGACCGTTAGAACGAAAGTTATAGAGACGGCAGAAAATGTTCACCATGTCAATTACCAACTTATATTACAGCAACACTCTACATAAACCAACTAATGTTCTTTTAAATTAATTTTTAATAAAGAGTCCACATTCAATTGTTCAAGTAATCTTAAATAGACTCACAAAATCAAAGAAATAATCTGATATCTATTAAGAGGATCTTAAAATACTAGCGATTCATCCTTGCTCCTTTCCAAGCTTCTTTATCATAACATTAGATTGTCGGCCTCTGTGTTCAGGTCGTTGTGGAAAAACTCGCCCAATTATAAACTCGCCATAGATGCGAGCCAAACGCGACACAGTCATGTGACTGTGTAAGTTAGATGTTTAGGACACTTTAGGTTTGCCAATGCGCAGTCCACTCTATGTTATGTCTCTGATTGAGACTTGATACCAGGTTGGTTGGTTAACATGTATATTCAGGCTTGTGTGCTTGACCGCTCATTGGCTTGGTCAGAGACCCGCTTATAAATCTTTGTCAACTAAGACAGACACAAAACACACACATACAGATGCTGTCATCTATTGCGCGCCACCTCCAAAATTTCGACATATCCCTGAAGGAGAGGGAAATAGTTTCCAGAGACCTGTATCCGTGGGTGGGAAGCTGCGCAATGACCGCCTCCTACAGAACTTTCAACCCACAGACACGTACTCCGCATATACTCTGTGGGTCTTCAGTGATACATTGACTCGATCGCGTGTTCTTCTGAGACGCTAACCACTAGGCTACCCACGTCCATCGTTCCTCGATATATCGTTAATGGTTTCGATGAATGGTGTTAAGACATGGTAAGCCACCCACTACAATGATTAAATGTCAATGGCACAAGAGCACCCTCGTGGAAGTGCAAAAATTAGAACACATTTCTTTCCTCTGGAAGTGTTGCCACTAAAGAGTGCCCTATGTTAAGTGTATAAAAACCCATCTTCATGTTTGAAAATGCTGCAATTACTCTTATACTGTAAATAAAAACACGCTCTTCGTATACGGTCTAAAAAGTTAAAGCTTGTATTGTATTCAAGTAATTATTTAGCTTTGTATACTATAAAAGGAAACGTTTCTGTTATATTCCTATATTTTTCTTTTAGATCCATGAATGTATACGAAAGGAGAAAGAAGAAGTTAAGAAATCGGTAAGTAAAGCAAGGCAGATATTGAAAATAAATCTACAGGAAATACATTAAGGAATGTTTAATGAGAAAAATACATTTTACTAAAATGCTATGTTACAATCTAATCCTAGCGCGCTTGAGGTTTACAATCAAAACAGTTAGTATTTCCCCACGTAGGGTGGGGAAAAAATACGCTCTCGCCGTTTCGAAGAAAAACGCATGCGGGGAAGGGGAGGAAAAGTTTTCGGAGCTTGCATTCTAGATAGATATACTATATACGTATCATGCTTTGTAGTGGAACACTGCCCATTCACACTATTTAGCAAAGTAATGTATATCCTCAAATTAAGACCAGTCACTGCATTTGTAGCAATGTGTTGCATTATTAAGGGACAACTGTGCAACGCAGCAGGGAATATAAAGCTAGTAATAATAGAAATGCTGAGTTTTTATGAAGAACTCTTTTTGGAAATCAAACTATTTTAGTCTAAAATAAATAATTGACTTATTTCTTTTCGTTTCAGTTGACCGAGGAAGATATGACTAGCTTCAAGAAGTTTAAGGTAATTTTTTTATTATTGGTTTTTTTTATTTTTTTTATTACGAGTATTTTAAAGATTATAAGATTTTTTTAAACTTATCTTGGTTTTAAAAATAATTAAACGTGTGTACCATTTAAAAATTCACAGCCAAAACAAAATTACTTACACAAAGTGAAAGTAGATTAAAAGTTCTTAAAAGGTATAGATTAAAAAAATTTAAATTATAGATACTTAAACTCATAGTTTCCTTGCAAAAGTCACGACCATGCGCAGAGCTATAAAACATGCGGATCAATAAGATGAGAAAATTTCAGTTGTTTTATTTTGTCTTCATCTGATTGCTCCGCTCTTTTATAGCTCCGCCTATGGTCGGAGCTTCTGTGCAAGGAAACTACGAGTTTAACTATATAAGTACAGAGTTGAGGCAATCAAAAGTGGCCCCGGTTATTTTTGGTAATACAAAACATTCTAAATTGATTGCAAGACACAAAATTTGCATTATGGGACGTCTTCTTACAGTACGAACTAAGTTCTGAACTCGCCACTTTAGTATATGAAGAGTAAACGGGAAAAACCGATTGATTTTGCAGAGAAGTTTCCTTAGCAGGCCACATTGGGGATGATAGCAAGTGATCGCCTATACTTGTGTAAGGAAACCATTCCTACCATAGAGATCATAGTTAAAGTAATAGAGAGGCAGATCACGTAACCTCCAATGCTAACGACTGGACGCGCAAGGAGCTTCCAGAAGAGCCCCAATGAAGTCAGCGTTGTAGGTCACGTGATCTTCCCCTCTGATACTTTAACTACTATCTCTGTGGTTCCTAGCTACCAAGATTCAGGCGATTGACTTTCCCGACGCTTGGACCAAGTAAAGAAGAAAGAGATAAACCAGTTTTCTGCCTCCAATGTCCGCCAAGCAGACAATCGCGGCCATCCGCCTAATAAATCAATCGGTTCTTCCCGTGTACTCTTCATATGAGTAACTCTAATGTGAAGCTAATCCGATCCAACCAATGAAAAATCAGGTTTCAGGCGGCTTCCAGAGTTTTTCTCCACAAGCGTTTCATCGTATTCCTATCTCTAGACAGGGGCCACTTTTGTTTGCCTCACCCTGCATAATTACATACATAAAAATGAAATATGCCATTCTCTAATATAGTTTTAGTCTTTTTATAAGCGCACAGTACAGTGAATTTTTATGATTTTTTTTTTTAGGAATGTGTTAAAGGTATGAAAGAACAGTACTGTAATACTGACCAGTAGTAATAGTGTTTTTCTACTATTCAAGACAAAATATTATTCCTGTGAAAACATTATGAAGAGTATATTTATCTACTTACAAGATAAAAACAAATATTTTACGAAAGATTATATATGATATACAGACGAAAGATTACATATGCTGTATATATTGGATATGTATTTTATTCAATAAAAAGTATACCATTAAAAAAATTTGTTCGATATTGTGATTTTTTTTCATACAGTTCATAGCAAGGTGAAAGTATGTAGAAAATAAATATAAACTAAAAATTTTAATCATCTTCTTTGGCATATAAAACTTTTAGTTTCAGAATATTTTCCGTTACAAAGAGATACAATTATACCATTTTTTTAAAAATTCATTTAAAATAAGCTAGAAAGTAGTAAATAGTGGAACACCTATATTTGTTACAAAGAAACAGAAGTTTTCAAAATTGTAATATGCACTCTGGTTTCAATGGGTAAATGAAGAGCTCAAGTTCAAAACAAGTTAAATCACTTTTTGGAAAAAATTGCGTTGGTTAGCTTTTCATACAATATAATATGACCTTTCTAAATTTTTTGCTTATTTTTTTCAGATATTTAGTTTTATCTTTCAAATACATACTGTGCTTTAGTTTAAAACTTTGTTTTGAGCATAAATAAATCATAATTTGTATGAAAAGCTAACCAACTCAATTTTTTCCAAAACGTGATTTAACTTGTTTTGCACTTGAGCTCTTCAAATAATGAAATTATCAATTAATTCATTGAAGGGCAAAATATTTTAGGCCGACGAAAATAATGATGTATTATAATAAATAAAGCAATTACAAAAAAAAAAGTATTATTTGTTTTAAGCTTTTATTAAACACATTTAATAATTAATAAAATTGTCCAAGTATTTTCGGCAGTTTAAATTTTTTGCATGTACACGTATTAATATATTTACTGATGTTTTCTTCATCTCAATCATAATCATACCTTAAAAACTTAATAAATAGACCGGTTTTAGTTTTATTTTGATTTTAAAATTTCATTCAGAAGAATCGGTATGCCTCAATCTTTACAAACACTGATGACACAAAAACTTGAGTCACAATAAAAGAAAATTTAAAGAAAAACAAATATAAATAAAACTTTATTTAAGAGTAGCAAACATGAAACCTATCTTTTTCAACAAAATATAAAAATCTTATTAATATTCAGCTACAACACAGATTTTACTATTTACTCACATGCATCAGAAACGGTTTTGGAAAATAAATTTTTCGTTTATGAGCGCAGCGACTCGTAAAGCAACATGTTTTCAACCCTACTGCACTCGAAATCACTACAATATTCAGATACAACAAATTGCATGTGTTCAAATTAATTCAACAAACATAATTAAAGAGTCAGATGCTTAACAAACTTAAAAAAAACACTATTTATACACCAATCCAAACCCAAGGGCTTTGTGTCAATTATCAATGGACAAAAATTATTTCCTAACCCACATAACTCTGTCTGTATGGAATATTTTTACAAACTATTTTTTTATTATAAATGTCTTTTTGAAATCGGTTCCAATAATTTGTTGTAAAATTTTGGCACAGAGGAGAACCTTGTCCATTCTCCCATAATTGAAGAGCTTAGTGGAAGAACGTGCTAAGTGACAAAAAAAAAAAAAATTGAAAACGAGAAAATGAGCTTCAAAGATTTTCTTTTCCATTTAGATATGTTAAAAGCAGCACTCACAAAAGGTATAAAAATATATTTTACTTGAAGTTTATGAAAGGCTATCTTTAAAAGAGGGACTAAACATGTTCATTAGCACAGTAATCTAATTTTTTTTTCAAAAATGTCACTTAGCACGTTCTTCCACTAGCTTCTTGTTGAGTTACAACACAGATTTAACAATTAACTCGCATGCATCGACGGTTTTGGAAAATAAATTTTTCGTTTATGTGAGCAGCGATTTGTAAAGCAAAATCTGTTTGACAGAAAGTTTTCAACCCTACTGCACTCGGGGTATTATTATTACTAAGTATATAGTAATATACTAATATACTTAGGATATATATATATATATATATTTTAATTATTTTTTTTATTATATATTAAGTTACTCTATGAAATAATCAGGATGTATTGATACCATTTGCGTTTGAAGACTGATTTTCTGGCGATAACTTTTATGACAAATCGCGCAAACGAATTGTGGGTCTCTGAGATGAACTTGGGTGTGGCGCCTGATGTTTGATCGATCACTCGTGGAGTATTCACAACTGTCACATTTGAATCGCTTAAAGTATTTCTTAGTATCTGTGTATCCTTTGTTCATTCCGCTCCATGGACTTGAGGCTAGAAATAATAAACAAGATTAATTCAAATGAACATCGTGTAATCCGACTTATATTTTGTAAAAAAGGTGGTACTTGTGTAGAACCCTGTGTATACATGCTAACACTCACAAAATCCTTTGGCACAAGTTTTTCCATGAAATTTTTTTTAAATAATTATATAAATTGTAAGTTTACCTATTCTTTTCTTATAAATAAGAATATTTATTACATATTTTATAATAAATATATAAAAAAATAATGCACATAAGTTTTTTATTTGCATTTTTAGGTGTGTGTTATTTTATATTAATTATTTGATTTATTACAAATTATACTTATGTATCATGTTTTGGAGATAATATTGTGTGTGGGAAAAATAGTTGACGGAAATATACACAAGTATACGCGAAAGAGTGTTCCCATTTCTTTGATTAAGGATTTATCAACAACTTAATTTTTGCTGGATGTTTCACTTTATTAAATGTGTTATCAAAGGATGGCAAAATGACTTATCAAAGAATGTCAAATAAAAAACAGTACATTTCTAAGCTAGAATGTCATCATCCAGCTAAAGGCATTTTAAATTAAATAAACATTTTTTTAAATAAGCATATAAATCTAACTAGCTGTTCTTCATAGCTATTTACTAAATATATCCATGATGACTCCATAATTACCGCAAAACATAATAAATTAATCGCAAAGCATTTTTAAATAATAATTTAAACAAGTAATATAATAAATAAACAAGCTCAAAGTAAACCCAGATTTGACAAATCACACATTGTTTATTTTTAAAATCATTAACAGTAATATAAAAATATTTTTTACTCTTTAAGAGAACCTAAGGAAATAAAATAGGCAAGAAATACTGCTATCTTCATTAAACTCATTCACCTTTGATTGTTAAAAATACTTTAATCATGTAAGTAAACAAGACAAACTTTATAAACATTTTGAACGTGACAACCTTAAAAATAAGCTAGAACAAATGTTTATCTATGATAATTTCTATGATAATCCAAATTTAACACATTTTTAAAATATCTTCAATAATAAAACAAGTAATAAACAAAATGACTATAAACAATAGAATGATTTGAGTAAATGCTGCTTCGGTATCGATATTTTTGAAGAGCTTGAACATTTTCTTTAATACCCGCACGATCGTGCGAGCCCAGTCAGAAAGGGATATGGTTTATGTATTAGGTTTTGCCCTACCTCTTTTAAAGAGTCCTAAAATATCTAAGAAACATCCTTTTTGGAATTTTACCACAAAACGCTCTGCCTTTTGCATGATGGTAAAAATTTCTCCATTAGGAATCTCTATTAGATTCCAAAAGAGGACATTCTCTTTGTCAGCAAAACTCTTAACCCAACCAGGATAAAGCAAGAAAGCTATAACTTATATACTTTCAATTCTTTCAATAAATCAGTAGTCTCTCAATGGCAGGCAAGAGCTTTATAAAGTAAGAAGTTATTAAATAATTAGTTTGTAATATTTTCCCAAAATTTCAATGTGGTTTGCACCAGATTACAAGACTAAGACTACAATAACACTATATAAAATTGGTGTGATGATGTGGAATTATCATTCCCCCCCCCCCTTTTTTTTTAACACTGTACTGCATTGAATGTTGAAAGCATATATGGTCACCCGATTTTAGTATTTATTCAAAACACCTGTATGATGTGTAACTGTGGTGTCTCAATCACACTACTTCTTGTGCACCACCATATGTAACTGCAAATTTTTCTTCTGACTATACGCCTTGTGACAAACACTGCAGACGAAAGGCCGTTCTTTGGTGTGAACTCTCCGGTGTCTCCTGATATTCGAGCTGTCATTAGTGGAATAACCACATATATAACATTGGTGTTTCTTCCGAGGTATTTGAGACTCGGCACAGCTTTCGAATGCCATATATTCATTCCACAAAGTTGCGGCTAGAAGGAGAAAATAAATAGCTTTGATAAGAATTAAGGCAAACATTTATTGGAATATGCATTGTTAAATTATATTACATATTAATCTGATATATGATACAATTAATTTCTCAAATTAGATATATTACAACCTAAATGTTTTCTTTAAATTTCACATTTAACAAAGTTATATGCCAAGTAATCATACATGAATATTTTCAAATCATTTGAAACAAATATTTCTAAAAAATTCTAAAATCTAACTATAAAGGTTTTGAAATTACACAAAATATACATTAAGAAACAAACACATGACATATTTAAAAGCTTTTTTATTTGCTACTAATGGTTTTATCCAACTTATATAAGTAAACATATACAACACAAAATATAAATTTTTATACTAAATTACAACTAGTAAATTTCAAAAATGTCACTGCATTTTTTATAAACGATACCAGAATACATTAATTTATTAAATAAAAACTAAGTATTTATAGGCAGAATTCAAATTTCCTTTGGAAGAAATTAAAATTTTATCTTATACAATATGTTAAAAGAAAGTTTAAAATAAACAATGCAGCCCTTAGTTGTATCACATTAGTTGTACACATAAAATACTGAACACTAGGTAATCATATAAATAATTCATGAAAAATGCAACATTTACATGAAGGTTGAATATAATTGGGGAACTTTTGATTATAAGAAACGGTCCATACAATGGGTTCCAGTCGCATCCAACGAGTTTATCACATCAAATACTCGTCAGTTTTATACTAGATGAATTATTCGGGTTTCCGTGCAGCAGAATCATTACAGAAATTTACTCTTCACATAACTCTCATTACTACTATAATTATCAAAACTACTTTTTAAAAATCCGACTCAAATCAATAATAAAGATTTGAAGTTTGCAAAAACTTTTTCTACCCACATTTTTTTACCCAACTTATTTCACAATCTTGGAATCAACCCCAACAGCTATGATATAATGAAAAGTATTAATTTGGCGATTTGGGTAACGTTGCCAAGCAACAGAAATGCCCAAATGTTGTAAACATTCCACTTCATATTTCATACAGCTTGATAGGCATAGCAACCCTGCGTGAAATTTGCGTAGTTGCCCATGTACAGACTATTCGTTATATCATAGCTGCGGAAAGAATAAAAAAAAAAATTATCTGCTGCATTTTTGACTATTCATTAGGGTGTATCGAAAAAACCAAGTTTTTGATGTCAAATTTGTAATAGCGCGGAAAAGCTGCCTTATGTTATTGTTAGTATATGTGCAAATCTAGGTGCTGCTAATCTGGAATTTGGCCAGATAAGCGCCCCTAAAGGCAACTGAAGAAATTAACCAACATCAATAAAAATTTGCACACGCTCTAAGGAGTAATATGGCAATTATTCGGCACTGGTAAGACTTAAAAATTCAATATCTTAATTTTTAAAAAAAATATATTGAAAAAAAACGATAAAATTAGTGAATTTTACTTAATTAATGGTCTCAAGAGGCAACTAAAGACATTAACTCAGATCAACAAAATTTTGCACACATACCAACAATTATATAAGGTAACTTTTCCGCACTATTAAAAAATTAAAGATTCCAATTTCACAATTTTTAAGAAAAAAAAATGAAATTAGCGAATTTTGCATAATTAATGGTCTCAGAGGCAACTGAAGATATTAACTCAGATCAATAAAATTTTGCACATATACTAACAATAACATAAGGCAACTTTTCCGCACTATTACAAATTTGATATCAAAAACTTGGTTTTTTCGATACACCCTACTATTCATCTACCTAAAAACAAAAGCTACATCTGTCCATGATGCTTCGTCACATGATAATTCAAAGAATGCCTGAAAGCACACTGAAAATCACAAAAGGAGCAGGAAAAGGGCTTCTCCCCCGTATGCATCCTCATGTGGATCTTCAAATAGGTCTTGGCTCGGAACTCCTTCATACACACAGGGCACAGATGCTTGTTGTCAGAGGTGTTGTGCTGAGAGAGGTGTTCTTTCAGTGTTGTGTCGTCTGCAAACTCCATAAAGCAGTAATTGCAGGTGAGAAGTTCTAGGCACTTCCTCAGGCTTTTGGGTGTGTTCCCGAAAACTGTAAATGAGAATGAATCAAATAAGAATATTGCCATAGTATGTGGATTGTGATTTGTTAACAGTGTTATTTTAGTAATAGTTTTGTTAAAGAGATGCTAGATTTCTTCGAAAGTGCCAAATAACAATATGTTGTAGCTGACAGGAGTTTTTATAACCTCTACAGCAGGGGTTCCCAACCTTTATGCATTTGCGTACCACTTGACTTTTTGATAAATTTTGGCGTACCACCAGATCTAAATATTTTAATAAACCGTATAACATTTACTCTTCAAAATGTGTCCAAAGGCTTCTTGAATTATGTTCTTGAGAATTTTTAATGTTTATATATATGCTTATTTATGACATGCTCATAATAAAGAAAAAATAAAAAGATTAAAATAGCATTAATTTACTGTTTTATTTTTTACCTATAGGTCTAAAACCATGCAAATAAAAAATCAGTACAAACTCAGCAAAAAATTCATAATCATACAAAATATACTTTCATAGTCTTTAGTATACGAAACTTGTTGTTATTTGCCTGTGATTAAATTATCAAAATTAGGAGTGATGGAATTTATCTTCACTGTTAAGTCTTCTTCAAAACTTATTTTGCTTCGATGTTTTTTTTTTACGTACCAGAGTTCAGAAAATACACTCTCACACAAGTAACTGGTAACAAATGGCATCAGAACTTGCCGGAAGATCAAAGGATACTCTGGTTTTACATCTGATTCAGAAGTATTAAAGATCCAAGAAGTTAATTATTAACATCATATTTCCTACGTCACTCATGCATACCACCTGAAATTTTCCCATGTACCACCAGTGGTTCGCGTACCACCGGTTGGGAACCCCTGCTCTACAGCTTTGCTTAGAAAATTTTATGACATACTGTTTAAGTTACATAAACAATCAAAGAAAAACAAGAAATAAAATCTTATTGTCATACCAATAATTTATGAAAAATTAAAGTTCTCACTTTCTTATACTATGCATAATTAGTACAAGACGTTGACTAATGTAAAATATTGAACACAACTTTGTCATTTAATGAATAAAAAAAGCATTTATTATTACTTTGACAATATCTTTTCTTTTGTATACATTACATTTTTATAGAGAGCAACAAGGTTTACTCACACTTTCTCTTTAGTTTCATTTAG
Organism: Hylyphantes graminicola; assembly: GCA_023701765.1. NCBI lineage: Eukaryota > Metazoa > Arthropoda > Arachnida > Araneae > Linyphiidae > Hylyphantes > Hylyphantes graminicola. The sequence continues at coordinate 17,329,409 of CM043117.1, read as the reverse complement.
AAAAAAGTATTTTAAAAAAATTCAAGAGCTTTAATTACCTTGAAAACTATTCATAAACAAATTAAAATGGACTTGAAACTATGATATGACGTATAAAACTTTCATAAAAGATATTTTAAACATAATATTTCAAAAAACGTCATTTATCACATTGGGTTGTGTAATCTTTCTGTAACATTTGAAATTTTTTCAAATGAATTTTTAAAAAAAATTAAAGGAAAATTGCTCTAAATACTATGTCTTAATAATAACAAATAAAACACAGTAACTGAATTTTATACAATTTTTAGTAATTATGAATACAAATTTATATTTCATATTAATGTCTCTTTAACAGTTATGATGAAAGAGACATACAAGTGAAAAGAAATAGGTAGTCATATTTACCAAAACTGCTTTTTCACAATTTGAAAAACAATATGGAATTTATAAATGAAATTATAGGATTTAACCATCAAAAATAAGCTGATATGCTTAATTTATATTTTATAACAACTTTATTTTTATAACAACTTTATTTAATGACAATATAGAATTTAATCATTAAAAATAAGATATGTTTTCATCTATGTTTTATAACCAACTTTATTTTTATGTATTCAAGGTTTCTGGTATTGTTAATTTTGAAATGAATTAGCACACATTTACTTATACATTACATTTTTGCCTTCTACTGAAAAGAAGTGACCCAATTGCAAAAATGAATCTGTGCACCAGATAAAAAAAAACAGAATTCCCATTAAGGAAGAAATATATTATAAAAGATCCCATTGAATAAAAGAGCATTTCAAATCCTATTGTTTTAAGGAAAAAAATGAGTTCATCAATTGTATATTACTTAAATGAATTTCCTCACCGATAAAATTGATTGCTTTGAAAGTACAAGCAAATTTCCCACATATACTTCGTTGAAACAGGAAGCAGATTTGCTCAAAAATAGTTAGGCCAGATTTTCGTAGCTAATGTGAAAAATAAAAATTTTGAATCAAAGTTGTGCAATACATTAAAAGCTGTTTAAAAAATTAGTTTTTCAATAATATAATAATGTTAAAATAGGTATCCCAAAAATAAATACTTCATTTTAAAATTAGATAAAAAGAAACTACAAAAACAAAAAATATTAACTTATTCAAATTATAAATCAGTGAAGTCAAAACATTTTTAGTACAAAATCAAACAGTTCCTTATTTATTTTTCAATAAATAAGGAGCTGTTTTTAAATGTCCATATTGAAATTAGGTTGTCGAATTTTTGAAAATAAAAAAACAAGAAGGATTGGTAGCTGTAAAACCCATAAATAAATTGGGAGGGGGAAAATGTTTTTGTCTATTTTTTGTTAAGTTGTGCTTATTTTTTCGACAATTTTAAGCTATTCTATTTGTACTACAACATAAATGGCCTTGATCCTAACTTAGTTATTTAACTTTAAACTTAGGAGGTAATATTTGAGATACTCTTTATTCAAACTTATTACAATAACAATTACTGCCAATATTCTTCAAGTAATAACCACTTTAATAATGAATAAAATATTAAGTACCAAAGCCAACATAAAAACGTTTCTTATACAGAAACATCAAAAAACAAATAGTCTTAACTGTCCAACATTAAGAAATAAAATTAAAAATATCAGAAAACAATGTAAAGTTATATAAATGAAAAACACATTGATCTTATTAGTTTCACACAATTTTCAGATAAGATCCATTGCATTAACGTTCAAAAATATAAACATATAGACAATTAATCAAGTACTTAGCCCTATTAGTACACTCAAATAAATACTATATTAATTTGCTGAACTAACCGTTCTTTTACAAGAGACAGAATGAAAGATGACATGGATGTATTATAATTTTCAGAGGACATAAATTTCAGGGAATAGATTGCAATAAAGAGATTATTGAATATGAGTATAAAGATATTCACAGATAGGAAATTATTCTGGTTGTATTTCTAAAGGCACAAATGGCATTGTTTGTAAGGTATTTATTTAGAATAATGCACTGGAAATTACTTAAATCAACAAAAATATGTGCTTTCCAGTAAACGCAGATGGCTAGATGATAAGTGGCAAAAATGTATTTACTGGGTAGAGACTACACTTCTCATTAGAGACGTTTTGAAAAATACAACAAAAAATCACTGGTTTTACAAATAAGCAAAGAAAATAACATCCAGTTATTAAATTATTAATTAAGTTTTATAACAGTGTTGCCATCTGCTGTATATTTTAGGCATTTTAAAACTTCAAAAATATAAAATTAATTAACTACATAATATTAGATAGCAAATTAAAAAAATTAGTAACAATCAACTGGAGCTACAATTTAATGTATATTTTTAACCCTGTAGCTGAAAAAAAACTCATGATGATAGAGAGAGTTGTACTTTAAAAAAATTTTGAAAACTAGTTAGAATACATCTTTCCATCTTTGAAATGTCCAAAAAGCTTCAACTTTGGAATGTAGTAAGTGTTAAAATAAAAACTAGTATGGGTTATTTAATGCATTATGATCAAGCATAAAAAAAAATTTAAAGTTATGATATTTAATTTATAGGCATGTTAATTTTACAAGTGCAGAATATTAATATAAGAGACAGTATGAGAGTAAGGAGGAAATGCAGAAAATAATAATATGCTGCAAATGATTAAGAAATTGGTGCTAGAAGAATTTTTAATAATTTAGTACACATACAATACAGTAGAAAAAAACTAAAACATCAACGATAGAAAATTACAAATAAATGTAACACATAGTAATTTACAAAGATATGATCAACCAACTAACATCATAATATCAGCAAGAAATATAATACAACATATGAAAAACATAACTTAACTTTAAAAAAATTGGAAGTAATTGAATAAATTTAAAATGTAGATCTAAACAAATTTTTTTATGACAACATGCAAAAAAGTTCACTTTTTATAAAATATTCATTCATAAATCGCTGCAAAAATGAGTCAGGGTGGCTACAGAATCTGTGAAAACAAATTCCCTGACTTTTCCCTGATTTTCCAGGCTGAATGTAAAAAATTTCCCTGATTAGCGGCAATGAACTATATTAGCATGCTGGTTTCCTTCCGGTATTTGTAAAACCACTTTCTAGTATATTTAACATTAAAAAAAGATTTTTTTTAAAAAAATTATTGAATGAATATACAATGAGCTTTTTAAAACAAATCTATAAAAAAAGCAAGCGTTAAAGCCCATATAATTTTTTTAGTTATGATAATACTTTGAGCAGCAACTCAACCACTTAGGTGAAAGCGTTTTCCGGATTAAACTTTTTTTTATCCTTTCTTTTACCGGTTAAAATGGCAGTTTTGGAAATTTTCCCTGATTTTTAACAAAAATCACCAATTTCCCTGACTTTTCCCTGATTTTTCCAGATTGATTAAATTCCCTGACTTTTCCATGATTCCCTGATTTCCCTGATCCTGTAGCCACCCTGTAATGACGCTTTACGTGCTTACGTCACAGACAGTGCCGGAAGTGGGACTTTCGGCACTAGTATGGAAAAGTAAATAAGAGTACCCGATTGGTAGAAAAACAAAATTAGATCATGAATATCTCCATGGAAACTAAATGGTCATGAAACTCACTTATTTCTATTGGTTCATTACTTTTGCGTTTTCTAATATCTCCATGGAAACTACAAGTACTACTACAAAAATTATTAAAGGATATTAAAAAAGACATTCACGTCTACAAAGTAAGAACATTCTTCACGTTCTTCAAAGTAAAAACAAATTTCACCTTTTTGCACGTTATCATAAAAAATATTGTAAGTAAGCATGTGCCAAATAATACTTTATTAAGCTCTTGTCATTATTTCACGAGACCTATGGTCTTGTGAAATAAAAGTCCCTCGCTTAATAAAGTTATTTCCGGCACTAGTTGCTTGAATAACTATTATATGTAACCTAAAATAATAAAATAAATCACATGAGAAAGAAAATGAGCTAAAAAGCTTAGTATGTAATTCTTTAAACTTCAATATTGACCAATGTTTTACTGCTGAATCATTCATATTAGTAGAATATTTTTTTTATATACAAAAGAACAGTTTTCGTAATCAGCTTCGTAATACTTAAATCACATTTTAAAAATAGATTGTACATATTTCAGTATAATAACTCTCAAACACTGAAGTAACAGATAAACGTATTTTAGTAGAATGAGAATGCATTTGTACTATATTACCCCAAAGCCCATGATTATCAAAAAGAAAAAAAAAACAGTACAGTAAATTCACTTTTGCGCATAATAACAAAAACTTCTCCTGAATTGTTAGCAAATAAATTTCGAAATGTAAAAGAAAGGTCATGCCTACAAAGAAGATTTCCAATCACTCTTCTTCTTTCACTAAAATTTTAGGGAAAAGAGTGCAGTAAGAAACTCTTACGGGCAAAACCCTATTTAACACTTAAAAATATAGATAAAAAACTTAGCCAGTTTTGGGTCTAAGACTGCTGTGCCCATTTTGGCTTAAAAAGTCAGTGGCAATGGAATGCACTGCTAAAGATGTTCCAAGCAATCAATCAGGATAACACAAATTCACCCTTGTTACCACTGCTTAGTAGGGTGGGCCGAAAAAAACTTTTTATTTTATTTTGGATCGCTATAGTGCGGAAAAGTTGCCATTGGAAAAAACATGAAAAATGCACTAATTATTTTTTTTTATTACTTTATCTTCATTCGTGCAATGCCATCAAAGTTGGAAAAAATTGCCAAAAAACAAATTTTTTTAATACTTTTATTATACATGATATATGTTTTTAGCTGCGTTCCTTTGTCATGAATGAACTACTAAAAGAACGTAAAATCAATATATATGCACTTATTATACATTTGTGTCAGATCTGTCAATTTTGCAAAAACTAAGAATTTTCCTCATTTTGTACGATACGTTGCGTGGCCGGAAGATCAGACACAAATGTATTAGTGCATTTATTTTGATTTTACATACTTTTAGTAGTTGATTCATGAATAGTAACGGAACTAAAAACATCTATCGAGCTTTAAAAAAATATTAAAGAATTAGTGTTTTGACAATTTTTTCCAACTTTGATGGCATTGCGCCAGGGGTGAAAGTGGACAAAATCAAAAAAGAGGAAATCATGCGTGTAGGACCACATCAACTAAATGAGCATGGTGCTCGCATATAATTGATTAAATAGGAAATAATGAATGAATGTGGCTAGATAATAAGCAAAATGTACAAAAAAAATTACCAATTTTAAAATTTCAGTTTACTCATCATTTACGAAACATATATTTTATTAAGAGAAGGAACATGATGACTCTAAGCCTAAATAAACGAGCTATAGGATGCCAAAGGTCAGAAAGGCTCTACTCGAGTGAAGCGGTGAAAATCATCCATAATTCAAAAAATAATATGGAAATAACCAAATTCCAGAAAAATTCAAAAGACTGAGGCGCCCAGTTAATTAAAGCAGGGATCAACCTGGGTGCTGTAGCAAAATGCTAAAGAAAAATTAGTGGTTTATAAAATCAACATCACGAAAATTAAATCACTAATTTATACACGAATCAATCTTTGTGTAGCAGTTAATTAATTTTGTTTCGTATGGCTTAACACATAGATATCTTTTTATGAATCACAAATGAAAAATTTAAATAATTATTTAATAGTATTCAACTAAATGTAATTTTTTTAATAAAAATAGTACACTAAGTACATTTACTTTTATTTGTAGTGTTGGAACATCTTCAGATTTGTCTATGAACATGTTTTTGCTGTTCATTTGGTGTATTAAAATCAAATTTTTGTTGTTTGAAACCCCCAACTTTTGGTCTTTCAATAATCAATACATATATCCTTATTAAAATGGTTCATACATTTGTAAGAAAGAAAATATTCATGCAATTTAACCAAAAAAAATTAAAGGACTAGAAATTTACTATCAACAAAAAATCTAAATATATTAAGCGTGTATTAGTCCATTAAAAAAAACTAAAAATATTCTAAAATCAGAAACCCAAGTTCTGGCGGAAGTAGAAAAAAGGTTCAAATCTAAACAAAAAGTACTTCAACATTCAAGCTGTTCTTGTGATCACGGACTCCGTGAATTCGACACTTACACTGGACAACAAAATTTGAAAAATTTTCTGCGAATCAGATGAAAGTACCCAATTCTGAATGATTTCAACGTGCTAAACTCGAATATCACCTTAAAAAATAAAAGTTAGCTCTTGTTTTTGAGTTACGGTCGTTTTCTTCATTGCAATAGGATACGGCGAAATGCATGGGCGCACCTAACACAAAATTTATTAAAGTCCATTTTGTTTATAGAAACCCTCCTAAATTTTGCTCATACAGGTTTAATTTAGTATTATCAACATGGGGTTGGTAAGAGATGATAATTTACAAGAATTTTTACACACATTCGCAGCTTAATACCCCAATAGGCAACATAATTGTTCTCATTTTAAAAGGTGCAGAAAAAAAAGAGCAATAAATTTCTCACATTTCTTCATGGTTGTTTTTAGAAGCTGTAGCATATTTAGCAGACGCATGGCTATTATCCTCGTTAAAACTATAAAAAATATTGGAGACTTTTTAGTAAGTAGTATCGTGTTGGACCGGACACATAGTTGAAGGAATGTTAGGCTATTTAACATTTAGCTTTTTCTAAATAACACCTCATTTAACCAATGAGATGATGCAGAAATAAGTCATTAATCTGATTTGTTGGTTCCCTTTTAATCAGAAAATGACATTCCGTTTTTTTTTCAATTAAATTTTATATAGCATACGGCACTATCTGTTGTCCCAGGTGAAGTCAAAGTGACAAATTTGCTACACAAGTTTAACTACATAAGTGAGGAGTCCCGAAATTATTCCTAGTCTCCCATCTTGAAACCAAAATACAAATGATAAGCATTCTTTACTTTTGCACAGTGACGACCCTTTTTGTGTTCAAAAAATTGCACTTTGCTGCAAATATAACAGAAGTTATTAGCTTTATTAATGCATTTACAAGGCATTACAGTTATAGATTTATTACTAATACTAATTTTTGATATTCTACAGCTTCTAAAACAACCAAGTGCGAAATACAAGGAATTTATTGCTTTTTATTCTGCACCTCTTGAAATGAGAACAATTACGTTGCTTAGAAGGGTTGTTTAGCTGCTAATATGGTTGCAAAAACCTTGAAAGTAATCATTTCTTCCCACTCCCAGGTTGATAATATAAAATAAAATCTGTATAAGCCTCAAATTCGGAGGTTTTCTGTAAACAAAATTGACTTTAATTAATTTTGCGTTTGGTGCGCTCCTGCATTTCGCTGTATCCTATGCAATGAAAAAACGACCGTAACTCACAAACAAGAGCTAACTTTCATTTTTTAAGGTGATATTCGTGTTTAGCACGTCGAAATCATTCAGAATTGGGTACTTTCATCTCATTCGCATTTTCACTGTTGACCAGTGTTATCAGAAAACATATTCTGGTTGTCAGACTTGGCCTGAACTTGAGCTACAAAGTAACTAGACACTCTTTCGATCATTACGCAGAGCCAGAAAACTGTCAATCATTCTGATGCAACGTGACGTTACCGGTAGACTTCTTTAAAATTACTAGGCAGCAAAATAAGTAAATCGGAAAGAACTATAGGACTCCACTTCTAATAGGAGTTTGCACTGGCTGGCCGAGATTCAAAGGCATCTAAGTGTAATCTAATCTGAATTCATCTTCCCTTTTTGATCATTTTTTTAATTTTCATTATTAGAATCGTTTATTTGGACTTGTTGTTTATTGAAATTTGAGTTTCATCGAATTACGGCGTCGCATTTTCTATACCGCCAATAATTTTTTTTTCCGCATTTTCGTGCAACTCGGCGCATTTTGCGAAAAATGCAACTACAGATTGATCTCTGGATTAAGGCGTTCACCTTGCATGGCCTGTGCAGCCAAAAATGTCCGAAGATTAACCCTGTATAGAGGGAGTGCATGTTAAATATGCTTCAAAGTCCCAACGCTGCGTACGATATCACTCTTAACGGTTGCTTTGGGTGCCTACTCGGTAAGCTTGTCACTTAAATCCGGTTCTAAATTATGACGCCCATCAACAATAGCTCTCGTGCAGCTCTAGTGTGACGTAAATAAAACTAAAAAAATTCAAGGACCAAACATTAACAATATAAAATCAGAATATATAAACCTTGCATAAGCCGACCCTCCATTAAAAAAAACCTGTTCAAAATTAGAAACCCCTGTATAGGTAAAAAAAAAAACACAAAAAAAGTTAAAAACGCAAAAAAAAATAAATCTTTTAACGTTCAAAGCTGATCTTTTGATCACAAAGTCACGACTTGCGAACGCTTGATCAGAAGAAAATATTCTGGTTGGTCCAATTGGCCTGAACCAGAGCTACAAAAGTAACCAAACGCTCTTTCGATCATCACGCCTCAGAGCCAGATAACTTTCAATCTTTATGAGGGAAGCGGATTACGTGAAAATTACTAGGCAGCAGTATGAACTAAACAGGAAGCATTATCGGACTTCGAATTTTTACATAGATGAAAATTGTCCTTATCTAACTGGGGATTGCACTGGTCGTTGGCAGAGACAGCTTAGTACAATCAAAGCTCCAATCTAATCTAAATTCATCTTTAAGTTGTAATTAAATTTTTAAACTTAATCAGCCAAATCTGTTACTTAAGCTTGTTAGATCTTAAAATTTAAGTTTAGTTTTCATTGATATAGACCGCGAATGGAGAAACAACTCTTTTTTAAGGTTTTTTTCTTGACTTTGGTTTTTTTCCCCTCTGATGGGAGCACGAATCCAGAGTAATGATTATAAAATAGTTAAGTATATATAGAATAACAAAATATAAAATTAATTACAATACAAAATTGAACTTATAGAGCTAAATGTAAATTAAAATCTTGTTTGTTTCGATTAGTAGGAACGATTTGTTCCGCTTCACTCGAGTGACGCTGTTAGTGGTTATGGCTGTTGGTCGTTGAAAACGTTATAACAAAATACGCATCAAGGTGTAATTGCATCCGAGACAAACATTTGATATTTAATTTTTTTAAGTGGAATCATACTAATACGATTTTTTTAACTTAAAATCGAAAATTTTATTACATAAATTTTGAAAACTTAATTAAGCGGAATTGTCTGAAAAAAATCGGAAAAAGCGGAATTTTTTTTAAAAATCGGAAAAAGAGGAATTCCGCCGTTCGGCGGAAGTCTGGCACCCCTGATTGCGCGGAAGATAAATTAATCAAAAAATAATAATTTGTGCATTTTTCATGTCTTTACCAATGGAAACTCTTCCGCACCATAGCGATCCGAAACAAAATAAAAAGATTTTTTTGGCCTACCCTACTGCTTAGTTCAAAAGCTAGCTTGTACTTTTTTACTTCAAATTACTCAAATAACAAAACAAATGTACTTATTCCTATGTAGCATGCATCGTCACCATATGTTGGTGCCATTCGTCAGAGGAAGTCAATTGAAGAGAGCACACGCTGCAGAACAACGACTCTCGAACATGCGTGTAGACGTGGACAGTCAGTGAACTCTTTTGTGTAAATTTCTTGTGGCACACTTGGCACTCGAAAGGTTTCTCCTTAGTATGCACTCGGAGATGTGCCTTCCAGTTGGAGCACTTGTTAGAAGAATAGGGGCAGTACTGGCACTGATATTTTTTAGATCCGTAACTTCGGAATCGAGCGACTGAAAAATAAAATTATTGTATTAAACAATTTTATCAAAATTAAAAAATATTGCATAGTTGCATAACTAGACTAGATTTCTTCCCATTTTTAAAAATATTGATAAAATTATTGCATTTTTAAAAATATTAATTATAGATAAAATTATTGAATTAAATAATTTAATCAATATTAAAAATTGCATAATATTGTATAGTTGCATCAATTAGAGTAGATGCAACATTTGATTTTTTCAAATTTTTGTGACCAATAAAATAAAAATAGTTTAAATATTTTCATACAGTAAGATTGACAATAAATTAAGTCTGATTTTCAATAACGAAAAGAGTAAAGTTAAAAACATTTGTATGAGATTTCTTCAGCTATTTAACTTAACATAAAACTTGAAACAGTTTTCCTTCAAACTGCTACATATTTTCCTATAAAAGTATTTTTTTAAATAAAAAATTAATTCAACAATATTCAAAGTAAAGAATTTCTGAAAAAATTTAATAAAATTTTATTTAAAAACAAATTGTAAAATAAGATCAATTAAATTGCATAGGTGATTATGACGTAATGTACATATGTATAAACTTTAATAAGTAAAATAAAGTAAAAAATATGAACTTAAATTGCACTTTAAAAACTTTTTTCTCTACAAATACCCATATAAATAGTCAGATGCAATTTAAAAGACATTGAAAACAGTAAGTCAAAGTAATAAATTTTATGTTTATTTAGCCAAGCTCAATTCATAAATTATAGATTAAATATTATATGTACCATTAAAAAAATTAAATAAGAAGCCCCACAAGAAACTTTAATTTTTTTTAGATGCAGTAAAATAAACTACATAAGAGAACTTGCTTTTAATAAATTTTAAATATGATACAATAGAGAAATAGTGAAATGACAATAACAACGAACTCAACATACAGTAATTTAACATTGTATAACCAACAAACATTGAAACATTAAAACATTGCAACATCACTATAGACTCAACAAAACACTAGAAATATAAAAATAAGCATGAACATTCAACAATAAGAAAGATATTACCATACCTGATTTTTTGATTGAATAATAAACATGAAATAATACACAAAAATTTCATTTAACCCTTTCGACAGATGCACTTTTTGAAAGAGTGTACTTGTTTTCAGTGTGGCATTATATTATAATTTTGATTCTTTAATTAAATATTTAACATTTGATTTTTGTAGCACATGGTTCTAAAGACTTCCTTAATATTTAAAAAAAATAAATTTAAAACCAGGCCCTTAACACAATTTTGTTTACTAAAAAAATTAACACCAAATCCTTCATAAAAAAATATTTTTTATATAATACCTTATTGTATGAAAATACTAAAGTTCATGTACAAGAATTAAAAAGCCTCACATATAATTACCAAAAATTAAATATTTAATTCTCTTCAACTAAACAAGATTTAATCCACAAATATAACTTCAACATGCACCCTGAATCTAATAAAAAAAAACTGATTCTAACTAATTCTAAATAATAACTGAACTAAAACTTCATCAGTTTGAACAAAAAAATAAATGCTAAGTTTTTCCAATCTAAAGTTTTACCCTTTTTATAGTGAGCTAGCAAGTGGATGAATAAAGAACTTGATTTATTCTTAAATGCATATCAAAATACTTCAATATTAAAATATATTTATATTATTTTATCAAATTTATCAATCTAGAATAAAGACAAATACTTTTCAAGTTCTTCCTTTTATAAGACACATAATAACATTGATCATCACAGTTTTTGTTTTAATTTCCTCAAACTCAGGGCCGGATTTACCAATAGGCCCGGGCCTAGGGGCGCACTGGATAAGGGGCGCAAAATTATTCCGCATTTTTTTTTGTCAGAAAATTTCCATAAAATGTTATAGACTACAATGCATATTTACATAAAATCCCAATCGCCTTCCTCGTATAGGTGACGCTGGACGGGCGAATCTTTTGCTTATAAAAAAAACTCGATAAGTTTTATGTTTTTAACAAGTGGCTTTCCGTATTTTTTTTGTTACCCGCTTAAACTAATGTGGCTAACTAATAATAAATAACTCTAACTGACTTAAACTAATTTTAATAACTCGTTGTTCCATTTATTTATTGCTTATACACCAAAATTTAGAAACAGCTGATTTTCTCATTATTTTATTTTATTAATTTTACTTCACGAGGAATTAGAATAAAATACAAATAATGTTCACAAAGACCTTTCTGAGGTCAAATTTCTCCCTCCTTTACAATGGTGTGAAGAGGGGGCGACAAAAAAAACACCGGCCTAGGGGCGCATAAAATCTAAATCCGGCCCTGCTCAAACTGCACTTTAATATTATATATAATATACATGCAATAATACCCAACAAATAATTTTTAACAATATTAGTAGTAACCACATCATGCAACAATATTGTCAAAAAATATCAAAATGAGATTAATAAAAACAAAAAAAGTGAAAAGTTTTGATTTCAAAATGTACATAATAACAAGTAATATTAAAGTTATTCAACCACTTAAGTCGTCATAGAGTGATTATGATTCATTCGACTTTATAGTTGCATATAAGACTAAAAATTAATAACTAAGAAGCAATTCTGAATACAAAATTTTTCAAAAAGTAACTTATTTGATAAAAAAAATTTTCAAATATTTTTTTATTTAATATTAAAATAAAAAATAATAACATTCGATTATTAAAACCTGAAGCATTATATTTTTACAAACAAATTCTAAAAAATATCAAATAATTCACATAAATTAAGTCTTTCTATTAATACATAGCATGACAAAATAAATTATCAATTATTCTTCCTAATTTCAATAGTGAATCTATGTCACTCAACATAAATCAATTCTGCAAGGTTTTTTAAAGTCATGCTCTCGACTTGCTACAAACAGTAGGGGAAGAATTGCATTTTCGTTTGGATGTGTGCCTTATCACTAAAGGCGCACACATTGAGCACTCATGGGAAAAACTAGGTTAGTTGTCCTTCAAGTTCATGATGATTTGTTTTTTTACTATAAAATAAATTCCTGTAATATACCATTAAAACTCGGATATTCTCTTACGTACACCCTGCATATTCCTCCATTCCAATACTGAATCAACGCTACCCAACAAATAAACTCAGCTAACTTTCACATAAATAGTTCAAGACTTGTGTTCCAACATGTGAGCTTCAAGCTGTTCTGCCGTCAAAAAGAAAATATCACACATTTTGCATTTCGATTGCTGATGCTTGTACAAGTGCATCTTCAATGACAGTTTTCTGGTAAAAGCCTTCAGACATATGGGGCATTGATAAGGTCGTTCCTCGCTATGGACCCTCTTATGACGTCGCATGTTGGACCTGTCATTCGTACTGTAGTCGCACGAGTCGCAGAGAAATTTCTTGGGACAGTCGAGTGTTTCAAGAAAGCTGAAGACTGAACCTGCAATAAAAGGTAGGTTGTTTATTAATATGCTTGTAATTAAAATATACAGTGGCTGCCATTTAGATCAATTATCATGAAGTCACTATTGTTTGGTTCTATAAAAACAGTTTATTCATTTACATAAAAATGATTTGTAAAGAAAATTTGAAACCATTTTAATCTATAAGGTTTTTAATTCACAAAGAATATTCTACAAATACTTATTAATGAAGTGGAGTTAGAACCTTTAAAAAAAATTTAAAAAAAAAAGATATATACATATTTCCCATACAATGCCTTGCTGATTTGCTAAAAGTACTTTGTTTGAACTCAATTAGCTATTAATTTAAAGGTTTAATTAGGTGGAAAAAGAAAAAAAGGAGATAGAAAGTTAGTCATTAAATCACAACCACTGTATTTAAACAAAATGTTTATACTAAAATGTATAAAGAAAAAATCTTTTTTTAAATCAGAGATGTGTTTTATGTGAAACAATTAAAACAAAAAACAATATAATCAAAGTAAAACATAAATTACACAACAAATTTTTTTAAAAATCAAGGAACAGAATTATGCAATGTATATCGAGCACATAAAATCCATGCAACTTTTAAAATGAATATAAACTAATAGTAAATGCATAAACCAAATTTGAGAAGAAAACATAAAATTGGGCTTAACAATTATAAGTGCACATGATTCTATACTATATAAATAAAACTTACAAAAGGACCTACATGCTTAAAAACTTAAAATGTATTTCTGAATTATATTATAAATATTTAAATATTATAAGAGTATAGTTAACATTACACAGATAAAATTAAAATGTTTAAACAAGGTTTCAGAAAATGCTATTCATTTAAAGTCACACGAAAATCAAAGTAGATTTTTAAAAAAATCCACTAAAGTGACTAGCATTTTCATCATATACAAGTTTTTTTAGTTTAAAACATCTTAAATAGTTTTAAACCAGGGACATCATAATTTTTTTTCTAATTCAAGTACCCTAAATAAATCCATTTATTTTCATGGCACCCCTTGAAACATTCTACCCGGTGCTTCATTTTAACTAACAAAAAAAAAATAATAACTAAGAAAAATTTACCCATGTTTATAAATATTTAATATTTGTGAATCATGTCATAAAAGTTTGAAATCTCTTATTTAAAAAAAAAGAGGTAGAATATCATAATGTTTAAATACATTACAAGTGAAATATAAACATTATTACCTGTTTAAAGAGGTATGTTAAAAAGTTCATGGACACTTAATGGACAATGGGAATTTAAAATCAAGCAATGGAATTTTTTTACATTAAAAAAATACTTATTTATTTAATCACTTCTCTTTGCTTCAACATAACTATCAAAAATAACCATTATATTTACTGTTAAAAACATGCATAAAATGTCATTGTGGATATAGATACAACAGAAAGAGAAAAATAAGCAAAATAAATAAAACAAATATCAGACACATCTTTTCAATATGAAAATAATTTATTTAAGTTAATACAATACATTTAAACAATTTGATGAATGAATAAAATATGAATACTTAAATTTGAGTATTGCACACATAGAAATTAGTAGATAGATAATATAAAAGATGGAAAGAATATTTGGAAGCAATACTATCCAGTACACATAAGAGAATTCTTAATTTAATTTATTAATTCAAGTTTGTATATTAGTTAGTTCCAGGAATAATGAAATAACTTAACAATTAAGTTTTTGAATACAGTAGAGTCTTGGTTATCCGAAATTCGGTTTAACAGAAGGCTACAGAATTTTCTTTTTGTGCTAAAATACTGAATGTACGCATAAATAAATACACAAAAAATAAATATGTACTTACAAAATTGGATTTATTTATCAAAATATGCAATAGTCTTTCCTTTTCACTGCTCAATTTCGGTTTGTTTTAGATTAGCCCTGTCCCACCTTTTAAACGAGAACATCTAAAGTACTGGCTTCATTTTGCACTTCTATGTAACTAAAGGCCTGATCTAAGATTTTTGTAACAAGGCGAACACTTTATGATGTCCAATTTTCTTTTGCAGCATTTTTCTAGGCGTAAAGTGGAGGATTTCAGATAATCCAAAAAATCCTAAGCAATCTCGATTAACCGAAAGTGCTTTTGTCTCGTACCTTTCGAATAAGCGGGACTCTACTGTAATACTAAAATAGATAACATAAGTTAAAAAATTATCCGTTGTAACACTTTGTCAACAAATCTGAAAAGATAATCAAAGTGCTGAATATTACAGTATTTAAAACGAAACTGACAAGGAAACCCAAGAAAACTACTATTTGTAAACTAAATGCAATTGCAGTAAATGCTACTGCAATTTACTACTTGCAAATTGAATAACTCGAAACTATAAGAAAATGAATTTAAATTTGGAGTAATATTAAAATAAATCAATGCAGCTCTATCTTCCTACCACTAGTAAAAAAGTTTTAACATTTTTACAAAAGGTGGTATTATATTTCTTAACAAGTAATCTTATATTTCTTAACAAATAAAAAACAGCAGAAAAAAATTCTTAACATAAAGTCTTATATTTCTTAACAAATAAAAAGCAGCGGAGAAAAAAGTAAATTCTAGGAAATAAATAATCCTCCAAAGTAAATCAATATTAATCAAAACTTCCTAAAAATTCAATTTTAAAATGGGACAATGATTTGTGGGATACCCATTAGTTCAAAATATAACAAGTTTTAAAATTATTGAAATATTTTGGGCAACATAAACATACAAAAACACAAATTGATGGTTTACTGTGATAAAGAAAACTATAATGTGATTATATATATTTACTAAAACTGGTTATTTGTGTTAAGATAACAATTTTTTATATAAATATTTTAGAAAATTTCACACCTTTATACATTTCAAAAACAGTGTTTCATAATTTGATAGTTTATTTTTCATCAACAAGATATTTCTATAAAACAAGTACTATAATCATACAAATGTAAAAAGAGAAGAAATAAAACCACAAACCTAACTACCCAAACAAAACAAAACTAACATATTAGATTATTTATAACATAAAACATAAATTAAGTAACTAGCATACAAAATAAGAACAATTTCAAACAACTAAATATATTTAGATAAAAAAATGATTGGACAAGTATTACATCTAAAACACAAAATTATATAAATACAAAGCACACATTCCACATAAATCAGTAGCATATAAACAAAATAAAACTCTATTACACATAACTCTACAATACATAATATAAAATTTGGTAAGACACATGAAATAAGATTAATTGTTCATAATATTTAACAATATGCTTTTATAATTTATGCTTAATATTGATATAAATATATAGTTATCCGAGTGAAAAAAAAACCACTTAAAAACCCCACAACCCTAAACTCAAGTAAAAACATATCTACAGAACAGCATAATTTGATTTGAAAACCTACTATACAAGGAGTAAAAAAGAGCAAAAGCAATGCCATTTAATGTGTTATGCGTATTATAACATTCAAACATCCATATGCATTTTATCACATTGATTTGTTTCATTTATTTGTTCAAAATACCTGCATGAGCTATCTTATTCAAGATCAAGAATAAGCAATATATTATTCATTTTGAGGCATTTTCTTTTAAATTTCCACCCTGCATTTAAAAAGCAACAAATTTCAATAACTGATGTTCAACTTACATAAACTTAATGAATATGCATTCTGGTAAATAATTTTAGTATTCACAATTTCTAATTGATTTTTTATAAGAAAAACAAGGCTTAGAAAAAATAGAAATACCTGTATGTATACGTACATATAAAACTGCATTCAGAAATCACAACATTTATGAACAGACTTAAGAACTTTCAACTTGGGAAAAAACACAAGAAAATATTTAATTTTTGTAAAATGTAGGCTGGGATTACTCTGTTCTAGGAATGCACTTTTTAAGCGTCTTCAAATACATATCTTTAAACATGAATGTAAATATGCATATAAACAAAACTTAACCAAAAGTCGCATTCCAAGCCTTACAAAGGCAGAAAGAAGGAGCGAAGTTTCCGAAACAGGAATTTGCACAATACACCTCTTCAAACATGGACAAAAGTCAAACTTAAGATGGAAACTAAAATAACATTTACAAAAAAACATATGAAACAAACAGCTGTAGTCCTTCGATTACAATGCAAGCTTTGAAAGCATATCTTCCCCCATCAACTTGAGTGTTTTTTAAAGAAAACTGCTTGAGGGTTGCTATTTTCATTTTTTCACCCAACTTGGGATTGGAAAGCAATTGCGATTTACTTCACAAAATTACCACAAACAAAATATGTTTAGAACAGAGACATCCACGCTATTTTCTGTAAAACAACACGAGGATCTAGGCTGGGCCTGATCTACCGTAGGGTCACAAATATTACGGGAAGCTAAATTTTAGTTTCTGTTATGGTAAATGATGTAGACCAGCAAGCTTTCAGTAAACTTTCTGAAACCCCAATTGGTTTTTAGCTTGAATTTAACTCAGACACTGACCTCACATGGTTGGTTTGGTTGATGGTATAAGGAAACCGATAAAATGGCGTAGCTAAATATATGATACATCAGCCAACCATCACCATATTCTTACGGGCAATTATACACAAGATTTTCCGTTAACTGCCGCCCGAACTTCGTTATGCACATAGTCTAAGTTTTCCTCGATCAGGCCCTGGGGGTAGGAAAAGAAACTGCTTCCAATGCTTGTGTTCTAATCATAGAGTTAGGAAGGAGGAGTAGAGGGGTCTATCAGTTCAAATGGTTTGAAGCAGGACTGTCAGGTTTTTTGAGCTACTGCGCATACTGAGGTATCCCAAGATACATCGCTCAAGCCTGCTTCTTTTGTGCATTACTGTGCACATACATGGGCCGCTCTATTCTCTTTCCTTACTCTATGGTTCTAATCACAACAACACTAAAAACACATCACCCATGCTTGGCCAAGTGCAGTTTCCAGCTCGACCTCGACGTAAATCTGCAAGGGCACACGTCACAGGCGAACGGCTTCTCCCCCGTATGCAGCCTTGAGTGGCTCGTCAAGGTGACCTTGTGGTTGAAGCTCTTGTTGCACACCTTACACACGTGGGGCCTGGCCTGAGTGTGCACCAGCTGGTGCCTCTTCCAGTGGGACCGGTAGTGGGTGGTTTAGGGGCAGTATTCACAGTAGTGGACCTTGGAATTTAACTCAAAACACAGACCTCACATGGTTGGTTTGATTGATGTTATAAGGAAACCGATAAAAATGGTGTAGCTAAATATATGATACATCAGCCAAACCAGCACTATATCATTACGGGTAATCAAACACAACATTTTCCGTTAACTGCAGCCCCAACTTCGTTCTGCACATAGTCTAAGTTTTCCTAGATCAGGTCCTGGGGGTAGAAAAAGAAAGTGCTTTCAACGCTTGCGTTCTAATCATAACGACACAAAAAACACATCACCCATGCTTGGCCAAGTGCAGTTTCCAGCTCGACCTCGACGTGAACCTGCAAGGGCACACGTCACAGGCGAACGGCTTCTCCCCCGTATGCAGCCTTGAGTGGCTCGTCAAGGTGACCTTGTGGTTGAAGCTCTTGTTGCACACCTTACACACGTGGGGCCTGGCCTGAGTGTGCACCAGCTGGTGCCTCTTCCAGTGGGACCGGTAGTGGGTGGTGTAGGGGCAGTATTCGCAGTAGTGGACTTTTGGGGGATCCGATGGCGTTTTCTTTAGGGTTGAAGCGAAGAAGAAGGCTGTGGGGTTGAAAAGATGACATGACATAAGTGCTTGGAATATAGATTAATAATAAGTCTGTGTATACTGCAGTGGGCATGTAAGGAGCAGCAATCATATCAATGATTTGGAACATTGTGGCATGAAAAAATATTTATTTACTCAATTTTCTCGTTGCTTACAACGATGGTGTTGTTGTCTCTTCTTCCCGTGACTATCAGAGCTATACCTTGTCTACCAGAATGCGAGCCTCGAAAAGACTTTCTTCCTCCATCCCTTTGCTTGATTTTTTAGGAAACGGGGAGAGCATCGCTTTTCTATACCCAACACATTTGAGGTTCTGTTCCAAGGTTCACAATCTGAACAGTTCAAACACAAGGAGGGTGGGGGAAAAACACTCATGCCGTTTCGAAGGTAACCACAAGCGGGGATAAGGAAGGAAAATTCTTTTGAAGCTCGCATTCGGATAGACAAGGTATAGATCAGGTCCAAGAGCTCGTTTAATTGAAGAATACAGTCAAGCACTAATAGGGGATCTTGAACCAGATCTTGCCTAGTAAGTCCCAGGCAAGGTAAAATGTTGTCAGTGGAGGCCTGGACATTTAGTGCAGATTTCTAAATGTTCAACAAAGGTTCAAGTCATTAGCCTAGACACTGCAGTTTACCTGCCCACCGTAGTACAAAGGAGAGTGAGAAATGACAGCTTTTCATATGTTAAAACTTTGAAATCATTATCAGTTACTTCGGTAGCTAAGTCTGAAACAACTTATTTGCGAAGTATTTGAGGAAGTTTTAGTTTTGATATATAGGTATTTAATGTCGCTTTATTTGTAAACTATATTGTAATCCTATATATCTAAATTTAGTTTTTAACTTAGTTGTATTTTACTTTTTTTTCAAATTAAATACAAATGATTTTATATTTTAACCTAAATAAACTTGTAGAATATCTCTTTGGTGTGATTGATAAGTGATATGTGATTTTTTTTAAATAATCAGAAGGGAATCGTATATGATTCATAAGCAAAATTAGAAAAATAATCTAGTGGTAATTATAAGCGATTAAAAGATTTATACTTATGTAACAACAAATAAATAACGTTAAGATAATGTATTTCAAGTTTAACTTTTTAATAACACACTGTTATAAGTAGAATAACTTGTATTCAACAAAATAAAAAAAAGTATACAAAATGTTCTTTCAAATTGAAAAAAAATGCATTAAAGTAAAAATATAATTATAGAACTTCCTTAAATGAGGCATAA
This sequence comes from Hylyphantes graminicola, assembly GCA_023701765.1. NCBI lineage: Eukaryota > Metazoa > Arthropoda > Arachnida > Araneae > Linyphiidae > Hylyphantes > Hylyphantes graminicola. The sequence goes on along the minus strand of CM043117.1, from coordinate 17,309,246 downwards.
ATATAAAATGTATACCAATTTGTTTCTAACTACTACATAACTACCACTAGTTTTTATAACTCAAATATTTTTAGTTAACTACTACAAGATCTAATTTTAAAAACAAAGATAAATTTAACTTAAAAAGAATAAAATTCCATAAACTAAAAAATCTATAAAATAATAAAAAGATAAAGTAAATTATAAGAAATCTTATTTCTATAAAATTCATAAATGTCAAATAAAAATTAATTCATAAAAACAAAATGAATTTAAAGTATAATAATAAAAGTATAACAACTTTTCATTTACCACATATATTAAAATTAGCACATACACAAATCTTGAATGAAACTGAAAAGCAAATTAAATTATTTTGGATATCATGAAAAACTACTTAAATGGAGATCATCAGATTAATAAATTATTGAAGAGAGAAAATACTTATATGTTACGTAGCTCATTCTTGGATTTTTAAGGCGTTGAGAGAAAGTTTTATGTAAAAAAAATAGACAATTACTTCAAGTTTGCAAGGAACATAAGGGATTTTAGGAAGTATAATTGAAGGGAATGCTAGCATTGTTAAAATAGCATTTTTAACATAAATTATAAAATTGTAATGTGGATTATAAAATTGAAGAATTAAAAATTTGATTATAAAATAAGAATAACTACAAATTATAAAATTGATAATAAAGATTATAAAATTGTATTTTACTGTACTGTTACTATTACTCTAATCACAAATGCAACTTTTTTTGTTACCATATCAACCATAGGAAACACGTTAGATAAAGAGACCTGAAGCATATAATTATTTTTATTTTAGTTGTTTGGTTTGCATCCTTATGAAAAGGCTAAGGAGGAATTTATAGATAATATATAATCAAAAGCTTGGACACATTTTGAAAAAAGTATTGTAGTGTGAACTGCAAACCTGAAAAAAAGAGAACTAAATAGAAAAGTTACTGAAATCATTTCAAAATTGTGTTTTTTAAAGTAAAAAATAATATTTTGTAATTAAATTTTAAAATATTGATATTCAAAACTATTATAAACTTTTTGATATAAATATTTGATCTGTAGAAAATTGAACCATCAAAATATGTTTTTAAATATCTATGGATAATCCAATTTGAATCCAGTACTTATTCACTTTCAAGCAAGGATGTTTAATTTGAATCGATTATTTAAAAATAATTTAAATATAAAATATGTACAGGGTAAATAAAAATAGTATAAAATATTATCATAAGTTTTCTCACCTTTTAAATTACTTGGAAATGCATGTTTAAAAAAAGCAGTTTTTGATTTAAAAAATAACTACAATGATAAAGAATTTAAAAAGACAATAAACCATAATAAAAACAAAACTATGATCAACGATACACAAAACAAGATCATCAATTGCAAATAAAATAAAGTATTAAAATAAATTGTGCCATAATCTATAGCATACAAATACAAATTAATAGCATGCAATATTTAGTTTGCAAAAAATTACAGTTTTAGTAGAATTTCAAAACAAATTTGCTTAAATGTACTTTTATAATAAGTTCCAAAAAAGAAGGGTTAAGCACAAAAGCGAAAATGTAAGAATGCCAACTTAAAATTTTTTGGTGTTGTAGCTAATTGATACTGGAAGTAACGTAGCATTCATAAAAAAATTGAGCTCTTAAACACAAATACACTACTACAATACAAGTAATATAAATTCAAAAATCTAAAAACAAGATCAAATTACAACATTATTTCACGAAAACAAAAATAAAACATCAAATAATAAAAAAAAAATCATAACAATAATAAAAAGATAAGCTCAAATGATTTAAATATTTCCTCAGTAAGAGTTTGTTGGAAAAAAAAAGTAGATTAATATCTAAAAATAAACCCATTACCTAATAATGTAAAACATGCTATTGACCTCTTCAGAAAGTAATTAAAATATCACTTGTTTTTAATACTTTACATCACAAGAGATCATAGCATTTAAGCTGAAATTAAAATAGATGTTTATTCAACGAATTATGATTAATAACTATTTGCTATTAATTAGTAAAACTCACAGATTCCTTACCATCTTTTACTCATAGCCAGTATCCAGTAAATACAAAATCAAATTACACAATTATTTATTTCGACATGGGGATATTACAAACAAAAAGATTTTTTTTACAAAAATACTTAATTGCTATTTTAAACAACCAAAAGCACTGAAAATGTAAGAACAAACAATATAGTTTACAAATATCACCACAGGCACTGAATCACAAATAGACACAATAAATATTAATAACTCAATCTTTTTTACAAAGAAAATTGTTTAAATGTTTATGAAATTGTCTATGTTAAGTCTATTCCTAAAAACTTTTAGAAAGTTATGAATTATAAATGCCAAAAGTAACACAGTAAATATTATGAAAAAAATTATAAGTTTTTGTACAAACATGTTCAAATTAAAACTGACAGGTATTACCTAGTTAATAAATATATAATAAAAGGCATTTGGTAGGCATATATTTTTTAAAGTTTTAAATGTATTTTTTAATTTTAACACAAGCAGTGAACTATCTATAATTACATTTGGCACAAACACAATACTGATTTAGCACTGTACAGTGCAGTACTAAAATTAGGTACAGAGGTTTCATGTGATTACGTATTTAATTAAATAGTTCTAAGAATACTTTTTAATATACCCACTACAAACTTAGTGGCATAGTCCTACTGTTCCCATTTCAGTTCACGACACAGGTGGCTATGAAGTGCATTTCAGCAGATGTTTTACGAGTAGTATATGCCGATTTTTAATTTTTAGGAAAGAGACCAAGCCAAACGGGCTCTCAGAGATCATTTAAATTTCACAGAATCACATAATGTGCATGCCAAGGATCTTCCCACGGTCAAATTCTCCCATGCCGACTCAGAAAACAGCCACTGAGCAGTCAATTGGTTAAGTTACAGGTTGTAAAAGATAGTAATTACTTAGAAGCATATTGAGCCGACCCTTTAGCACAACGGTTAGAGAGCCTTTGGAACTTTTAGGGTTCGAATCCCGGTAAGGCAAGGATGTTTATGTCCGTCAATAAATGTTGTTATTTGTCCATGTGTTTGCGTCATCTCTTGTGCCTATGTCATTTCTGGGGTTGAGTAATAGACTTGAGGTTGCAAACTTGCCCCCCACCAAGAAAGTCAAAAGTCATAGAAACATATGAACACATAAAACTAATATTTCTGGTTATATTTAAGGCTAAAAAAAATGACATCAATTCTATAATTGTTATTTACTCATGCGTCAGAAGGTGACGCTTCCAAGAGGGCCGAAAAGAAAAAGTCGCCTGGCAAATGTCGCACTTAAAGGGCTTTTCCCCCGTGTGCAATCGCATGTGGACTTTGAGATTGTACCTCTGAGAGAACGGCTTGTGGCAGACATGGCAGGTGTGGGTCTTCTTGTTGTAAAAGCCTTGAGGAATGAGCCTGCTGTGATGATTGGTCATGATAGAATAAAGTCCAGGCTGGTATTGGTGCTGGTTCAAAGGACTTGTGCTGTTTTGATGTTGATGATTGAATGAAAAATCTAAAAATAATATAATTATCAATTCATAAATAGTATTTTATATTAAATACTTTTGGGAATATATGTATACATACAAAGATAATATTGAAGAGCTTAGTGGAAGAACATGGTGACATCTTTGTAAAAATTAAGATATTTGTGTCAATGAACCTATTACTAACACTTTTGGGATATTTGTGTCAATGAACGTATTACTAACATCTTTGGGATATTTATGTCAATGAACGTATTACTGACATATTTGGGATATTTGTGTCAATGAACGTATTACTAACATCTTTGGGATATTTATGTCAATGAACGTATTACTGACATATTTGGGATATTTGTGTCAATGAACGTATTACTAACATCTTTGGGATATTTATGTCAATGAATGTATTACTGACATCTTTGGGATATTTGTGTCAATGAACGTATCACTAACGCATTTGGGATATTTGTGTCAATGAACGTATTACTAACATATTTGGGGTATTTGTGTATATACATAACATATTACTAACGTCTTTAATGGTAACGATTTTGCCTTTTCTCATAATTTTTAAGTTTAGTATATTTTTTTTACGGTTTGTAAGTACCGTTTTAACAGATCTTAATGCAAACTAAAATCTTATACCTCGAGCTTTTTTTTACATTTCCACCTATTTGTCACTTGCATGTTCTTCCACTAAACTCTTCAATTATTATTCAAACACAATTATGAAGTTTATGCTATTCATTTAAAGGTGTTTGGATAGAAATATTATACATTTTAATGTTTTTGATTTATTTTTAAAAAGGGTTATGTGAGTTAGTTATTTTCTAAAAGAATACAGTAAAGCTTTAATTGCATGAGTTAAACATTTAATTTCATTGGAATTCTGAAATATTAAAATTATAAAAAAAATCATTTTTATTGTACTGAGAAAAACTAAGTATATTTTAAAATAGTGAATTCATATCCTAGTTAACTTCGTATAAAAGCATTAAACCTTAAACATTATTAGCCAAATATCCTTTACAAAATGTCATGGGATAACTTTTAAACTATTTGATACAAATCTATTCAAAAACGTCACAATTTATTTTATATTTATTTAGAAACAATATGCATATACCATATTGCTCATAAAATTGAATTGAATGCAAGTATGCAATATTTACTAAGTAAAATTAAAATATTATAACACAAAATTTAGTACTCTACGTAAGTATATCAAACAAATATCACCAAAATTATATGTACTATTATTTGGAGCAATTTATGGATTGTTTTGAAGAAATTGTCAAAACTAATTTTGAAACTTTTACAAGTGTTTTTTATTGATACTTTTAATGTAAAACAGTATTTTCGAAAAATCCATAACACCATAACCTTAAACATTGACAATTTGAATGAGTGAAAATTCCAACGAGTAATACATAATTATTTTTAAGATAATACATTTGAAATATTAGTTAAATAAGTTAACCACAAATACATAAAACAGAAAACAATGTCTCTCATTATAGTATGAAATAAAAAGCTTCTTTTACAAGGACATTTTTATGCAAAAGTCATCAAATGATCAATTAAATAAATTTGCAATTTACAAAAATAAAGGTAAGTGTACGTATAATAAAGTTGTTGTTTAGTAAAAATTCCAAATATTGATACTTTTTAATATCTTAAGTGCAACTGTGCAAAATCCCCTTAAAAAGGACCGCAGCTAACCATATATATGTCTTCACATCCCAATCATCTGTTAGATTTTATTGAATTTGTGTGAAAAAACTCTGCAAAATTGTGTGGTTTTAATCAGGTGTTTGTCTTCCAAAATTTATCTTCATTCAGCAAGTTTTATTTTCTATTAGTAATCGGATACTTATAGGGTATCATTTTCGGCACATTTTACATGATTTCAAAGAAGTGGTGGAGCATCCCATTCCTGAAACAGAAGATGTTTTAAAAATATGTCATTCAAATTTATCTTTATACAGTAAGTTTCTATTTTCTATAAGTAATCGGATACTTATAACGTATCATTTCCGGCACAAATTTCATGATTTCAAAGAAGTGGTGGACCGTCCCATTCCTGCAGGACATCAGGGTGTTTTGAAAATATATGATACTTCAGGGGCGAATGAAAGGTAAACTTTGCTCCACAGTACTTGCACTTGAACGGCTTTTCCCCGGAATGAATACGCATGTGAGCTTTCAAATTGAATTTTCTGTTAAAGGTTTTCTGACATATCTCGCAGGCGAACATAGAGCCCCTGACAGCAAAGTGATTCAACTCATGATTTTTTAATGCATCCATTGAAGGTGTATAAAATGAACAGTGCCTGCAATAGTATGTTTCGTCTCCAAAGGTAACGGTTTCGCAGGACGCTGAAAAATGAAAATTACATGAAAATAAGGCAGTATAATTAAATCAAATGCACATTGTCGTATGTTAATAAGGTTTAAAATAAAAGAAATCATTTATAATATTCCTGGTTTATACAAAAAGTAATTAATTGAAACATACAACTTTTTTTTAAACTAAACAACAAAAATAAATAACGAACTTTATCCTAACACTTAATTTAAAATGTTAACAGCCTATGTATTATGGATGGATAAACATAAAAAAATTACATATTTCCACATTCACTTTCCATTTTTCTTAATTTAGAATAAGATAATTTCAACAGAGAATAAACTCACTTAAAATCATTATTAGAAATCCTTATATGCATGATACATAACATAAGACTAATTTATGGATTTTAAATGCATTCTAATTTCATTGGAATTCTGAAATAATAAAACATAAAAAAATCATTTTTATTATACTGATGAAACTAAGTAAATTTTAAAATAGTGTATACATATCCTAGTTAACTTCTTATAAAAGCATTACACCTTAATCAATATTAGCCAAATATCCTTTACAAAATGTCATGGGATAATTTTTAAACTATTTGAAACAAATCTATTCAAAAATGTCACATTTTCTTTTATATTTATTTAGAAACAATATGTGTATACCAATATGTGAATGCCAACATGTGAACGCCAAGAAGAAGTATGCAATATTTATCACAAGCAAAATTAAAATATTATAACACAAAATTTAGTCAACGTAAGTATATCATAAAAATATCAACAGCAAAATTATATGTACTATTATTTGGAGCAATTTATGGATTTTTTTTTTTTGAAGGGAATTACCAAAACTTAATTTGAAACTTTTACAAGTTTTTATTGATACGTTAAACAGTATTTTTGAAAAATCTATAATAACACCATAACCATAAACATTAACAATTTGAATGAGTGGAAAATTTCAACGAGTAATACATAAATATTTTTTTACGATAATACAATTGAAATATCAGTTAATTAAGTTAACCACAAATACATAAAATAGGAAGCATTAAATTTCAATATACTAATTTGAAATAAAAAAGCTTCTTTTACAAGACATTTTTATGCAAAACTCTTCAAATGATCATTTGAATTTGAAATTTATCAAAAAAGGTAAGTGTATAATAATGTGGTTGTTCAGTAAATGTTTGCTTGTTATTAACTTTAATACATTTAGTATGACAATAAAAACCTCCAATATGTAAATTTTATCCTAATCTAAGCTAAATTTGGAACTTTGAGTATTTTAAGAGTAACGATGCAAAATGTCCTTAAAAAGTACCACAGCTAACCATGTATGATGTCTTCACATCCCAATCATTTGTTAGTTTCTAATAAATTTTTTCTGCAAAAACTCTGCAAAATTGTGTGGTTTTAGTCAGGTATTTTTCCTTCAAATTTATCTTTATTCAGCAAGTTTTCATTTTAAATAGAAATCTGATACTTATAACGCATCATTGCCGCCCCGGTGGCTCAATCGTTACGATGCTGGCCTTTAGAGCAGCTGGGGTCGGGTTCGAATCCTGGTCAGGCATGGATGTTTGCGACCGTCAATAAATGTTGTAATTTGTCTATGTGTTTGTGTCATCCTTCTTTGTGTGTCTCTTGTGACTGTCTCTTCTGGCGAGCTGGGTAATGGGCTATAAAGCCTACACTCTCCCTTCTAGAGGGCCCAATCACTGTCATTTGTCAACGTATCATTTTCAGCACATTTTACATGATTTCAAAGAAGTGGTGGACCGTCACATTCCTGGAGGAAATCAGGATGCTTTGAAAATATGTGATACTTCAGGGACGAATGAAAGGTAAACTTTGCTCCACAGTACTTGCACTTAAACGGCTTTTCCTTGGAATGAATACGCATATGAGCTTTCAAATTGAATTTTCTGTTAAAGGTTTTCTGACAAATCTCGCAGGCAAACATAGAGCCCTTGACGGCAAAGTGATTCAACTCATGGTTTTGTAATGCATCCATTGAAGGTGCATAAAATGAGCAGTGCCTGCAACAGTATGTTTCACCTCCAAAGGTAACTGTTTCACAGGACGCTGAAAAATGAAAATTACATGAAAATAAGGCAGTATAATGAAATCAAATGTACAGTGTTATATATTAATCATGCTTAAAATGAAAGAAATTATTTATAATATTCCTGGTTTATACAAAAAATAATTAATTGAAACAAAGAACTTTCTTTTAAACTAAACAACAAAAATAAATAACGAACTTTAGCCAAGCAATTGAATTTAAAATGTTAACAGCCTCTGTATTATGGATAAATAAACAGGAAAAAACTACATATTTCCACATTCAATTTCCATTTTTCTTAATTTAGAATAAGATAATTAATTTCAACTTAGAAAAAAACTCACTTAAAATCATTATTAGAAATCATTATTTGCATGATACACAAGACTAATTTATGGATTTTAAATGCATAGTTTTTTATTTTAAATACACCAGAAGGATAAAAGGTACTTTGCACCCTGTTTTATACTTTTATGTAATTGCCAGATGGGTTAAAGACATTAATTTCACTAAAACAAATTTACTATTTTCAGAGAAGAATTTGAAGTAATAAGAAAAAGTAGATACTTTTGGAATATGCTCTACTTACTTTAACAGTAACTGTAAACAATAATTTTAAAAAAAATTTATTTAACTTGAAAATGTTAATGTTACCTTGATAACAGCGTGTAAAATACTTTTTTTTTGTGTGCATAGCAGTTTTGCTACACCAAAGTATTTGTGTGTAGCAATTTTTAATTAATGCATAGCACTTTAGAAAAAATTTAAGGATCCGAAAATCGCGAAACTCCGGGGATCCAAAAATTGCGAAACTACAGCGATTCGAAAGTCGCGAAACTCCGGGGGTTCAAATATCACGGAACTCCGGGATCCGAAAATCGCAAAACTCCGGGGATCCGAAAATCGCGAAACTCCGGGGATCTGAAAATCGCGAAACTCCGGGGATCCAAAAATTGCGAAACTACAGCGATCCGAAAGTCGCGAAACTACGGCGATCCGCGACTTCCGGATCGCCGTAGTTCTAATTCTGAAATATTAAAATTATAAAAAAAATCATTTTTATTGTACTGAGAAAAACTAAGTATATTTTAAAATAGTGAATTCATATCCTAGTTAACTTCGTATAAAAGCATTAAACCTTAAACATTATTAGCCAAATATCCTTTACAAAATGTCATGGGATAACTTTTAAACTATTTGATACAAATCTATTCAAAAACGTCACAATTTATTTTATATTTATTTAGAAACAATATGCATATACCATAGCTTCGATTTAGCTTTGTATCGCAACTAAATGCGATACAAGGCTAAATCGCTATCGCAAGTTTTCATTTTGGTGTCGCGTTTCGCGATGCGATACCGCTTATTTTACACGCTGCTTGATAAATATTAGTTATAAATGATTAATTAAATACAGTTATAAATACATGTATAAGCCAATATTTTTTATTCGTTATTCAAATACTAGTTAACTATATAACAATAGTGCATGAAGTAAAAGACATTTTTGTTTAGAGGCACAGAAAAACTGATAAAGTTACATTACTAAACTTGTACAGAGATTATATTTGAATGAGGATATGAGAAGTTTGCATAATTAGTATAAAAAGTAATCATAAATTAAACATGGCACAAAATTTACTTTAGCAAACATTAAATTGTCTGCAAATCAACACTAAATATGTTTGCCACATGAAAAAAATAATTGTATATGAAAACTTTTGTAAACAGTTATAATAAATAAAAAATGTAACATCAATACATGGCAAATAAGTAATACATCATAAACAATATGTAAATAAGTATATGAAATACATCACTAATATGCAAACCAATAGTAAAAAATGAATAAAGTCAGCAATATTTATCTATTGACACCAATAGCTTCAAAATTAACCGGGAAGGGTAAGAATTAGGTACCTTACAAGTTTGAACTAAACTCAAAGTAATTGATTTTTAATAGCTCAAAATCTAATTAGAGTTTAAAAAAACCATTGCTTGAGCTTTTGCCCCTGATATTGAGATATAGTATTTACAGACAACATTGTGTAGTATTACACAACATTGCACCCTAATTTTTAAGCTTTAACCTCCAAATAACTTTTTTGAACATAAAACAATATCAGAAATAACTCTGATTTTCCTTTTCGCTGGGCCAATTTGTAATATAACTTTAAATTAGAACAATAAAAATCACTTGTACACTCTACATACCACAATATATGTTTAACAGAGATTTTCAAACTTCATTTAGATATCCAAGAAGCTTAGCTATGAAAAAAAAAAATTCAATATGTGTAGGATGACCAGATTTTTTTCAGTGATTACTTTTCAACTATGAAATCACCATTTAATCTTTCCAAAATCACATTTTGTTTAGGTTATTTTTGTTTTAAAAACTATGATAAAATTAAACGAGGACTATCAGCACAATTTTTACAGCTATACAGTTGGATAACAAACTTTACTGTGAAAAGCAGTACCAATCCTCTAGTCACTCTATATTTGTGAGATACATGAATGTTACTTTGCTAACTGTTTTTTTTTAAACTAACACGCACTACTAATACTATCATATTATAATGAGCAGGAAAAGTCTGATTAGAAGTCGACTGAAAAATTTAATGGTATCACTCATCACAACTTATGATGAGCCAAACACACAAATGAAAAACATAACAGTATCACACCTTATAATGCGCCACAACATGATGATTCAACGCCAACTGAAATGTAAAATCTGCTAACAAATCTGACATTTGTAAAATATATTACCAGTATAACCTTATGTCAGCCAGTATACGTTTTGATTAAAATTAAGTGGTAACATTAACTAGCAATACTATCATAATTATAATGAGTTATAATAATCTGATTCAAAGTCAACTGAAAAAATTAATGATATCACACCTTATAATGTTTAACAACATGTTTTTTCAATGTTGACTGAAATGTAAAATCGTACTGACTAATCTAACTTTAGTACAAATTTTCCAAGCAAAACAACCTCATTATACCATGTCTATTTACTATGTGAGACTCGAAAATACTTTTCTTCCCCCATCCCTTTGCTTGGTTTTCTAGAGAACAAGAGTAGCATCGCTTTTCTAAACCTAACGAGTGTGAAGTTCTGTTGTGAGGTTAACACTCTGAACAGTTCAAACCCAAGTAGGGTGGGGGGAAAACATGCTCATGCTGTTTTGATGAAGACCACAAATGGGGATGGGGGAGGAAAATGCTTTCAAGACTCGCATTCTAAATAGACACGGTATAGGATTTGTAAAGATTTTCATTCAAATAAGTAGATGACATAAACTACCAATACTTTCACCCCTTATAATGAGTGATAACATGCTGATTCAAAGCTGACTGAAATGTAAAATCCTGCTGACATATGTGGCACTTGTACGGTTTTTCCCCGGTATGCAACCTCATGTGGGCCTTCATATTACCCTTCAAAGTAAAGGATTTTTTACAGACTGGGCAATTGTGGGACTGCTTGTGGCCCTGCATTTGTTCGTGACGTTTCCATTCTACGAGTACTTCAGTCTTGAATTTGCAATTTGAGCAGCGATAGTAAGTTGGTCCTTGTGGAGGTCTTTTAGGTAGTAAGATTTTCCAACCTGTAACTAATAATATCACATTAGTAGTATAATAAAATAGTATTTTTTTTTATATATTTCAGAATAAGTATTGCCAAGAATATTTCAATAATTCACATATTTCAATAGTTAAGTTAAGTGCAATAATTTTAAACATAATTGTACCAAAATGTAAACTTTTCTACAAAATATCAGGGATTAAAGATTATTTTAAGGGGGAAAATGAGCCTAATGTTTAATAAGAAATTGTTTTATACATTAAAAATATTATTCAAAACATAAAAAACTTTTAGTTTAATAAAAAATAATAATAAAGTTATAACTTTAAAAATTGTAGGCTTTAAAATCGGATTTTATAATAAAATATTTTATGGAATTATTTTGAACTCATTTTTTTTATAAATTTCACAAAATTATTTTATTGAGATACATATTATTGTTGATATGTATAAAACAAAAAAGTAGATGTAGTAAAATGCTTCACAAATTCTTAAGATGATGAAAAATTTACTGCTACTTATTGATATTTATTTTTACTTAGTGAAAAATGCATTACAAATAAAAGTAATTCTTCCAAGACACTAAAATATAGTTTATTACCCTAAAATCTAGGTAAAACTACATTTAAAATCTAGGATTTTAATGAGATTTACAAACTTAATAAGTTTATATAATAATAAGTTTTGTTCTGACAGACTCCCTATAAATTATACAAAAATTAAACAAAGTCAATGTTGATGATAGTAAGTGGTAATTATGTACAAATTCTTTCATGCTGTACTTCATCCCAATTATAAAGGTACATTTTGAAGTATATAAACATTTGACACTGCACACAATTTAATTTCATATTTCAAATAATACTTCATAAAACATTACACAGTCAAATCTTATTGAAACAAACACAGCAAATTACTGTTAATTTGAACTAAATTGCATTTCCTGTGCTCTGCAACACTTTTGAATTCTTTGGATATTGAAATTATGTTTAAAACAAATAAATTGAAACTATACTTGATTGAAATTATGCTTGAAACAAACAAATTCTGACGGACACTTGAAATTCATTTTAGCAAGGTATGACTGTATCAAGGAAATACTACAGATATTTTTTTTCAATTTTAAATTGAATTTCGATTTTTAAACACAATAAAATATTTTGTACTCAACAAGAGTGACATTTGAATTGGGGTACAAAATATATATAAAAAAACAGTCACTTCCAAAATCAAGTATACAATCATTCTATTATATTATAAAAAATCAGTTTTGAGGTAACATTATAATTCAAACTTATGTAAGGCTTTTAAAAATGCAGACTTTAGTTTTTAACAAAAACATCACTATTTAATTTTAAAACAAGTTTCAATGCTATCAAAACGACATAAATCATTTTCATGTGCTTAAGTACCCAATTACATTGCAACTTTTACAAAACTTTAAATTATGTCACTCCCAAATGAATTATCACTATATATATTATAATCATTCCATCAAATCTATTTTATATGAGATTCAGTATGTCGATTCAAAGCAGTCTTAAAAGTAAACGCCTGTCCACAAATCAAACATCGGTATCGTTTTTCTCCGGTATGAAGCCTGAAATGTGCTTTCATGTTCCACTTGAGAGTGAATTTCTTATCACAAACCGGACAGTAAAAGGCCTGCATGTGTCCTTTTATCTGTTCATGAAGCTTCCAGTCATTCAGGTGGTTAGTCCAGAAATCGCAGTTTCCGCAGCGATAGTTCCGGGTTATTAGTTCTTCCATAGATAGATTCGGTGGCAATTTTCTTAATTTTCTTGAACCTATAAGAGATAAGAATTGGCAGAACAAAAAGAGAAAAGAAAATTAATGAAATACTATATTTCACAAAAAATACAGAAACAATTTTGATGTTTCTAGGCACAATACATGGAAATGGTATGTAGTATATTCGACAAGTTTATATAAATAAAACTAAAAGCAATTTTTACTCAGCTACATGTATGAAGTTACATGGTGCCAGTTATACTGTTGCATGTGCTAAGACTCAGCAGATTTTGAAGATTTAAAAAAAGAAATTTCAAAGAATTGTTGAAATAAAATGTAATATAGTTGGAATGTAGCAAGACAAAATAGTAGGTATTTTAACAAAAAATTTTACATTATTTTAAAAATTCAAAAGATTTCCCCTTTTAGAGTTACAATTTTGATTCTCAATGCAGTTAAAATTAAAAATGAAATTTAATACAAATGGTAGACATTTTAAAAGAAATTAATTAAAATTAGTCAAAAAGAAGAGCAAAGCTATTTTTTATTAATTTAATTGTAATAAAATACACACTTTGTCTAACATTCAGACATCATAACAATAAATTTTTTCAACTTATAGACATAGTAATAAAAAGACTTTTGGTACAATTCATCCTTAATATCCAAATTAGTCCTCTAATAGTACAGCCTCTGGAACTAGTTATTAGTTTTTATCTTTGTTAAATGTTATGAGGAAAAAAATAAGATAATTCATAGGAGAGCATTAAATACAATAACCAAGCACATTTCTACTGACAGCATTTAAAAAAATATTTCATAAAAAGGTACTTATCTATTATGAGCATAAAAGACAGCCATTTGAGTTAACAAATATTTACTTGTGCTAAAAACATCAATTGAAAATAATCATACAGACTGGATATTGTCAATGCATTTACACATTAAAATTCTTTGCTTGAATTATCTAAAATTTAAATAAAAATTATTCCAGTAAAGTCTAATAGCTTTACAAAACCAAACTCTGATTACCAGGGCCTGACTAGGATAACTCAAAATGTAGACACAGGAAAAAAAAATTACGATGATGGTGCTAGTTAACATACATTTTTCTACTATCAGTTCCCCAATTAACAAGATCACACCCATCATCAGGTCAATGCCCAACACAGAAACAATATAGGGCTTCAAAAGTATAAAATTTACTGAAAATTCTGAAGGTTTGCAAACTTTAGAAAAAAAAAGCCATTGAAATTAAGAGTCCTCACCCCTGGCCTTTAAAAGATCACACCCAACATATTTCATACAATAGTAAGCAACCATGTGCGTATTCAGGCCTGACAATTGCCTGCTCATTTCATATTACAGTAAGCAAGTATGCGTGTTTAAAAAGACCATGCCCTGCTAATTTCATATGATAGGATCCAACCATGTGTGTTTTAAGTAGAAGGCCCTGCTCATTTCATATGACAGTGAGCAACTACGCAAGTTTTATAAGATCAGGTACTAAACATTTCATATTACAGTAAGCAAATATGAGAGTTCAAATAGACCATGCCCTGCTCATTTCATATGATAATATGCAACCATGTGTTTTAAAAGATTAGGCCCTGTTCATTTCATATGAAAGCGAGCAAATACTTGTGTTTTAAAAGATCAGGCCCTGCTCATTTCATACGACAGTGAGCAACCATGTGTGTTTTGAGTGAGGACTGGAAAGTAAACCTCTCATGACAGAAGCCGCATTTATATGGCTTTTCCCCAGTGTGCAGTCGCATGTGGGCCTTCATGTTCCACTTCAGAGTGAAGTCTTTGCCACAGACGGGTTTGGTTTGGTTCGAATTATCGTCGCACTAGAGCTACACGAGGGCTATGCCACAGACGAGACACTTGTAGGTTTGGATATGGCCGAAGTTAGACATTTCGTGCTGCTTCCAGTCATTTTGGCGGGCTACTTATTTTGAACGACAGTTAGCAACCTGTGCATGTAGAAAGATCAGGCCCTGCTCATTTCATACGACAGTGAGCAACCATGTGTGTTTTGAGTGAGGACTGGAAAGTAAACCTCTCATGACAGAAACCGCATTTATATGGTTTTTCCCCAGTGTGCAGTCGCATGTGGGCCTTCATGTTCCACTTCAGAGTGAAGTCTTTGCCACAGACAGGACACTTGTAGGTTTGAATATGGCCGAAGTTGGAGATTTCATGCTGCTTCCAGTCATTTTGGCGGGTGGTTTTGAAGCCACACGCTCCACATTCAAAGAGCTTTTGGGGTTTTGGGTGAACAGTTTTTCTAGAAAGTGGCAGCCGTCCTAGGGAAATAAATCAAATTAATTTGAGGACTAGAATTGGGCAGGATTATTTAACCCTTTCAGTCCCAATTTGGCAATATCATTTTAGATATTTTTTCTGATAGTCTATAGCCATTATATGATAACAAAAAGCACGTCATTCGATTCTTCAAACTTTTTTTCGTTTTTTCTTTTTGAAAATATTTTTTATTAATCCCAATAGATATCAGCCCGGTTATTTTTTTAATATTATGATCATAAAAATTATGATGCGAAATGGCATCACTGGGACTGAAAGGGTTGAACAGCATTTTTCTAACATTAGATTTTAGCTCTTATAGGTTATTTCAGAAACTAAAATTTATGTTACTACAAATAACTCTTTCTAAGATTCATTTCACATACAATGTTTGCAGTACTTACGGTGGCTTTTGGTTGCAGTGACAAAATTAAGTCCATCACATCTTTCACACACCAAAAAGCAAATACTATACCATTTACAAAGGAAATGTTAAGTTAATTTGAATTGCTGAAAAAGTTGGCTGCCATTTATTGCCACTGTACCAGCATTTAACATTGTCACTACTCGATTTAAAACAGCAGATAAAACTTAAAATACATTTTTATAATTGTGTGAAAAAATCCGACTTTTACGTTATGATTTCAATAGCAGACGCGTGCAAAAAGTTAAACTTTTTGAAACAGTGACAAAAAGCCATTTTTCACCCAAAAGCAGTGAAAAAAAAGTACTTTTTTTCAGTCTTTTCATTAGATGGCAACATTTCCGTTAAATTTATATTTCCTAATACTTAAAAAAGCCAGAGATTTATTGATCTGCTTTATTTTAAAAATATTATACATGTGAATCACGTGTGTTTTAAAAATCCTTTCTAGCCTTTTGTCAACAGTGTTTCTAGAAAAAAATCTATCGTTAATAATTTCTTAGGTTAAAGATTATGGTTTATACCAGAGAAAATTCCTTCAACTTTCAAAGATTAAAAAAGTTTGAAATTTTCTTTCAGAAACATGCTCTGCTTACATAATAATGGTATAAAGAAAACAATAAGAAAAAAAGTGTTGTATTTGACTTTAAAAAGATAAAGGAAATTATAAAACTTCAATTTTATAATATTTGTGAATTAAGCAATAAATAAGCCTTTTTAAACAATATGCAGTCCTTAAAAAATCTTTCCTTTTAACACAGAACTAAGTATTTTTTTTATAATAAAAGTATCACTGCACTACTAACTATCATAAAATCCACTAGTTCTTGAATTCGTAAAATGAAAAGTTATGCAAATTATGACAAAAATAAGTTTTATTTGCATGTAAACAATTTTTTTTTTTGTTTACATTTGAACAATTTAAAGCATTAATATTTATTTTAAGAACATATTTTGCAAAAATAAAATAATCAACAAAAAGCATAACTTTAAACAATATACGACCAATATAGTCAACGTACGTCATATGCTAGACATAGAAAATGAAGAAAACTGTCAATACTATATTTATATCAATATATAGAGAGAGAAAAAGAGAGCAAATATAGACATAGAAATTTATAGATAATTTTTTAAGTAATCAGCAATTACAAAAACAGATATACAATTTTAATGCATCCTGGAAGAATACAACATTCATTCAATCTGTATGAAGTATATCTAACAAATATTTACAAACAAAACTAAATGCAATTTCTACTTGCATATATACAACAAAAAAATCAAAACCACATCGAAAGTATTAATTACTAGTAACTATAGTATTTTCCAGCTTTAGTGGTTCAAATTTAGCAGTTCTTGTCAAAAAAAAAAAAAAAAAAAAAAAAATCCAAAAAAATATTTTCAGCTGTTCACACTTCTATAATAAAACAATACCTTATCATCAATGGACTGTATTGTGATGAGAGATCATGTGACTCTTTAGAGCTGACTGAAACGTAAATTTCTGGTTACAAACCGCACAGTTATACGGTTTTTCACCGGTATGCAATCTAAAGTGGGCATTCAAATTGGACTTGTGGTTGAATCTTTTGCCGCAAACTTCGCATGCGAAGCTGCGTTTCTGTTCATGTTTCAGGTGGTGGCTCTTGAGATGAGCAGGAAAGGGAGTCGAGTAGGGGCAAAACTTGCATTGGAATCGCTGTGGTGGTGGATCATGAAACGCATTCGCCCAGGCTGAAAAGATAATTTCACATAAATATGAGATCAATATTGAAAAGGTTAGGTTAGTTTGAATTATACACACAATTGACATACACAATGGGCTATTGGCGTCTTAATTTAGAACCACAGTCAAGTGATGCGCCGTCACTTGAGTGGGCACTCTACGCAACCTTTAAGGGCGACATCGCACAAAGCGTTGGGACTTTGAAGCATATTTAACATGCACTCCCCCTACACCTACACAGGGTGTTGTTCGTCGGACATTTTTGGCAGCATGGGCCATTTATAGGTGGACAGTTATTTTAGCAATGCCTGGACATGAACATGGGACCTTCTGCATGCAGGGCAAACACCTTATCTGACTGGGCACCTTAGCCCCTAATAACCCACTAAGACCGAGCTATCACAATCGTGAGGGTATAAAAGAGAATGTTCAAGCTTTTCAAAAATATCAATACCAAAGCAGCTGACTTGTACCATTTGTTATTTTTTAAAAACTTATTTTGGTTTTAAGGAGTTGCTAGCAGTAAAGCTGTTTAAGGCATTTTTTTCTATTAAACTATTTTCTATAAATGTAAGTGTCAAAGTGTTTAAAGCACTTAAATAAATGCAATACAATAAAATTAATAATGTCATTTTATAGTAAAAAGTTAATAAGGCAAATAATTACTGCTATAAAAATTAATTATAAGCTATTAGAAATGTTGAGAGAACGGTTGTTATACACATGTTGGAAATATTCGAAATGGCATGTCAAACAAAACAAACAAATTTATAAATATTTAAAGTCACATATTATTATGTTGTAAACTTTACAACACACATCATAAAAAAATTCAATAAGAAAACATCAGTTAACGCTCAGTTAGAAAAAAAAAGTCATAAGTTTTGATAAAATAAAAGGGTACATATTGTGTGACAAAGTACATTATATCCAAAGTCCTTAAACAAACTATGGGTAACAAGAAATTATAATGGCATAATACTTAAACCCGGATAGGTATTATTATGCTAAATGAGCCCTGAAAAATAATTGTTTAGAATATTCATTAATAAACTTGAGTTAAAATATATAGTAGGAAAAGCAAACTACAAAACTTGACTTGGTGTTATGTGAAACAATGTTTAAACCATGGTATATTTGAAATTTACAAACTACAAATAAAAGAATGCATGAATGAATACAAAATTAAACAAATATATATAATTAAATTCAAAATAATAAATATAATAAAGATTTTTTTGACATAACTAATGTTCCATACTTATTTAAAATCTGTCAATTTAAAAACGTTATTAAAAACTGTTGTATGCGAAACGGGCAAAAGGTGTTTATTGTTACAAAATTTGTTTCATGGAATTTCTAAAATAAAATTTGGTTACAAGTTCTTTCAGACCAACACAGAATCTAATAAAGCCACTCTGGCTGCAGACTAATAGAATTTCATATACCTAATTGAATGAAAAACAGTTTCACTCTTGAACTTCGAGGTTTAGGTTTAAATGAATTAATAACACACTAAAGGTCCACAAGATTGAAAATATGTTGTAGAAACCTTGAAAAGATATTGTATAAACCTTGAAATTATGTTGCATAAACATTGAAAATATGTTGTTTAAATATTGAAAGTATGTTGCTTAAAAAATGAACATTCAAAAAGATAAAAGGAAAAAATTTTATGAAATCACAAACTTTCGGGTTTTTTTTTATATTAATTTAAAAAATTGTTTTTATCCTTTTGCCAACAGTGTTTCTAGAAAAAAAATCTACCATTAATAATTTCATAGGTCAAAACTTCTGCTTGAACCAGAGAAATTCCCTTAGCTTTCAAAGATTAAAAATGTTTTTTTTTAAAGAATAATGTTCTGCTTACATAATTCACCTATTTATTGAATTGAATAAAAATGATGTTAAGAAAATAATAAAAATAAAAAAAAGTGTTGTATTTGACTTTAAAAAGATAAAGAAAACTGTAAAATTTCAATTTTATATTATGTGTGAATCAATAGCAACAAATAAGGCTTTTTAAACTATAGTCCTTAAAAAATCTTTTCTTTTAACACAGAACTATGAATTTATAAAATACTATCACTGAACTACTAACTATCACAAAATCTAGTATTTCTTGAATGAATGAATTAAAAGTTACGTAAATTGTGACAAAAATAAGTTTTATTTGCATGTAAACAAGTTTTTTTGTTTACATTTTAACAATTTAAAGCATTAATATTTACTTAAAGAATAAAAATAAACAATATCTTGCAAATATCTTGCCAAAATAAAAAATAAACAATACACTACAAATTTCTTGCTAAAATAAAATAAATAAACAATATCTAACAAATATCTTGCCAAAATACATTACAATTATCTTGTTAAATAAAAAAAACAATATCTTGCAAATCTCTCGTTAAAAAACAATAAAACAGAAGTTTAAATAACCATATATGACTAATGTTTTGTCGATAAGAAAAAAGAAATTAATGAACAAACAAATATATAAATATGGCCAATACATGTCATATGCTAGACATAGAAAATGAAAAAAAAAACTATAACTACTATACTAATATCCATATATATCAAGCAAATACAGACATAAAAATTTAAATAATTATTTAAGTAATCAGCAGCTACAAAAACATGCACACAATTTAAATACTTCCTGGAAGAATACAATATCCATTAAAACTGTATGAAGCATATTCAGCAAATATATACAAACAAAACCTGAATGCAATTTCTACTCGGATACAAACAACAAAAAATCAAAACCACATCAAAAGTACTCCTTTCTAGTAACTGTAGTATTTTACAGCTTTGGTGACACAAACTTAACTGCTTATGTCAAAAAATATGTTCAGCTATTCACACTTTTACAAAAAAAACAATACCTTATCATCAATGGACAGTACTGTGGTGAGTATTCATATGACTCTTAAGACCCGATTTAAATGTAAAGTTCTGGTTACAAACTGCACAGTTATACGGTTTTTCACCGGTATGCAATCGAAAGTGGGCATTCAAAGTGTGCTTTTGGGTGAATTTTTTGTCGCAAAAATAGCATTGGAAGGCTCGTTCCTGTCCTGAAGCTCCGACTGCATTGCGATGAGAGACCATGTGACTATTAAGAGCTGATTGAAACGTAAAGCTCTGGTTGCAAATCGCACAGTTATACGGTTTTTCACCAGTATGCAATCTAAAGTGGACATTCAAATTGGACTTATGGTTGAATCTTTTGCCACAAACATCGCACGCGAAGCTTCGTTTCAGTTCATGTTTCAGGTGGTGGCTCTTAAGGTATGCAGGCACGAAAGTTGAGTAGGGGCAGAGCTTGCACTGGAATCGCTGTGGTGGTGGATCATGAAATCCATTCGGCCAGGCTGAAAAGACAATTGGACATAAATATTATATCAATATTGAAGAGGTTGGTTTAAATTATCGACGCATTTGACATACAAAAGGGCTATTGGTGACTGGTGTAATTATTTCGAACCACAGTCAAATGATGAGCTGACACTTGAGTGGGCATCCAATGCAACCTGTAAGAGTGACATGGTACAAAGCGTTGGGACTTTGAAGCATATTTAACATGCACTCCCAATGCACAGGATATTATTTCTCGGACATTTTTGGCTGCATGGGCCATTTATTGGTGGACGGTTAGTTTAGCAATGCACAGGCATGAACCTGGGACCTTCCGCACTCAAGGCAAACACCTTTTCTGACTGGGCTCCTTAGCCCCTAATAACCCATCAAGACCGAGCTATGACAATCACACTAGTATTAAAAAGAATGTTCAAGCTCTTCAAAAATATCAATAAAAAAGCAGCTGATTTGTACCATTCGTTATTTGTATAAAAATCTTTGGTTTTAAGGAATTGCTAGCATTGATGCTGCTTAAGGAATTTTTTCGATAAGACTCTAATATTTAGTCTAATAAACTTAAATCACCTCTATCTGATCCCCTGGGACAAAAAAAAAATATGTAAGTGTAAAAGTGTATAGCACTTAAATAAATGCTTATACAATAAATTTAATAATGTTATTTTATAGTAAAAAGATATTATGGCAAATAATTACAGCAATAAAAATAATTAATTTTTGGCTATTAGAAATATTGGGAGAACGGTTGTTATACATATGTTGGAAATATTCGAAATGGCATGTCAAAAAAACAAACAAATTTACAAATATTTAAAGGTTACATATTCTTATGAGTCGTACATATTTTTAACTTTACAACACACATCATAAAAAAAAAACAATAAGAGAACATCAGTTAACGCTAATTGACAACTTCATAATATTAGAATATAAAAAATATTTTATATTAAAATGAAATTTAATAGCTATTTCTCAATTTACACAGAAAAAATCAAAATAATTTTGCACCAAAAAATGAATTAATGCTATTTGTTTTGAATTTTAAATATTTATAGGCACAATTTTCAAAACAAATTGGCATGTCACTTTAAATAAAGACAACTCGGTAGGAAAAAAGAGAAATAATTTTTGAATAAATGGAATGCACATATTGTGCGACAAAGTACTTTAGGGTGGCCCAAAAGTAGCCTTACAGTTATTTAGGTATACAGTTATTTATACAGCAATAGTTATTTTTCGAAAGTATGTCTGTTTATTCAGTCAGTTGATTTTGCATTACCTCACAGAACTGTAATTAGGATCATAAAAAAAAGGCCTAACTGAGCCGTATATTTTAAGGCTCAGCTGGTCCATCAGGCGTTGATCAAGGGATAATCAGCTCCCGAGACACTTGTTGAGTGGACTTCTTTTTTATGTTTATGAATGTTATGCTACACACTGTCTCTGCATTTTCATACTTTCAGATGGTCTTAAGGATACACTGTTCGTGCTTCTTACTCAGATTCCCAGCAGTTGTTTACTCTTATAAACAAAGGCGCAACTTTCCCAACAGCACAAATCATTTTATAGTATAGCTGGCAGATGCGGTGATTCGAAAATTCATACTCTAGACACATCATTTGCTTATTCCTCAAGCATCAAATAAATATTCCGAAGCTATTTCAAAACTAAACCAAACGAAGTCCACTAGTCTCTACTCTTAGGATAAGATACGCTGTGGAGCGACTTTATTTTAGCCAACTAAAAACTAACCACGATTATGTCAAATGAATGTTTTAAATAACCCAAAGTTCTTACCAATGGTACCATCATTAACTGTAAGGCTACTTATGGGCCACCCTGTATATGAAAAGTCCTTAAACATATTATGAGTAACCATTAATTACAATGGCATACTACTTTAAAATTATCATAACAAAAACCTGGATGGATATTATGCTAAATGAGACAAGAAAATAATTTTTTAGACTATTCATAAAAAATTTGAGTTAAAATATATAGTAATAAAAAAGTAAATTATAAAACTTGACTTGAGTGTTATGTGAAACAATGTTTGAATCATTGTTTACTAGAAAGAATTTATAAACTACAAATAAAAGAATGCATGAATGAATACAAATTTAACCAACATATAAAATTATATTCAAAATAATTAATTATTATATAAAAAAATTTCGACATAACTTCTTTTGCATACTTATTTAAAATCTATCAACTTAAAGAATAATAGCACACACAAGACGTTATTAAAAACTGTTGCATGCGAAACGGGCAAAAGGTGTTTATTGTTACAGAATTTTCTTCATGGAATTTCTAAAATAAAAATTAGGTTGCAAGATCTTTCTGATCAACACAGAATCTAATAAAGCCACTCTGGCTGCAGATTAATACTATTTCTAGAATGAATGAATTAAAGTTATGCAAATTGTGACGAAAATAAATTTTATCTGTATGCAAAAAAGTTAATTTAAATTTTAACAATTTAAAGCATTAATATTTACTTTAAGAATAAAAAATTAAACAATATCTTGCAAATCTCTTGCTAAAAAAAACAATAAAGCAGAAGTTTCAATAACAATATATGAGCAATGTTCCAATGTTTACTTCAATAAGAAAAAAGAATTAGGGAACAAACAAATATATCAATATGGTCAATAAACGTCATATGCCAGACATAGAAAATGAAAAAAAAAACTATCAATACTATACTAATATCAATATGTATATAAAGCAAATATAGACATGGAAATTAATAAATAATTTTTTTAAGTAATCAGCAGTTACAAAATCATGCTCACAATTTTAATACTTCCTGGAAGAATACAACATCCATTAAAACTGTATGAAGTATATTCAAGAAACATATACAAACAAAAAAAACTAATTTCTACTCAAATACATACAACTAAAAATCAAAACTGCATTTAAAGTATTACTTACTAGTGTACATACATATACAAACAAAAAAAAAACTAATTTCTACTCAAATACATACAACTAAAAATCAAAACTGCATTTAAAGTATTACTTACTAGTAACCGGAGTATTTTACAGCTTTGGCGATACAAACTTAACTGTTTATGTCAAAAAAAATATGTTCAGCTGTTCACACTTTTACAAAAAAAAAAAACCTTATCATCAATGGACAGTATTGTGATGAACATTCATATGTCTCTTAAGAACTGATTGAAGTCTAAAGTTCTGGTTACAAACTGCACAGTTATACGGTTTTTCACCGGTATGCAATCGAAAGTGGGCATTCAAAGTGTGCTTTTGGGTGAATATTTTGCCGCAAAAATTGCATTCAAAGCCTAGTTCCTGTCCTGAAGCTCCGACTGCATAGCGATGAGAGACCATGTGACTATTAAGAGCTGTTAGAAACGTAAAATTCCGGTTACAGACCACACAGTTATACGGTTTTTCACCGGTATGCAATCTAAAGTGGGAATTCAAATTGGACTTATGGTTGAATCGTTTGCCGCAAACATCGCATGCAAAGCTTCGTCTCTGTTCATGTTTCAGGTGGTGGCTCTTGAGAGAAGCAGAAAGGGGAGTTGAGTAGGGGCAGAGCTTGCACTGGAATCGCTGTGGTGGTGGATCATGAAATGCATTTGCCCTGGCTGAAAGGATAGTTAAAAGAATATGATATCAATATCACTATACGTAAGTGTAAAGCAAGTAAATAAAATGCAATAAATAAAATTATATAATTTTAAAAAGTAAAAGTTACTACACTAAACTCCTTGTCGCAAAAGCTCAATAGTGGGCAAAGGCCCTGCCCACTACAGCTTACTTGACCAAGGGCTCTGGGGTAAGTTTAGGTGGTCAACCTCATGCGGAAACTCTAGAGTTTGGTTCTCAAGTATGATTGGTCCTCATTATATCGACCCACTTAAGGGATGAAAGGATGAGCCAAATTCGCCCAACCCAGGACTCAATCCCCCAACGTGTGGCATGGCAATGTGAACCACTACCGCTAAGCCTCATAGTAAAAAGTTAATAAGGTAAATAATTAAAGCCATAAAAATGCATAATTTTTTTGCTGTTGGAAATTTTGAGAGAACAGTTGTTATTCACATGTTTGAAATATTCCAAAAGAACATGTCAAACACAATAAACAGAATCACAAATATTTAAGGTTAAAAATGTTTATGCATTGTAAATGTGCTTTAAACTTTACAACATCACAAAAATTGCAATAAGAATGATCAGTTTACATTGAATAACATCATTATAATATTAAAATATAAAAACTATTTTATAGATTATTAAAATGAAATTTTAATGTTATTTCTTCATTTACACAAAAAATGATTAAAAACAATTATGCACCCCCAAATAGTAAGAAATACTATTTTTTTTTCAAATTTTATTTATTTATGTATACAATTCACCTTAAATAAAAACAACTAAAATAGGAAAGCCTTGAATAAATGAAAAGTACATATTGAGGGACAAATTACTTTATATTCAAAGTTCTTAAACATCCTATGAATAATTAGAAAATACAATGGTATAAAAATTATTATGACAAAAAATGATAGATTGATATAACACTGAATGAGACCTGAAAAACAAATTTTTAGGATTTCATTAATAAATTTGAGTTAAAATATATAGTAATACTAGGGGGCAAAGCCCCCTGATCGCTACCGCTTGCCAACCCCCAAGAATTGCTACACAATTCCTATTTGTTTGCTCAACAAACAAACATGCAAGACTAATATGAGGATACTGCCAATGCAGGAATGCTCATCGATACAATCTGGCTAGTTTCCGTGGGACTGCTCCAGGGCATCACGTAGCTCTAGCGCTAAGCAACGATCTCTACCAAAGCCAGGGGTCGCAACCTGAAGCAGCCCCGGCACAAAATGAGCACACCGCCACACTTACTTTCAGCGTTTCTAATTGGCTGAAGGCATGTAAGTCACGTGGCTTTCAAGCGTCTGACAATTAAAATTAGATTTGATAATTAATATTTATTATCGTTTGCTATTTTTTTTTTTTTGAAGTTCGAAGAATAATGATGTATTTTTTAAATAAATATATTTTTGAAGCCTCAAGATTACATTTAGAAAAATAAATTTGTAAATGTCGCATTAAAAATAAAAGTGAAACTTTGCATATTTTTTATGCAAATTTAGAATTTTTTATACCTTAAAAATAACTTTATTGTGCTATTACAACAATCCAAATTGAATTACATCACAAAAATAAATATTTTTTTAAGTATTTTATTTTTAATAAAGTTTCTCGGACGTTTGATGTCATGGCAACAGTGAAAATATTGAATAAAATTGGAATTTGCATGCTATTACAAAGTAGATTAAATTTTTAGTTATTTAAATTTTAAATAAACTTCTAATTAAAATTTTTAATGAAATTTGGAATGTAGCTTAAACTGATTTTTTGCTTCAAAATGATGTATCCAACTTGTTTGTGAGACCTGCGGTTCGTTCTGTGAAAGTGGGTGACGGACAGACGGACTGAACGATTATAAAACCTTCCTCTTTTTACGGTATAAACGTAGTGTGGAAGCTAAAAAGCAAACTCTAAAACTTGACTTGTGTGTTACAAGAAAAAATGTTTAAACCATTGTATATTTGGAAGAATTAATAAACTATAAATAAAAGAATGCATGAATGAATACAAAATTTACCCAATATACAAAATTAAATTCCAAATAATAAATAAATATAATAAAGATTTTTTGACGTAACTCCTGCTCCATACTTATTTAAAATATGTCAACTTAAAGAATAATACCACACACAAAATGTTAATAAAAAAAACTATCATACTACTTATTAAATGCTTAAAAGATAACAATTTATAACATCACACATAGAATAATTTACCAACTTGTCAGAAGACAAAAAGTATAAAAGCTCAAAAACAGCAATTAGCAATCAAATAATGAAGACATAAATAATATCTAATAATAATTAACTTTAATCAAAAATTCAGGATAACAGATCATTAAATCTTAAAAATATAGCACAGAAGGCCACCAAAAGTCAGCACACTTGAAATTTGCAAAAGTCTGAAAAAGTCGCTGGGTTTGCAGTTGTAAACATTAAATTTTAGTGTTTTAGTCATCGCTTAAATCGAAACTTTCTGGCCAAAGAAAATTCGAAAACATTATAAGGACTTTCGATTCTTATTTTATTTAAATATCTTAGTGGAGTTCTGGGAAAATGGCTTTTTCTTGTTGTTTTACAGTAGACATCATTGAAAACTTACGAAGTATATTCAATAAATATATACAAACAAAACGAAAAGAATTTCTACTCGGATATAGTCCTAAAAATTAAAACCACATTGAAGTTTCCTTACTAGAAACCGTAGTATTTAATAGCTTCGGTGGTGCAAACTGAGCTGTTTTTGTCAAAAAAGCTGTTCAGCTATTTACGTTTAAAAAAAAAACAATACCCTATCATCAATGGACTGTATTGTGATGAGTGATCATGTGACTCTTAAGAGCTGATTGAAACGTAAAGCTCTGGTTGCAAACCGCACAGTTATACGGTTTTTCACCGGTGTGCAATCTAAAGTGGGCATTCAAATTGGACTTATGGTTAAATCTTTTGCCGCAAACATTGCACTCGAAGCTTCGTTTCTGTTCATGTTTCAGGTGGTGGCTCTTAAGGTATGCAGGCACAAAAGTTGAGTAGGGACAAAACTTGCATTTTAATCGCTGTGGTGGTGGATCTCGAAATGTATTCGCCCAGGCTGAAAAGATAATTTTGCAAGAATATGATATCAATATCACAATATGTAAGTGTAAAATACTAAATAAATGGAATGCAATAAATAATATAATTTCACAGTTACTTTTCACAAAAATTACTACACTAAACTCCTCGGCACAAAAGCTTGTTAGTGAGCTAAGGCCTGCCCATTACAGCTTACTTGACCCAATGGCTCTGGGGTACTAGGCATATGTCAAGGGTAAGTGGTTGACCTCATGCGGAACCCAAAGTGTTTAGTTCCCAAGCATAATCGGTCCTAATTTTATCAACCCACTTAAGGGATGAAAGGATGAGTCAAACTCGTCTAATCCAGGCTGACTCAATCCTCAGAAATATAACATGGCAATGCGAAGCACTACCACTAAGCCTCATAGTAAAAAGTTAGTAAGGCAAATATTTACAGATATAAAAAATTTATAAATTTTGGCTATTAGAAATGTTGAGAGAACGGTTGTTAATAACAAGTTTAAAATATAAGTAAAATGCATGTCTAGGAAAACAAACAAAATCACAAATATTTAAGGTTACACATTTTTATGAGTTGTAAATGTTTTAAATTTTACATCACACATAAAAAAATTCAATAAGAGAACATCAGTTAACACTGATTGGCATCTGTATAATATTAAAATATAAAAAAATATTGTATCGATTAAAATGCAATTTTATTGCTAATTTTCTATTTATAAAGAAAAAATTAACATAATTTTGCACCCCCAAAAATAAAGAATGATATTTATTTCAAATTTCAATTATACTTATGTACAGTTTTCAAAACAAATCAATTTGTCACTTTAAATAAAGACAACTCAAATAGGAAAGAAGAGCAATAATCTTTGAATAAATGAAATGCATAAATTGTGCCACAAATTACTGTACATTCAAAGTCTTAAACTTCCAATGAATAATCAGAAAATGCAATGGCATACTCAAAGTCAAAACTATTATAACAAAAACCTGGATATATATTATTATACTGAATGAGACCTAAAAAACAATATTTCAGAATATTCATTAATAAATTTGAATTAAAATAAATTTAGTATTAAAAATACAACAATAAAAAGACACCTATAAAACTGGACTTTGGTATTAGGTGACACAAAGTTTAAACTATGAGAAATTTGAATGAATTTGTAAACTATAAATTCAAAAAATGCTTGAAAGAACTTGAAATTAAGAAATATATAAAATTAAATCGAAAACAATAAATAAAAGATCTTGGTACATAATTCCCATCCCATACATTTGTTTAAAATCTGTCAACTAAAAGAACAAAAGCAAACACAAAATTTTAATGAAAAAAAATATTATGTTTAGTAAATATAAAAGTGTAAACGATGACAACAATTATAAAGTTATTAAACTATTTATAACAACATCATTGAATAATTAACCAAATTGTCAGAAGGCAAAATGAATAAACAAGTAACAAAATGCAATACGCAACCAAATAAAAAAAAAGATATAAATAGCTCAGTATTAACTGTAGAAAAATTTGAAAGATAAGAAATTATGTTAAACAACATACATTTTGGTTGCGAAGATAGTCAAACTCTTGATTAACCCATTAACAAGAATGTTGATTGAACTGTCTATTAACCACCAAGAATTTCCGATACTATATGAATACCTTCATTTCTGAATGAAAACCATTTGTCTTTAAAAAATATTTCAATTTGTCCTTGTATTATATTTGGGTTATCCAGATAAAATTAAAAGCAGCTAATTCATTTTCGCACAAGTTTTCTTGCCAATTTTTGTTAATGGGCTAAACAACCAATAATGATGGTGATGGATGGCCAAGCTAGCTAAAACTATCTAGTTTTTCATTGATTTGATTGAAAAAGCATATTTCGACACTCTCAGGGGTGCATTAAATTACCAAAATAGAGTTTGTTATAGTATACGTTGCTTAGAAGAAACTCATCCTTCAGATTTAATGAAAGGAAACTGAAAAAAATGCCTTTGTCCTTTTAAATCTATATTTCTCAGGTATATTTCATATTGTAAGCATAAAGGTATAAATAAAAAATGTTTCCCAAAACTCCTTATTTTTCCAGTAATCAGTGAACTAACAATAAGTTTTTTAAAGTTTTCAAAAACCATGTTTTTTGGTATATAGTTTTATAATTACACACAGCTTTTTGTTGTTCAAAAATTAGTATATTCAACAACTAATACAGTGAATAGCTTCTAAATATAAAAGGTTGATGCATGTATTAACATTTCAGACTGGAAATTACTTTTCCATTACATTTTCCCAATACATTTTTCAAACTACACTCCGTGCCAACCTAACTTGGGTAAAAGCAAAGAGTAAAAAGGCAGAGGGAAAAGCGTGGTTGATTCGATAGTAGGAAACTTTTGTAAGATAATATTTACATACAAAATGACCTGAATACAATTTAACCAAAATACACTTTTCATTCGGATAAAATTGCCAAATTTTCTCAAATAATATTCAAATATTTTAGAATTTTTAAATGAAATTAATGTATTAAATGTTTAATTAATGTTTTAGACCTTAACATAACGTAACAAGGAAGTGTCCCCAAAGAGGGAAAGGCTATATACCATTATGTTTTAGACATCAAATGAAATTAATGATTTCTGGATGGATTCACAAATAATTTATGGAACTCTTTACATCCGCGGAAGGATCTTCTCCGTAGCATATTTATATTTACTCAACTTAAGTTGGCAAGGAGTGTAATTTATCCCTGTGATGGGTATAGAGATGACTTTTGAAGCACGAGTGAAACGTAAAAGTTTTCTGACAAAATTTACACCTATACGGCTTTTCCCCAGTATGTAGTCTCATATGAGCCGTGAGATTACACTTGTATTTAAAAGTTTTAGAGCAAACATTGCAAACAAACTCTTTTTGATAAGAGTGGTTTTTCAGATGGCTCTTCCAGTGTTGGGGGCTGGCAGTAACGTAGGAACATTGTGTGCAGCTGTGATTGGTGAAAGTGCTGGAAGCGAAATTCCAATCTGAAAATGAAATTATATTATTAATTTAATAAAAATTAATTTTCGGTTTGAATGGGTGGTGTAACTTGACAGGTATTTGGTTATTGATAAACATCTGTTAAAAGTATTCATTCTGTATTCATTCAGTACAGTACCCTATTGCTAATTATATGTTCAATTCAATAGCATTCAGTTATTTAACTCCTTTTCCAAAGATCAGCCTAAATTGAATAACTTATTATACAAATTTGATATTTTTTTTAACTTCAGATCTGCAGTTCTCATGTATCTCAGAAATTTAGTTTATCATTAAAAGTTTAACTATACGCAAGTGTAATTTTTTTCGACGAATTATATAAAAAATAATAATTGAAGTAACTCGAGTTTTTTAAAAAACAATGGTTTGAATAATTACAGACATAATTAAGGGTTTTAAAATATTTCATCCGGATCATTGTTATCACTCACCTAAAATTAAAAAAAAAAAGATATACAATTCATTTGAAGAAACATAGAAACCAATTCAACTTTCATTCACTTTAAAGAAAAATGGCACATAAGAAACTTATACATTTAAAAAGTCATGACTTGCCAGACTCTCTGCTACATTTTTTTTTTTAAATATATTGCATGTGTGCCAACATCAGCATTGCAATGTTTACCACAATTGTCCAACCACATTCAATTAGATAATCAGTCAAATAATATAATAGTTGAAACCCAATGACTTCAATACTTAAAAGGCATACATATTATAATATTTTGTAAAATAATGTACAAAAAGACACACATTACAAAATTGGTGATACATCACAAAGAAACAATAACAATAAATACTATAAAAAAGTTCTACATAGCAGTATTTAGACAGTACGGCCAATTAGCAACAATACAAATTGTATGTTTTAAACACATAACAGCTTCAGCAGTTGTTAAAACCTATAAAAAATATTTTCAATTTCATAACTTTTTTTATAATAAAGATACAATTGCCCGACTCAGAACAGAACATTATAAGGAATTGAAAATTCTTCAGGACAGGACATGGACTTATTATTACTGCAAGAACTGCCCAGAGACCCAACTCTCGCCAAAATATACCTTTGAATGCCCAGGTGTTACTACAGAGAGGTAGAAATTTACTGTACGGTAACCATTGGCGTACTTTCCTAAATCGCGCCAGGTTAGGTTAGGTTAGGTTTGAATTATCGTTGCACTAGAGCTACACGAGGGCTATTGGCGACGGGCGTCGTATTTTAGAACCACAGTCAAGTGACGAGCCAAAACCTGAATAGGCACCCAACGCAACCGTTAAGGGCGACATCGTACGCAGCGTTAGGACTTTGAAGGATATTTAATGTGCACTCCCTTACACGGGGTATTATTCGTCGGACATTTCTGGCTGCACGGGCCGTTTATAGGTCGGCAGCTATTTTGGCGATGCCCGGACCCGAACCTGGGACCTTCCGCATGCTAAGCGGGTCGAAATCGCGCCAGAAGTCCGTATTCTGGCGACTTTTGACGTCATGCTCTCTTCAAAACGATGACGTTTTATGGCAACCCTATCTAACCATTATGCGTTTTGGTCAGGTCAGACAGGTTGCCACCAAAAACTATTTATCGCCAAATCGGAAAATCGCACCAATGGTTACCGTACAGTAAAGGTGAACCATTATTACTGCAAGAACTGCCCAGAGACCCAACTCTCACCAAAATATACCTTTGAATGCCCAGGTGTTACTACAGAGATCCTGAAACTCTGGCTTGTTACCTGATAAAGATCTGCTGCAGGAGATCCGCTACAGTCCTGAGGCACTGAAGCAGGCGGCTGCGGTCCTTTGAACAGATCTTGAACTTTTGGTTCACCTTTACTTTACGGTAACCATTGGCGCGTTTTTTAGATTTGGCGATAAATAGTTTTTTGTGCCAACCTGTCTGACTTTGACCGAAACCCATAACGGTTAGATAGGGTTGCCGGAAAATGTCATCGTTGCGAAAAGAGCATGACGTCAAAAGTCGCCAGAATACGGAATTTTGGCGCGATTTCGGAAAGTTCGCCAATGCTTACCGTACAGTAAATTTCTACCGAACTTTTTACAAGCCATAGACACAACAACATCATCAATCAACTCCAAATTTTTGTGGGAAGTTAAACTCCAAAACAAAAACACATGTTGTAATAAAAAGAGTATTATATAAAAATTATTTAGATGAATTTGATTTTTAAATATGTAACGAAGGGAATATGTTCTAATAAATATTTTGTGTATCTAACTATCTTTACAAATCAATATTATATAACTGTTTGATTATATGAAATGTTACAGAATGATAGACAGTAAAAACTGACATAATGCAATTAGATGGATTGCCATTCTAGGTAATTTTATTTTAAATTCTGAAATCACAAAGCATCATTGTACGTAAATCACACAATTTTGGTTATTATTTCAAAAATTATTATTATCGAATCCGATTTAATCTTGTGTACTTAAAAATTATGAAAACCATTTCAGAATGAAAATACTAGATCAATCTAAAATTACGCAAGTAGAAAATTGATATTATACTATTAATAACCATTTAAATAGTTAACACAGAAATTTATTTGCTGACATTTTTTTCCCACAAATATAATATGACGATTTAAATGTTTCACAGATAAACAGGTGTAGCACTGACCCGGAATACTCAACGAACAGAATAAAAAAAAATAACGAACCCAATTCACTCAACCGTCCACATATAGATGAAATTTCTCCTGAATATTCAAATGTTTATTATTAAATTATCTACAATTAACGATTATTTTCAAGATGACACTTTTTTGAGAGGTAAGCGTATCAACATCAACAACAAACAGAACGAAAAAGAGCTAACGGTTTGCAGTTAACATTATTTACGTATCTACGTGTAAGAATGAATTTGGCTTTCTGTTGGTTGATAATAATCTTAACACTTGAGCTGTACCAACAACTTTGGAGACTTTTCAAAACTGCGATAAATTTTTTACAGTGACACCAGCTTTTAAAAAAAGTGCAATCAATAATTTAATCATAGTGGTAGTTTATTTTGCTCTTTTGCTCAGATGGTTATCCAAGAACTAAACGTTTTTTTTTTTATTTTATTGATCTGGCCAGAAAAGTGGAATTATTTAAATTGAGACTGAAAACGTAACGATGAGATAGCAAGGTCAACACCAATTCTAGCTGTAATAGCCAATGCTAGATAAAAACTATGCAATATATGTATTCTTTTTTTTTTTTAAAAATATTTAATCAACGGACTTTGGTTCGAAAACGTGGTAAAGAAACGTGGTCGACACCTGATCCAACAACCAAACGCAACTTTCAACAGACAAGGAGGTAATCATTACTTTGATCACGAACATATATAAGGTGCACCAGTTCCAAATATTTATCTTTTAAGTTTGGCAAACAGACGATCAAACAAACGTTGTTCGAAGTCAATCACAATACTCCCCATTCCCCAGCCCCAGTTTTAGTTTGAAATATTTCTCACTAGGTAGCAGCACGACAGCTTTCTTGTAGCGTAGCAGTCTCTTATAAAAATACATGGCATTATTTATTTGAAGAATTTATTTTGTTGACCAGCATTGATGATCGTTTGTTATAATATTCAATATGGCAGAATAAATGTGGCTTATAACATAATTATTTCCCCATTCGATTAACAAAAGCACCTTAGTTTGGTGACTCGCGGTTGATCGAACTCATTCGACCTTAACCCGACTCACTGGAGCACCCTTATCGCGGTTTGTAACACAAGGATATCATTTCCCGTAATTCTGTCTACACTTTGAAAAATTTAGTTTTTTTCTTTTGGTTATCTCTCACAGTTCATTACACGTTAGATACATTCTTAATAGGTTTATTTTTAAATAATAGTCTGGGGAAAAGAGGTTTAAAAAGTTTTTTCGATTCATCGTATCTAGTGAGTCAAGATTTTTTTCACGACAATTTTAATGATTTATTATTGAGGGTGAAATAATATAAAGGTTTTAAAGGTAAGTTATTTAATATTTTTCATGTGATAATATATCTAGAGTAAAATTACTTAAAAAATGCTATGAATAAAACATTATGAATAGGGCTGCTTTTTGGCGGACCAAGCCTTTTACGATTTTTTTTTTATTTTAGTAAATTAAAATTTTAATAATTCATAAAAGGCAGTTTTTTTAATAGCTGTTTTATGCATCTTGAGATATTTTTCGACTCAAATTTAATGCAAAATTGCTACTTCCAGTTTTATTTACTTAGAAAGAAGTTATTTTTTCTTTGTCTTTTTAATTTTTTTTTCTAATTCAGGTACTAACAACATGCAGCAAACCATCAATCACTTAGTTTCATTATTTCTAAAAAAATTCTTGCTTTGAATTATATTAGTAATCCGTTAAATGTAGATGGTTTTAACTTCAAGATAAAATAATTAACGACAGATATTTAGATTCTCTCCTATAGGAGATTAATTAATTCTCCTAGAAGACGTGAGAACCGATACAACTAGCTAAAGCATTCAAATTGAGAAAAACATTTTTTTATTTCTCTTTCTTCATAAATTTTATACAGTTCCTTTTTAATATATTTTGATCAATTCACCCCATTTCCGTAAAAACAAAATATTGAAGATCAAAATAGGAGACATGACAAATTTAAAACGGCGTGAAAAGCATTCAAATTGAGAAACACAAAATTTTTATTTCTGTTTCTTCATAAATTTTATACAGTTCCTTTAAAAATATTTTGATCAATTTACACCATTTTTTAGAAAATAAAATATTGAAGATCAAAAATAGAGAACATTAAAAAGGCGTGATATATCCACATGAAATCTTGTTCTGTTATTGCTGAAATCTCCTGATTAACTTTCATACGGAAAAAAAGTGAAGATAACTTCAATTTACTGAGTAATCTAACAAGCAAAAACAATTGCGCTTGATTTCATCAAAATAATGGTTCCTAATACTGCTACTAACTGTGTCTTGAACTGTCCCATAATATTTCCGGTATTCGGCAGAACCATTTTGCAGGTTTTTGAAACAAAAACCTAAGGAATGGCTCAACCGAATACCGAAAATATGGTTAAATAATTCACTACGCAAACATTGCTACAGCAACCCCTCGTTATATCGCGCTTCCCGGGAGACAAGAAAAAAAAACTGTGATAGAACGAGAGATTTGATAAATGTTATACTTTTGATGCATTTATGCTCTCAACATAGTTTTTTAAATGAAGCACAGTATGTATTTGAACGATAAAACTAAATCATATTAAATAATATAACTGCTCTAAAAACACATGAAATAAATTAGAAAAGACTTATTAGTTATATTAAAAATTACACATTATTGTATAGGTAATACTATACATATTTCGCTTATTTTCTAGTAAAACAATCCATTTGAAGTTAGCTGCTTCGATTCTTCTATCGTAAAACCCGTTTTTCGGAAAACATCAAATATCGAAAGTTTATTAAATATTTTTAGGAAAATTCATATAAAAAAAACGGGGAAAAATCGGGAGACATGATACAAGGCGCGATATATCCGAATGCGCGATGTACCGAGGCGCGATATATAGCGAGGGGTTACTGTACTTGGAACCAGGGCCTGCTCTAAGAAAACTCAGACTATATTCAAAACCGATTTTGGTGGCCCCTTTACGGAAAATGTTGTAAGATTTCCAGTAATGATAGTGCTATATGAACCATGTATCAAATTTTTGCTACAATTTGATTGTCTTACTTCTTACAACATCTTATAAACATCGATAAAAATAATCACATTTGGTCAATTTCTCAGTCAAAGTCGAGCAAAAAACATAGTGGAATATCAGATTAAAAAAAATTACTAATAGTTTGGGAATTTACAGCATTTCGTTTAATAGAACCTGAAATTTAGGGGCCTCTAAAATTTGAGGGGCCCTACACTCTTAAAACAAAAGAGTGAAATCCACTCCAGTTGGAGAAGTGCATTTTCGACACCCTAAAGGCATGCATATTTACTCAGACTGAGTTAAAATCACTCGTTTGGAGTGATCCTGTCGGAGGTTTAACACACAAAGGATCCACTCCAAAAGGAGAAGTGCATTTTCCAGTCTGGAGGAGTGAAATCCACTCAGACTGAGATAAATTCGGAGTGTTTGTTTTAAGAGTGTAGGCCCGGGCCTGACAGGCCTAATGGAAGAACAGGCCCTGCTTGGAACTGACATATTTTTTAGCAGTATATGCCCTGAATCTGTGCATATTTCAGGTTGCCAGCTTCAAAATGGAGTCTGTGGAACTTTCATACGATGTTTACAAAACAAATGAAACACTCACGGATCTTAGTCCAATAATTTTAACACACGGATTTTTCTGGAATAAGTACGTCTACAGAAATCTTGCAGAGGATTTATGCAACGCAACAAAAAGAAAGGCGAGTAATTTTGTACGTGTTTTTCTCCAATGACAAACCTGTCACAAATATTTGCTTAAGTGCAACTAATGATCGCTAAACTTACAAAGGCCAGAGAAGCTCTCCCAAACACGTGCGCGGATGAAAAGTTTGATGTCACTGTTCCAAGTACCTTTGTTCCAAAACTCTAGAAACCTAATCTCGAAACATGTTCAGAACCACTCGTTCACGGCTGACTATATTTTTAGTTTTAGGGTTCCGAGTGGTTCCAAACAGGTACTCGGAACAGTGACGAAATTTTTTTTTTTTGTCTACGCACGTGTTTGGAAGAGCTTTCTAGCTCTGGCACTATATTAGTTGAGTAGGCCTTGGCTCAAACAATACAGCTTCCAATAAATTTTGCTTGGACTGTTATAAATATGCTTTTTTACGAGAAATTTCGGACAGAAAAAAAGCTTAACAAACAATGCTTTAGATTTCTAATGGATTGAATATTTTTTTTAAAAGAACAGTCTACAGAGTTCGTAAAAAAAATTAATCTTACTGGCGATTATGAGTATAAAAAATTTGACCAAATTTTGTTTAACCCTATTCGCTGTACGAACTCAAACCTAGAAGAGTTAATAGTAGATTCAAAATAATAATGTTGTATCTTTCGATACTAGACTGAACTATTGTTAGATCAGGTGTAATTTCAGAGTGTTATTCCGGTATACTGTAAACAGCAAAATCAAACTGTAACTTAATTAATAATAAGATGCACTCTAAAAACGAACGAGCGATTTTAACTCAGTCTGAGTTAATTTCACTCCTCCAGTCTGGAAAATGCACTTCTCCCATAGGAGTGGATCCTTTGTGTGTTAAACCTCCGACAGGTTCACTCCAAACGAGTGATTTTAGCTCAGTCTGAGTTAATATTCACTCCTTTCCAGTGTCGAAAATGCACTTCTCCTACTTGAGTGGATTTCACTCTTTTGTTTTGAGAGTGTGAAGCTCCTTATTTGTCTCTAAACCATACCTTTCAAAAGAGTAAAAGACCAAATATAGGGTAGTATATAATTGGTTCGAATTTTTAATTTTCAGGTATTCTGTCTCGATTTGCGAAATCACGGCGAAAGTCCATCAGCTGAAAAATGTGACTCTTTCCTCATGGCGGCGGACGTAAAGCGATTCCTTGATGAAAATAACTTGCAAAAAGTAGTTTTCGTCAGCCACAGTTTTTCGTGTGCGATCGCCTACTTGATAGCACTTGAAAGGGTAAGCGCTATCGTCTTTATCAACTCCTGTTTAGATACTTATTAGATAATGATTAAGTAAGAAATGTCTCATTAAAATATTTAAAAGATAAATATTTGTAAAAATTTTTTTAATGAGGGTAAGAAGAATGGTTATGGTGCGGTCCTAAAAATTTGATAAAACTTTTGTTCCAACAGAAACAAAACGTTTTCATAACCGACAGCGTTACATCGATAAAAATTTTAATGCTTAAATTTGTAGCCAACTATGAAAAAAATGAACGGAGGACCATGTATACTTTGTCAAAGTCAATTTTCTCTAAATTTTTTGCCAGCAAACTGTTGTTTAATTCTATAATTTTTTAAAGATCCTTGTAACACTGAATAAATTTCTAATTTTAATATAATTTATTTTAAAATACAAATCAATGGAATACGTAAGATGGACCAGATAAAACTTCTTGACTTATTATACAGAACAAAACACTGTCTCTGATAGCCAATAGGCATGTGAAACAGCTTAACTAAAAATACAATTTATCAAATAAAATTATTTAAGAATGAATTTTATTTTTACCATGTTTTTAATGTTTTCATTTAACTACAACAAACATTATTTAATTCTTCAAAAGACATGATTCTTCCATTTAACTATGCAATAAGAAATATAAGTTTATCGAAAATCGTTTCGAAATTTTAATAATATTTATTTAAAAAAAGCGCGAGTTTAGTTTGGTGATTAAAAAATCGCCAGTGTGATGATTCCAAATAGAATCATTGTGACACGGCAGGATTTATAAATAGGCTAAGTAGGCTGTAGCCTAGAGCGGCGATTTTATTTTATTTTGGGAGGGGTGGCAAATTTGACGAAAAATTAAAGCGGCATCAGGCAAAACTAACACGTTACATTAATGCGTAAACCGCAAACTTATATATAGTTATAATAGGTGTCTGAGAGGGGATGTTTGATAATGGAAGCGGGGGAAGGAATAGCATCAGACGCCGAGCAAAAGAAAAGGCACAAATAAATTAGTTATTTCAAATCAGGGTTTTCGTAGCCTACAGGCGGCAATTCATTGAATCCGGCCCTGCATTGGGAGTTTAAGGGCTAAATTTATTTATCCATTTATTAGGTTGCTCGTCATGTCATGGCTTAGTAAAGTCATGACGTGCAATATAATAATGAAAATATAATAAGTCCTATATTGTGTGCTATATTGTACTCATAGATAACTAATCTTTATTTTACAGCCTTGTTCTGTGGAGAAGCTGGTGCTGGTCGACAACCCACCTTTCAGCGAATTCAGCGATCGTTTCATGAAGGACCATGTTCTTCCTCAAATGGAGATACAGAACAGGCTGCTGACGAGACTGGACCCTAAGATGAAGCTCCAAGACGCCAAGGCCAAGTTCTACGAGCTTTCTCAGTTTGGAACAAAAGGGGTAGGTTCAACAACATTTATAACTCAGGTAAGGTTAATCCTTGAAAAAAAAACTCAACAGCCCATAATGGGACCAAGGCATGCCGAGCCCAGTTTAGCTTTGTGACCAAAGACTCTGGGGTGTTTGGCGTTTGTAAATTTAAGAATACAAGATGCTGTCTGTCTTATCCCTTAGCATGTCTAACAATTTTCCGGCTTTGTCCAATAATTACCTCATAACTAAACATGTAGTATTCATTATACAATGGAATTTTTAAGCACAAACCATCCTTCATAAACACATCTAAGACTGAGCATTACAAAATTCAAGATCTTGTAGAAGAAAACAAAATTATGCACAATTTGGCATCTATTGAGCAGAAGTTTAAATCATGTTTCTTTTTTCAAACGCTTTGGGTTATTAATGTACATTTTGAGAAAAGTACAAATCTATTCCCGATAAATAATCAAAGCATTGCTGGATACGCAATTAATAAAATTTGGCCTGTTAGACGCAATAAATTATGATGCATAATGATTGTTGGGCCATGTCCAATAATTTCCCTTATCACCCTTCACTGTTTTAATTTAAACGAGTTGTGAAGTTAACTGGATGTGTCGTTTGAGCGGGAGCAAATCTTAACAAATGCAAAAAAAATTATGACCTTTTAATTTATAATAGTTATTTATGCAACAAGTGTGAAAAGTAACGCTTTTTAAAACTAGTGGATTTTATTTCACGAGCGAGGTACGAGCGAGTGAAATAAAGACACGTGTTTTAAAAAGTTTACTTTTCGCACGTGTTTCATACACTATTTTTTATAATTGCGTGAAAAAATCAAATCTCATTGGTTCAAAAATAATCCACGTGCTAATTAGACTAAAATGAGTTCGGAGCTTCCAGGAGAGATGTCAAAGAAAACAACCAATGAACTCGCAGTTCGGAGCGCGTGATGATATAAAAACCAATAAGGTGTTTCAACATTTTGTCAAAGAAAGCAACCAATAAACTCGCAGTTCGAAGGGCGTGACTAAAGAAATATTCCCATCGCGAGAAAAAAATTTCATTGATTCAAAAATAATTCACGCTCATAATATTTTTAAATGAAGAAGATCGATAAATCTTTGGATGTTATGAGTATTATCAAATCGAAATTTTACTTGAAATGTTGGCATCTAATGAAAAGAGTGACACAAAGTACTTTGTTGCACTGCTTTTGGGTGAAAAAAAGTAATTTTGTATCACTGTTTCTAAAAAGTATAACTTTACGCACGCGTCTGATATTGAAATGATAATGTAAAAGTCCGATTTTTTTCACGCAATTATAAAATAGATATTTATGCAACTAGTGCGAAAAGTAATGCTTTTTAAAACAAGTGGATTTTATTTCACGAGCGAGGTACGAGCGAGTGAAATAAAGACACGTGTTTTTAAAAGTTTACTTTTCGCACGTGTTTCATACACTATTTTTTATAATTGCGTGAAAAAAATCAAATCTCATTGGTTCAAAAATAATTCACGTGCTAATTAGACTAAAATAGACTAAAAGATGTCAAGGAAAACAACCAATGATCTCGCAGTTCGGAGCGCGTGACGCTATAAAAAACCAATGAGCGTGTTTCAACATTTTGTCAAAGAAAGCAACCAATGAACTTGCAGTTCGAAGGGCGTGACTTAAGAAATATTCCTATCGCGAGAAAAAAAATTCATTGATTCAAAAATAATTCACGCGCATAATATTTTTAAATACAGCAGATCGATACATCTTTGGATTTTATGAGTATTATCAAATCGAAATTTTACTTGAAATGTTGGCATCTTATAAAAAGAGTGCGACAAAGTCTTTTTTTCACTGCCTTTGGGTGAAAAAAAGTACTTTTTTTCACTGTTTCAAAAAGTCTAGCTTTGTGCACGCGTCTGATATTGAAATTATAATGTAAAAGTCGGCTTTTTTTCACGCAATTATAAAAAATAATTTTTAGCATATCTTTAACTTTTTTGTTCACATTATTTGGTTGTATGCTTGACAATTATTTATTTTTTTACATAATCTAAAGAAAAAACTTGTATTTTTCAGCAAGAAATCTTCTACAGGAAAGCTGCCTACGATTTGACAAAAGAGAATGGCAAATTTAAGTGGAAAATAAACATGGAGTATCTGATGGACCTTTACCGAAAGAGGATGTTCAGTCCAGAGAGTAGAGGATCCTCCAATCATGAAATACTCATTGTTCGATGTGCTAATTCTGGAATAGTGACGTAAGTATATTTCCAAATGATATTAATGTTAGCTAAGCACACCTGATTAAGACCGATGTCAATGAATGGGATACGTTTATAAGAAATACAGAATGCCTTATCAAAGTATCTTTTTTTAACCTCTAAGACCACAGAAAAATTCTACACGTATATTCTCTTATAATTTAAACATACTTTTCATACAAATGTATCCTAAAAAGTGTGTTTTGCAAGGAATTTTTTTAAAAACTATGTTTAATAGTTACTGAGAGACACGTCTTAAGCTCTAAAAATACACAATTTTTTTGCTATAAATGCAAAAAAAAAAAGAGACCGTATCACTTATTTGCTGCAAAACGCCTTTAAAATATACTACTAAAAGACGTTTTTGAAAAGTTTGAATTTTTTTATTTGTTTTAAGAACCCTAATTTTGTATTGACCCTTGTTCACCTTCATTTTTTATGGAAATGACTCATACCTGTAATCAAAGTCTAAAAACTGATATTTGGATCTTCTTCTATTGGGACCAGGTCAATTTCGGAACTAATTAACCGTGTTAATAGTTTGTGGGGAGGTTTTAAAAAATTTCCCCAAATGGGGATGGTTGGTCACAAGAGTTTAAATGACGTATAGTCACTATTTAAATTTTATTTTATTTACCAAAACCAAATAAAGCTGGAAAAGTAGGCAAATTTGAATTTTATTTTCCGTCTAAAAAATTATTGACCGAGAAAGCAGAAATTAAACTGTAAATACTACCAATAGCAGGTAGAGGGTTAATATTTATTTATAGATGTCATGATATAAATATAATTACTAATATGAGCACGTAATATTTATTTTATATAACTTATTACTACTCTTAATAATCAACCTTGTTTATAACGGTACTCGTTTATAAAACATCGCAATCCTTGAATGACGTATAACTTTTTTTATATAAAAGGAAATAGTAAAAAATCACCATACATTAAAATTTTTCCCATAGCTTTTTGATAATTTCTTCTTTGTCCAAGTTCAAACATTGCGTGTATGACGTGTTTCTTTTTTAATCACACCAGCTATAACAAGTAAATTTACACTCTTAAAACAAGCGAGTGAATTTAATTCAGTCTGAGTTAATTTTCACTCTTTTCAGTGTCGAACATGCACTTCTCTCATATGAGTGAATTTCACTCTTTTGTTTAGTTGAAACTCCGACAGGATCACTCCAAACGAGTGATTTTATCTCAGTCTGAGTTAATTTTCACTCCT
Source organism: Hylyphantes graminicola (assembly GCA_023701765.1). Lineage (NCBI taxonomy): Eukaryota > Metazoa > Arthropoda > Arachnida > Araneae > Linyphiidae > Hylyphantes > Hylyphantes graminicola. The sequence goes on along the minus strand of CM043117.1, from coordinate 17,265,793 downwards.
TTCCAATGTCTAAAATGCACTTCTCTCATATGAGTGGATTTCACTCTTTTGTTTTAAGAGTGTATAACTTGCGTTTTGACGCTATAACTTTGTTGTATTAATATTATTCTATAATTTAAGTGTTTCAAAGTGATTAAGTTAGTTTCTAAGTGACTTGCTTTTTTCTTTAATTTATAGAGACTCCAAATTCCAAGAAGTTCTCGAACATAACCCGAGAGCCCGACTAGAGACCATTGAAGGGACTACCCACCTGCTAATGTTTGAGAAGACTCAAGAATTTGTTGATATCGTGAAAGATTTCCTCAATGTGTAGTTTTTAAAAAATGATACACATAAATATAATGTAAATGTATAATGTAATTCGTAAAATGAGGCATGATGTTCTATAGATCGATATTAGTACAGATCCTTTTGGTGGAACTTTGGGTTGCCGGGGTGGGGCTCACATGCAAGAGGTACCGAGATCGAAACCGGACGGTCACTTCATACCCCTTTACGGTCTACCGAAGGCGAATAACTAAATAAATCGCTCTAAACTATTGATATTATGGCGACTTCTATTTGTCTAAAGATCAAATACTAATATTCTAAAAATTATTAACTTTTTTTTAAAAAAGTTATCTAAGTAAAATATACTGACAAGTTGAAGAGCTTAGTGGAAGAACGTGCTAAGGGATAAAAAGTTGAAAACGAGGAAATGAGCTTTAAAGTTAAAAGTTTGCACTCGGATCTGTTCGGTATTTTCAACCGTAAAAAATACATATTAAACACAAAGTTAAAAAAAAAGATGAAGCTTTTTATAGTTAAAATAGTTAGGAACACGGTCTTTGACACAAAAATGAGGGGTATAGAATCAAAAGTTACTAAATCCCAAAAGTAAAAATATGGGAAATCGCAAAAAAAATTGTTTTTAATACCCTACTATTGTATAGACATAGAGTAAAGGTGAATACATGTAATTTTGTATTAATTTACATGAATTCACCTTTATTCTATACAATAGTAAGGTATTAAAAACAGTTTTTTGCGATTTCCCCTATTTTTGCTTTTTGGATTTAGTGACCCTTTTGATTCTATACCCCTCCAAATCTCAATTTTTCCAAAAATGTCAGTTAGCATGTTCTTCCACTAAGCTCTTAAATTATAATAAAATTCGACAAACGCATTGATACACAAATAAATTCTTAATATTGTATTACTTTGAGATTGTTGTTTTGAAAACATAGCAAGTTGTGGGCTTCTCATCCACACAAACATTTACGTATCTTGAATATCCATAAATATGATTTTCGAAACGTTCCGGTTTTCTATTAAACATCCATTACATATCTCTCGATAAAATCGAATCTTTGAATATCTATGATGACTTTTATGGCCCTTTGCCCTTTTCAAAAAGTACAAATTTGAACGATTCTTTTTAACCCCCCCCCCCCCCCCCCAAACCAAAATATTTACGAAAAATACTTGCTCCTTGCATTTATTTTGCTGAATAAAAAAAAAAATCCAAATTAAAATCACTTAAATAAGCGGTTATCGCCATAAAGATGGAAGCAATGCAAAGCACTAATGCTGCGAACTTTTCTGATAATTGTTAAAAATATTTTTAAAAAAAGGTTAATAATATATTAAATAACGGTTAATAATATATTATAATTTCATGCATTAATTATTCAAAAGTAATTATTTGATGTGTATTTATCGCCCCTCTCCACCCTTCGTGTGACCCGCAAAATCACCAAAATTTCTTAAAAACAAACATTACGGCACATTTTTTTAAAGAAGGTTGCCGACTACTAAGACATTCATGTTTTTTATATGGTAAAGGTAGAGGTCTATTTTCATTAGAAGACTTAAGAAAATAATAAAAAAAATACACACTCTCGAAAATAAAAACATCAAAATATAACTGTTGATAAACTTTAATTAACAAATACTAAACCAAACTAAATCTTTGTAATCTCAACACATCTACCACTTGAAGTAAGTGTTAAGTGGTATATGGTGTTTTATCATTATTAAACGGCCTGTGCTGTTGGCCTGAGCAGTACGTCGTGTATGTCTACGTGCGGTGGTGAACGTAGTACGTACAGTACGCCTTCGGCTATGTCTTCGGGTTGCAGACATTTGAAGGATTGGTACATGGAGCTCGCCTGTGGATTATCAGAAAAGCAGCGGGGGACGAACTCGGTTTCAGTCAGTCCAGGACTGAGGCACTGTAAAAGAAATACATTTTTGTAACATATTATAATAAAGTAATTAGTAAATTAAGCTTTAGAATTGAATCCACAAGGCAAAAGAAAGAGATAAGGCAAAAACAACGTGGCATAGAACAATCAACAAGGAAGTAAAAGAACTTAACAAGTCATGGGGAGAGATTAAGACCGTTGCTGCCAGCAGGGTGAGGTGGCAGACCATGACGGAGGCCCTATGCTTCATGTGGGAGTGAAAGAGGTGTGTAAGTAAGAAATAATCTGAATGGTTTGATTGACATCATACAGGGTGGCTGAAATGAAAGTGGCCCGGTATGGAGCTACGAATGCAATATAGATGCTTGGCTAGAGGAATTGAAGCCGCGTTTAGTCGATATACAATAACGTACAGTCGTGCAGTCAATAATATAAATTATTTCAAAGTATATCCCCAAACAGAAAGCTTCAGAGTTTTATATAGAGACTGAACCTGGCAACAGCACCATGGACCAACACGGAGACAATATAGGGTGGCATGTGGGGTCCGATGGCCGAGTGGTTTGGATCGCAGGCCATAACGCTAGCAGTCCGCACGCTCTAACGGATGCGGGTTCGATTTTTCCGACTTAGCTCTGCGTGTACTTCCTTTCTCAGCACCAAAATTATAAATTAACTAGCACTTTTGCCACTCTATTCGGGCTCCGTAGTGAGCCATGGTTGCCGATGGCAGCTCAGTGCGAGTCGTTCCTCTGCTCTACTATAGAATTCTATGACTTCGAATTCTTAAACTTTAGATAAACTTAAAAATGATGAACTGCATACTTTTGCCTTAAAGATAATCGGAAGTAAAGATTAGAAGTCAATAATCTCTATATCAATACACATTCTCTTTGTCGACTCATTTACAACGGTTGGCAAGAACTAATTCACTAGATAGAGATACTAATTCACTTAGACAAATTTTTTTTAAAAAACTTCACACCAGCGTTTTATTTGGTAAGGCAGGTGTTAATGAAAAGTACAGGGGAAATACCCATTGATTGACTAGGAATCTTCGCGTACTAACGTGGGAATAGTGTCTAACGAGAATCACGTTTGCCCCCCGTGAGAGAAGAACAAAATGACCGAATGTGAGAAACCGGTTTCCAAACACTCTTAAAACAAACGAGCGATTTTAACTCAGTCTGAGTTAATTTTCACTCTTTCCAGTGCCGAAAATGCATGTCTCCTATAGGAGTGGATTTCACTCGTTTTAGTTAAACTTCCGACTGGATCTCCACCACAGTCCCTAAGCTTTGAAAGTTGAACTGCGGACAAGTGGCGCAGACGACACCAGAGCTTTCAAATAATGAAAATTCGAGCTATTTGAAAATACAAAGTTAGGTGTTGTAAAGAATTAGGTGTATGTAAGTTGTATCAAATTATTTTCTTCTAATAAATATTATTCGTACACTCTTAAAACAAACGATAATTTTTAACTCAGTCTGAGTTAATTGTCACTCCTTTCCAGTGTCGAAAATGCACTTCTCCTATAGGAGTGGATTTCACTCTTTTGTTTTAAGAGTGCAGATAGTTTAAGCGCTATTCATCGCCTAAGAGGTCTGATACGGACAAATGTATTACCGATTAATGGGTTTTCCCCTGGACACTAGATTTGTTAGGTTAGGTTTGAATTATCGTCGCACTAGAGCTAGACGAGGGCTATTGGTGACGGGCGTCATATTTTAGAACCACAGTCAAGTGACGAGCCGGCACCTGAATAGGGACTTTAGATTTGTCAATGTGAAACATAGATTTTACTCACTGCAACTCTAATACCGCTCTTTTCCTCTCTAAGCTCTCTTCGTAGGCCTTCAGCTAATGATTTCAGCATGCATTTGGTGGCAACGTACATGTGAAGGCCTCCGCTTGGCATACGGTGGCCTGACATGCTAAGAAGTAAAACATGTCTTAATAAATTGTACAACAAAAGGTTTTCAAATTTTATAAGTATTTAACAAAATTTACATCCAAATTTTTACAAACATTTAGAAATAAACTAATTTTAGAGTGGTTGTTACCTTCCGATCTGTATGATTTGTCCGTCATCTATGTTATTTTCCCTCATTAACTTTACAGCTTCTCTGGTGCAAATGCAAAGAGCCATGATGTTCACCTGAAAGTACTGAAATATCAAAGTTAGAAAAATTTTCATGTTTCTTTATAATGAATGATAAAAATAATTTAGGCAAAATAATCCGACACATTAAGACTTGCGTTCTTTTCACGTTCATTGTATTATGCAATGAAGATGAAAAGAATTGAAGAGTACAGGGGAAGAACCGCTTGATTAATTTTAGAGTCGTTCCGTAATTGTTTCTGCTTGGCGGACATTGGCGACAGGAAACCGGTTTTTCTTTTGGTTCTTCTTTCGCGGTACAAACGTGTGACTCGTATCCACTGATCGTGAGGATTGCCGCAAAAGAAAAACAAAGCGAGTAACCGGTTTCTATACGCCAGTTTAGGCGATTTCACGCTATAATCCCTAAAGAGGCTATTAAAGAAAGCCTTCTACGAAATAAAAATGTTCTTCCCATGTACTCTTCAATCGGTCTTTGTGACATAGCCAAAGTTATCACGATTCTGTCTACGTTAGTCGGCCCAATATACGACTCCATTTCAGATAAACCTTTAGGTTTTTTTTTTATTTTGGATTATTAAAACCTAAAAAAAAAAGATCTTACGTCAATCATGTTTCTCCACAACTGTGTAGCATTCTCCTCAGTAGACAGAAGTTTTGCATTGTGGCTGAGACCAGCGTTGTTGATGCACACGTCGATACGCCCAAAACGAGAACGGATCTCTGAAAACAATTTCAAGATGTCTTCTTCGCGAGATAGGTCACACCTGAAAGAATACTGCAAATGTATTACACTCCGTGCCAACCTAACTTGTGTAAAAGCAAACAGTAAAAAGGCGTGGGGAAAAAGCGTGATTTGTCCGTTAGTTAGAGACTCTTGTAACGTAATATTTACATACAATATGATCCTAATACTATTTAACCGAAATACACTTTTCATTCATATAAAATTGAGAAATTTTCCCATATAATATTCAAATCTGTTAGACCTTAAATGAAATTAATGTCTTAAACATGTTTTCTGGATTTATTCACAAATAATTTGCGGAACTCTTTACACCCTGCGGAAGGATCTTCTCCATAGCATATTTCTATTTATCCAACTTAGGTTGACAAGGAGTGTAGTTTTGGAATCAAGAATCACAACTTCCGTAGAAGTACTGCTTTGCCACGTTAGCCCTTTTTTTTCCAGGTATGGAAATCAACTTAATATTGAAATGATGAAACAGATTTGAAACGAAACTGCTATCTAGTTATTTAGTTATATATTTTTGAAGTGTTAAATGGCCAAAAATATGCAGCATATGGCGACACCATTTTGAAACTTTATCAATTAGTAATTAAATAACAGGATGTTATTTTCTTTTAGATTTTGTTTTAAATTGATGCTATGATGCTTCCCATACCTGGTGAAAATTGGTTAACATGGTAAAGCAATTCTTTTGCGAACGTTGCGATTTCAAAACTAATGCATTAGCTTTATGGGGCTGGCAGTCCTTCTTAATGTACACTCTTATAACAAAAGAGTGAAATCCACTCCAGTAGGAGAAGTGCAGTTTCGACACTGGAAACAAGTGAATATTAACTCAGACTGAGTTAAAATCACTCGTTTGGAATGATCCTGTCGGAGGTTTAACACACAAAGGATCCACTCCTCTAGGAGAAGTGCATTTTCTAGACTGGAGGAGTGAAAATTAACTCGGAATGAGTTAAAATCGCTCGTTTGTTTTAAGACTGTATGTCCTAAGGTTATGTTGAATTCGGTTCTGGACATAAACCGGAGAGCCGAAATGCCCACAAGCCAGAAAACCCGACAGGACACTAACCCGGCTGGGCCGAAATTCCAACAGGGTAGAAATCCTGAAAAATTAATAAATTAATGCCGTTATGTTTAATTAAGGGCAATTTAATTATTTTTGCGTTAAAATTTTTGAATATTTTGCAGTCGGGATTATGTACAAGAACCGGCTGAATTATCGTCACACTAGAGCTACACAAGGGCTATTGGTGACGATCGTTATAATTTAAAACCACAATCAAGTGACAAAGCGTGCACCTGAGAAATCACCCAACGCAACTTTTTTTTAAGTGCGACATCGTATGCAGCGTCGAATCATATTTACATGAACTCCCTCTACACGGAGTATGGGTCGGCAGTTATTTGCGAAATGTCCGGGCCTGAACCTGGGACCTTTCGCATGACAAGCGTATTATCGACTGGATACTTATTAGAACTCGATCTCGTGTTACGATTTTGTGTTCCCATAGTAATAAAATTGGGATAACTTTTGTTAATTATGATTTCGGACTGCAAGCATTTTAAATAACTGGACTATTTGTGACTTCAAAAACCAGCACGGATTTTGGAAGTTGAATTTTGAGGCACGCGAAATGTCGTCACTCTTCGGAATTATTGGTTTTGTAATGAAAAGAGGTCGAGCAGAATTTCTAACCCGAATGATAGTCTGTGGCTGAATCCATGGTATGAAACATCAAACCCTCCTTCATTGGAGGCTTTCCGAAACCCCCATCCCCCAATGAACCATGCAATTCATGTTCTGTCTGGGAGGAAATCCCCCAAGAGGGAATAGACTGCTGAGTTTTTTCCCTTCAATCCATGGATTCTATGGCTCATTTGAACGCGCCTTTTCCCCCCTAATGGATGGTTTGGTATTCCATGGGTTCGACGTCTCATGTAAACGAGGCTTAAGTTAATTTAAAATCTACATACTTACTTTATACCAATGAGCGATCCACCAGCTTCATTTTGCACGATCGTCGGTATCCGTTGCGCCTCCCTCGCACATCCAACTACGTGCATTCCGTTGGCGGCCAACGTCTGGCAAACCTGCGCCCCGATTCCAGCGGACGCCCCTGTCACCAAGACAACGCGACCTTTCCAGCGATCCATTTTAACCTGTAATGGGAATGTTTCAGATGACGTAGCGCTCTTGTTTTCATCTTTTATCCGTAATGGATTTCATTGGTTGCTTCGGTTTCACTCTCAAAATGACCGATATAAACGAAAAGAATTTTTTTCCAAAGCGAGCTTTCTTTAACAAATGTTTTGGACACCTGTTTCAACAACAAATGTTTGGACCCAGCAAGGAGTTGGTATTTAAGAAATATAATAAGATAAATAGTCTTAGAAAACTAATTTTCGATTACTAAAACGCAAGTATAGGGGAGCCTGGGTACGGTTGTGACAATCGCCATATTAGCGAAACCATAAGGAATACCGGGTTGGGTGTAAGGGGTAAGGTACAGCTTGAATACCTGAATATGTGCCACAGTATACCATCAGTCATCGCACAACATTAACCCTACCAGAGGCCTCTATAACTTTTTGACTGCCGAAAGTAAGTACTTTTATTCCATTTCTTTTCATAACTGTTGTTATATGCGTACAGATAGAGCAATGAATTTTTTCCTCGTTATAATTTAGACATTAATAATGAAATACCAGGGATTACTTTGAGTGAATATTATTTTGTATTGTCATGGCGATTGTTTTTTTTTTTTGCAAAAGAGGGAGCTGGGTACGGTTGTGACAACACAGTAAAATGTATTTATTTTTCTTTTAGATGCCTATAAAACGCCTGAGGAAGGCAGAAAGGACACAGTGTGACCTTAGGAAATATACAGAAGCTTTTATAAAAGTGAAACGCGGGATTTTATTGCGAAGAGCTGTGAAAAATCACCAAATTAATCGTATGTCTTTGTTACGATACATTTGTATCGATACAAGCTTCAAATGTGCAATATTTTTATGACAATATGCAAATTGTTATGTACATACACACCTATGAGCCACAGGATATATACATTGTTGACGAAGCTAGTGACAGATTATTTTTCATTGGCTAGCACGATCCGTTAATAGAACTGCTATATCGGTTTATAGAATTGTTTGAACTCATTCACCCAACAATTTGCTTGCAACAATGGTTCAAGTTATTTGGGTAGTTACTGCATGCAGTCTACATGCCAACGGCAGATATACAGAGAGCGGTAGATCTAGTTATGTATAACAGAAGCTTAAATATGATATTTTACATTTTTAACATGTAAATTAGTAATTCAAATAAAACTGAGGACCAGTTACGGCACAAACAGAATAATCAAACGCATTTTAAGTGTAGAAAATAAACTCACCTAATTAAAATTCTTACCTTTGTAAGATTATTCGTTTACGAAACCGCAAGACAGGGTGTTTCCTTGAAGAAGGAAATATAATTTGTTATCATAAACTTCAAATAAGTAGAAGAAGAAATGCGCTAAGTCACAATGATAAGACATCGATATCAACAACACAATGATTCCGTTTCACCAAAGTTTTACGTAATTACAAGGCTGATGTATAGAGGGCGTCTTACAGGAGTTTCTGGTTTTTAATATTCGATTGCTGTTGGCTTGAAACCATTGCATTTATTCGTAATTAGTTTTTTGAGTGCTGTGTTGTAAATAAAGATTGTTGTGTGTGTCCTAAATTATCACATCCGTCGCTCTAGTGCGACGATAATTCAAACTAAACTAAATTAAAAATGTGTTGTGGTCAAACTTCAAACTTGTGGTCATTCAAACTAAACTAAAAGAAGATTTGCGAATGTATATGTGACTATTCAAATTAAATAGAAATAGCGTAAGTCATGAGAGCGAACATATTTGTTTAACAACGTCTGCCAATGCTAGTTGCATTGCTTAGGGTTACAAAAGTCAAGCAATGCTAGTTGCATTCAAAAATTTTAATTGCATTGCTGAAATATAGGATCATAATCAAGACAGCTGAAAGCGCCGGCATGCGAAATGCCGACAGGATATAATCCAACAAGGAAATGAGGCAGAAAGGAACGAAATTTTAATAGGGTCGAAGTCTCGACAAATCAATAAGTTAATGCTGTTATGCTTAATTAAGTGCAATTGTATTGTCGTGTAAAACTGAAGGGATTTGAAACCTTTTGTCTGCAGAATAAAACTGCAGTTTTTTGCAGTTTTTCTGGATGCAAGAAAACTGCAGTTTTTTCTGCAGACCTAGTGTTTCAAATCCCTTAAGCCTTTTTTGAAACTTTTGTAAAGCAATTGTGTTGAATATATTGAATGGGAGGCAGAAAAACTGCAGCCTTATTGCAGATTTTTGCTGCAAGAAAACTGCAGACCTAGTGTTTCAAATCCCTTCAGTTTTGAAGTTTTTGTGAAGCAATTGTGCAGAATATTTTGGAAGGGTCATCTTTACTACAATACTTTGGACTCTCCTCACAACGTTACAGCAATGTTTTACACTGTCATACATAATAAAGAATATCGAAAACAAAATCATGGAAATAATTTATTTGTATAAAATTCATAAAAAAAATACGATGGCTGTTTTCATTAAAAATAAATATTATGTACAGGAAGATTAATTATTCATTAGAAAGAAATTGTAATAGAGCTTCTGTAAATTCTTGAGGAAAATCTGTGTGCACAAGATGAGCTGCATTTTCGATTCCAACAAGTTCGGCTTTCGGAAAGAATTTTTTGATGTTTTCTTCGTCTGATCCCCTGAAAAGAAGAAAATTCCTAATTAATAATGCAACGAACGCTCGTATTGCACCATGAAGAGGGCGCCACCATTTCGCTCGTACTGCACCATGAAGAAGGCGGCTGCACCATTTCACTCGTATTGCACCTTGAAGAGGGCGCCACGTGCGTACTGCACCATGAAGAGGGCACCACCATTTTGCTCGTACTGCACCATGAAGAGGGCGCCACAATTTCGCTCGTACTGCACTATGAGGAAGGCTCCACCATTTCACTCGTATTGCACCATGAAGAGGGCGCCACTTGCTTACTGCACCATGAAGAGGGCACCACCATTTTGCTCGTACTGCACCATGAAGAGGGCGCCACCATTTCGCTTGTATAGCAGCGTGAAGAGGGCGCCACCATTTCGCTCGTATTGCACCATGAAGAAGGCGCTGCCATTTCGCTCGTATTGCACCATGAAGAAGGCGCTGCCATTTCGCTCGTACTGCACCATAAAAAGGGCACCACTATTTAGATCATACTGCACCATGAGGAGCCAGGACGTCGCTCGCACTGCACCATGAAGAGGGCGCCACTATTTGGGCATCAACGTTTTGTCCAATTGGTGTGTGCGTCATAGAGAGGATGAGACATTTGGACGGTAAACATGTTCTTACCTTATTCTATGTTATCCAATTCGGCGTTCAGCCTAAAGGTTGTGTCTTTTGATAGGTTTTATTTTGTGATGTTTTGCTGGTTGGACTTTTTATAAATTGAAGTATTTGTCCCCGAGAATAGTATCTTTACTACGATACTTAAGTATTACCACACAGGCTTCACAATAATAAAATATCCAATCTATGTTGATATATTGAAAATGCACAATATAACTTTCTTTTAGCGTCATTCAAAGGACTATGGATGTTTTGACGTTAAGAGAGTGAGCAACGTTATAAACAAGGTTAAAATTTGAAGTATAGGAAATCATGTAAAATGCATTTTATCTGGTCATGTTTTAAAATTAAAGTTGTAAAATGACATCTATTGAATAAATTTTAACCCTTTAATTAGTAGTTTAGTTTCTTCTTCTCCGGTCATTGTTTAGGTTTGAAATAAATTTCAAATTTAGAGACTTTTCACTGCATCTTTTTGAGAATAGAATAAAATTTAAATAGTAAAAAGTTTTTTTTCTTTACAAAGTGGCTTTTAATAGAACGGGGCCCCCAGACCTAACTCCTTATTTAAAGGATGAAATGTATCGGATTAGGTTCGGTTTTCAATTACTTTTAGTGTATGCATACCCGCTAGGAGTGGACCGACGGCCATTTTACAGGTGTCGGAAAATGCCGTGGAGTGGCGCTTATATTGAAGGGCTGAGGCGCCTGCGCCAAATAGATTAGTGACTATAAAAAGAAGCTCCTTTCCCAACGTATAAGAAACTTTGTTAGTCGAGTGTAGCTTAGAACACTACAACAGGTAAATGGTGTAAAATGTAAGTAAATTATAAGTTAACTTAAGTAATTTTTTTTGAAGGCTGATTTTTACGTATGTTTCAGAAAATATTGTTAAAAGTAAATAATAAATTAGCCAGACACTTTCCGTCGGTCGAAGCTTTTTCTAAACGCTTTAAATGCCCCTGTCAAGTTCAGACTTTGTTCAGCGCATCTTGTGGCGCGATATGGCGCTACGTATTTTCTAAGTAAACAAAAAATTATTTAAATCGAAATGAAAATCTTTCTTCGTTTTTATTGATTATCGACTAAGCTTTATTTCTGTCACCATAAAAGTAACAAACAAGTACAGACCGTCCAAAAAATTTAAAAAAAAAAACGTCGATATATTGTTATTTCATTTTAAATAAATTTTGTATAGTTAAAAGCGTCTGGAAAAAATTCCGGCCGACGGAAAGTGTTTGGCAAACTTATTATTAACTTTTAACATTATTTTCTAAAACATACGTAAAAATCAGCCTTCAAAAAATGACTTAATTTAACTTATAATTTACCTTTTTTTGCACCCGATACCTGTAAATTGGCCGTCGGTCCACTCTAGTGGGTATGCAAAGTGCATACACTAAAAGTAAATGAAAACCGGACCTAATCCGACACATTTCATTCTTTAAAAAATGACTTAGGTCTGGGGGCCCTGGGCTCTCGGTTTATAAAGAAATGCATTCTTAGACATAATGAAATTCTTAAGGAACATTGGTAAATTAAAAGTGAATCTTTGCAACTTGCATACATAAACATTCATAGTCATCAACAAATTCAGGGTACTTCTCTAAGTGTTTTAAATTTCTACACTCTTAAAACGAACGAGCCATTTTAACTCAGTCTGAGTTAATTTCACTCCTCCAGTCTGGAAAATGCACTTACCCGGAAGGAGTGGATTCCTTGTGTGTTAAGCCTCCGACAGGATCACTCCAAACGAGTTATTTTAACTCAGTCTGAGTTAATATTCAATCCTTTCCAGTGTCGAAAATGCACTTCTCCAACTGAAGTGGATTTCACTCTTTTGTTTTAAGAGTGTATTGGAATATGGAATATACTTATCATTAAATAATTAAATGTATAAAACTTTAGTCTTACACTTGGAATGGGGATTTTACTCCATATATAAAACAAGTTGGTCCGTGATATACCCCTGAAGCTTCCGGATGTTCCGTTTTGGCTTTTTCGATAGACTTTACGATGGCGGGGACATTGCACCTGAACGTATACCCTCCGTTGTCTGTTGGTTTGAGCTTGCCTTCGTAGTGCTCTTTTGTTGGTTTAGTGATAACTTTTTTCTGAAAAATTCATAAAGAAAAATGAAAATATGACAAATGACGGTGAATGCTCCCTCTAGAAGGGAAGAGCATAGGCTTTATTACCCGTTACCCCGCTCGCCAGAAGTGACACAGTCACAAGAGGCACAGAAAGATAGGACGGCACAAACGCATAGACAAATGACAACATTTATTGACAAACACAAACACCCATGCCTTTCCGGGATTTGAACCCAAACCCAGATGCTCCAAAGGCTAGCTCCTTAACCGTTGTGCTGCCTGGTCGGCCATTAAGAAAATATACTTATATTAAATGTGAAATGCTTGTTTCAAAAAAAGTTTGAGCTTGCTTTCGTAAAACTCTTTAGTTGGTTTAGTGATCACTTTTTTCTTGAAAATTCATAACAAAAATATATTAAAATTAACTGTGAAATACTTATTCTTTTAAAATAAAATGGTTTGAGCTTATTGCCTTCGTAAAGATCTATGCTTATTTAAGTGATTCCTTTTTTCCTAGACCACATTTGGATAAAACAATCAAATGCAGAATTGAATTCCTTATTTGAAGGACGTTCAAACGAGATACCGAAAAAAAAACTAAATTATTTTGTTTAAGGTTAAACAGTTTTGAAACAACTGAAATAAGGTTCAAAAAATCTAGATCAATCATGATTTATAATTCCTTTCTGTCTCTCCTATTTATTTCTAATCGTGATAACTTTTACTTATGTGATTAATCAACAATAAAATTTTGCTTTGTACTAAAATAAATAATTATCGAAGAGTAAAATGAATGCAATTAAAAACTTTGTTTGAAATATGGTGTCGTTTAAAAAGTGTTTGGTTTTTAAAAGATTTTCTTATATATACAAGATTTTGAAACAGCGAAATGGCACAAAAATTGTAAAACGCAGCAGAATTCCACTGGAGAAGCTAGGAGAGAGGTAAAATGTTTGGCTTGACAAATGACAAATGACAGTGATTGCGCCCTCTAGAAGGGAATGGCGTAGGCTATATAGCCCATTACCCCGCTCGCCAGAAGAGACAGTCACAAGAGACCCACAAGGAAGGACGCCACAAACACGTAGACAAATAGCAACATTTAATGACAAACATCCACGCCTTTACCGGGATTCGAACCCGAGCCAAGCAGCTCCAAAGGCTAGTACACTAGCCATTGCGCCAGTGGACCGGCAGTGCTTGGCTTTGTTTTCTACTATCGTCGCACTGAAGCTACGCGTGGTTAAGTCTATTTATTTATTATTATTGAAAATGAATATCAGTCTGTAGGATGTGGATGGGGTTTAGTATGCGGGACCATCTGTATGCGAGGCCGATGTTTTGACGACTGTTCGGAGCCTCGTGACTATCAGAAAATTAAACACGCTCAAAAGTACAGGGTGGTTATAAAATAACGCTCGCTATTCGGAGTGGTCTGTAGCTTGAATGAATAATCCAAATGCAAAAAAAAAATTGAGACACTTACGAATCAAGAAGGGGGAAAAAATGGAATCATAAAAAAGGTAGAATCCTGAAAAAAATCCTAAAAAACAAACTCGTCACTTGACCAGGGATCTAAATTAAGAGGCGTCGTCAATTATGGCCAATTGCGACCAACACAGCTAATTACGCCTCGTAATTTAGAACCCTGGTCAAGTGACGAGTTTGTTTGTTATGATTCCATTCTCCCCCCCCCCTTCTTGATTAGTAAGTGTCTCAAAGTTTTTTGCATTTGAATTATTCATTAAAGCTACAGACCACTCCGAATAGCAAGCGTTATTTTATAACCACCCAGTAGAACAATCGGTTATTATATCTGTCTCAAAGTTTAGAGATTGAATGTGTTTCATTTATCATTTGCTTCGAATCTTATTTCAATCTTTCAAAGGTTAAATAAAAACGATACTTTTCTTTCAGCTCATGAACTATTGTAAAACAATTCTGTTCATAACTATTTTTCAAAGACGATATGTTGTCTAAGATTTGGCTTTTGTTTTCAAGAGATAAAATTCAATTTTGTCTTTATATCAATCGAAAAATTATTCTATATTGAGTCTGGCTGATAGTGGTGACAACATTGTCTATTTAATGGAAATTGAATCAATGAATAAAAAATTGAGATATTCAATCACAAATTCTATTGCCATCCAACATTTTATTACAGTATCTTTCTTCCGTAAATATAATCTATTAAAATTGGATGCTCACAATTTTAAGAAAATCTCGTCCTTTATTCGAACGATTTCATGAAAAATGCCAAAGAATAACTTTCGTCGGGGTATGGTAAATTTGTGTCTGAGAGCAGGAACATCGTCTTATAGTTGCATATGTGCACTACAATGTAGAATGTTGGATTTATGTATGTTTTTGGATTCATATACAAATTAATAAATAGTTATTTAGGAAATTTAAAACAACTTAACCAGCTGGACGACAAAAAGGGCAGGTAAAAAGCACAAGGCAGAGGAACAACTTGGGCACAAGCTACGTCATCAGCGTTTAATCGTGTTTCGTGGCCTTCTGGTGGGATATGACTTTGGAGAAAATATTGCATAGCGTAGAAATATTTTAGATTTAGGTGTTTGTTACATTCTGATACTATTTTTTTTTTAAAATTCTAAACTTCCTCATTTATTTGATGATTGAAGATTCCTCAAAAGCCAGACTTTCATTTACGATAGGGAACAAGGTACACTACACTCTTAACACGAACGAGCGATTTTAACTCAGTCTGATTAATTTTCACTCCTCCAGTCTACAAAATGTACTTCTCCTTTTGGAGTGAATCCTTTGTGTGTTAAACCTCCGACAGGATCACTCCAAACGAGTGATTTTAACTCAGTCTGATTTAATATTCACTCTTTTTCTGTGTCGAAAATGCACTTCTCCAACTGGAGTGGATTTTACTCTTTTGTTTTAAGAGTCTAGATAATGCTGAAAATGAGAAATCCAATAAGGAAATTCACTTACGATTTCCTCTGGTAATCCATTATACACGAAATCACAAATGAAATCTCTGGCTGCGTCTTCTTCTAAACCCTTGGGCATTATATAGACGGCTGTCTCATTCAATGCCATTTGCAGCAGAACCATGTCATGTATAGAGGTGGGGACCATCCTAACCGGCATGTCTTCGACAACTAGTTTTTCCACTCTTTCGTTCTATAGTCCAAGAGAAAAATAGTAATAATTAAAATTTTTAAAAGTAGTTTAACTGTAATTTATTTACTAGCAAAGAAATAATGTTACATGAATAATCTTTCAATTAAAAAAAATCAATAAGACAACTTCTGCATACCAATAATCAATAGTCAAAATGTAAAAAAGAAAAATTTTGGAGCATACAACAATGATGGCCAAAATTCCAATCCACAGAATTTTTTTAGAGCCGTGTAGCCGAATTTCCCATCTTTGAATTTTTAATGCTTTTTCTATGGAGAGCAGTGGTAAAAGTGGGAAAAAAATAAGTGGGGGGATGCCTTCAATTGGAATGTCATACCCATCCCCCCTCTATGGATTATGGATTTCAGAGATATATGAAGTGGGGGATGGATAGCCATTTTCTTGGAAAGTGGGTTGACGCGAAACCCCCTACCCCCACTTTCAGCACTGATGGAGATAATATTACTTCACTTAAGCCCTTATCAGACGATACGGACATCGCTCGTCAAAAAACTTTTGGGACAGCAAACGCGTCAACCATCAGAGACCGGCTGCGACATGCGTGACATCACAGACTTAAAAGCAGTACTATCGCGGTATTGGAGGAGAAGGTACAAGGAGGAGGCTCGGTCATGACGTCACGACTGAACTTCGTGTTTGATTGGAGAAGCCGTTCGCTCAGCGAAAAAGTAGCGGATTTTTTCACGTCGACTCGAAAAAACTCAGCCAGCAAAAGCTGCTCGAAAAACCAGTTTTTGAAATGGCGTATGGGCGTCGCTGAACGAACCAGCTCTCGTGTGATAAGGCCTTTAGCCACACTATTGTTAACTTACTTCCATCAAGGCGACCCTCATGGCAGTGGCGCCCCCTAGGCTGTGTCCTACGAGAATAGCCTTCTGGACTCCCCTCTCATCCATGAAACGCAGCAAGTCATCCACATTGCAATCAAAACTGTCCGTGTCGCTCCAGTCGCTCTCGCCGTGGTTCCTCAGGTCGACGGCATACACCTGTTCACAGATTTGTATCGCAGATTAAAAAAATAGGTATCACATTTTTTTAAATTTGTATTCATAAAATCCTTGACAAATGACAGTGATTGCGCCCTCTAGAAGGGAGAGTGTAGGCTTTATAGCCCATTACCCATCTCGCCAGAAGAGACACACAAACACATAGACAAATAACAACAATTATTGACAAGCACAAACATCCATGCCTTAACCATTATTCAAACCCGAGCCCAGCAGCTCCAAAGGCAAGAAAACTAACCACTGCGCTGGCGGGCTGGCCATAAAATCCTTAATTGGAACTGGTACGCTACAAGAGTTAAGGAGAAATACTTTTATTTAAGTCTAACGGGGCTGCTTTATTGGTTGTCAAACCTTTGCAAACTCGACATAACCCAGAACTGAGAGGTATCTTTTGTTACACCATCCAGGTGGCTCTCTCTAACAACTTTGACGATCAGATAGATTACTATGCATACGAGCTCTCTCTCTCTTTTGATGATGAATTATGTCGAAATTTAATTTTGCCGAGAGAACCCAAGCCAAATACATATTCTATAGATCTTTTTACATTACTTGCCATATATAACATGCCATCATATAACATGCACGTCTACGATTTGCCCATTCAAAAAACGACTCAGCCGGTGCTCGAACCAGCAGTCTTGGGCTTGAATTATGTATAACAATGTAACAAGTTACAATTATCATATAAAAACAACCGTTCTTAAAAAATATTGAATACAGGCGAATAAATTTGTTGCTTCTTTATAACCAAAATATTTTTCACACAATTACGAAATAAAAAAAAACTCCAAGGATTTGAAGGCCAGCAGAATGTTTTTTTAGTTTCTTACATTCAAAAACTTCCAAATATCAACAATTTTTTATTCATCTTAGGACAAAAAATATATTCCGTAAAATTAGTTTTAAAACTTCAAAGCGGCTGTAGTTTATCTGCCTCCCCCCAAAAAAAATTGTTCTGAAAATAAACGTTAAAAAAATTAATTAATTTAAACCAAAAAGTCTCGTCCACATGATCCACTTCCATGTAGCTTCTTACCTTTCGCCTCGTAGCCTCGGCCACTCTTTTAGGAATATCATTCCAAAACTCTTTTGATGTCGTCACTCCGTGAATAAATATGATGGGAGCTTTCTTGCTGTCGCATTCCTTTGGCTCGACAGCATAGTATGCCAGGTCTACTGGTTTTACTGAGGAACTGCAAGGAAAAATCTCAATCATGATACTAAAGAAACAATTTATTAGAATATGAGTTTTAGAAAACTTTGAATAAAAGTTCTCCAACTATTTCAAACAAAGAGTCCTAAACTGTCGTGATACGGTAAACTGCAGTATCTTCCATAGTGACTTGGACCTTTGTTGCAAGCACTCAATTACTTTAACCGGTAAGAAAACATACTGGAACTTTTTCTTTATTTTAGAGCAAAAATGGTGCAACTCATTGTGGCGATTACTGCAGTTTACCTTATCACGGCAGTATAGTAGGGTAGAGGGTAGGACTCGCACTGAGCTGACACCGGCAACCTTGGCTCACTACGGAGCCCGAATCCCACTTTTGGAAATTGGTCAGAACATTTTTATGAATTTTCCATAAATAATTTTACACAAAAGTTTTGAACCAATTTCTAAAAGTTAGATTAGAGAGACCTGTAAGTCAGCTATATTTATCATGGATATTAAAAAAAAATTTGTTAAAATATTCAATACAGTCGGGGAAATGTGGCACATGGAAAATATTTTTCCCCATTACGTTAAAAAAGAGACTCTTTGGTTTTAAGACCCGTGGTAGATTGGGCTCATTCGCCCCTAAGCGTAACTTTTATTTAGTTGAATATTTTGGTAGGTCATTCGTGTATTTTTTAAAAGACAACATCTTAATTCTTGTTAAGTTCATGCAAGATTTGACTACTGATGGAGAATAGCTCAATTTTAAGTAGTTTGGCGTGTATTAGCACGATTTTGTATATTTTTGTGGTAAATTTGTTGTTGGGTGGCTAATCCTCCTTGGTCTGACGAAGTCAGACCAAATCCAAAAGGTCGTTGATCCGAAGAAAGTCAGTACGAACAGAGGGGACAAGAAAACATCATCTTTGGATAGTCCGACGCAGTCTAGAATATGCTCGGGGGAGGCCTGGTAAAATTGTCATTTATGACAGTTTGCAAAGGTCTTGTCTTATGAACTCGTTGTGGTAAATTTCATCTTTAAGGTTGCTAAAACATATAGGTATAGCTATGTTATAACGGCCGGTTTGTTTATTGGCGATGCCAGACCTTTCATTGGAGAGCTTCAAAATTTATTGTTGTCAACGTTTAAACGTTTGGAATAGCTATATGCTCAAATCGTTGGTGCCGATTTGGAAATTTCTTATACGTTGCCAAGTAACGAAAATACCAAAAAAATGTAGTAAACATTCACTTTCATGTTTCATACAACTTGTTTAACTATGGTCCTAAATTACGACGCCCGTCGTCAATTGACCTCACGTAGCTCTAGTGCTACGATAATTCAAACTAAACATACAACTTGATAGGCATAGCAACCCTAAGTCATATTTTCAAACTCTCCAAAATTCGCAAATGAACACACATGGACCGGCCATTAAATATCATAGCTGCATCATGATTAATATAAAGTCGTTTTGGATAGTACCATAGCCAGACAGTAGTAAACCTAAGATGTGAAATCAACAAAATAAACTTGTTAATATTTATTTCTAATTAGCTTGCCCAATTTGAAACAAGTGAGTAAATCGAATTAATTATAATATGTTATTTTTAAAACAAAATATAATTTTACCTGGTCATATTTTTGATAATCCTAATAAGGACGAGGTATAGTTCCAAAAGAAAGCTATTTTACTAAAATTTTAACTACAGTGTGAATTTTATCTTGTTGATATCTGGAGCAAAATAAAGATTAAATGGAAACAAAAGATACGGAGAAATGATTTCAGAGAAAGATAAAAGTGGGAATTCAGTAATGTGTCAGTTGCTATTGACTCATATAAAATCACGTGCGGTGTTTGGTTTTCATTAACTACCGGTTATGTCTATGATATAATAGCCGGTTTGTTCATTGGCGACTTTTGGCGAGCTCGAAAACTAAAAGTAGAGTTGCTAGACCTATTAATTTGTAAGTTGTATGGAATATGAATTGAGATGTTGTTGAATTTAGCTTCCACACTATGTTTATAACGTAAAAAGTGGAAGGATTTTTAATCGTTTAATCGTTTAGTCCGTCTGTCTGTCCGTCCGTCACCCACTTTCATAGTCCAAACTACGAACGCTACGGACAAGTGTGATACGTCAAAAAATTCAGAGCATCGAAATTAGAATACATTGAAAATTTCAGAAAAGAATTTGAATTCAAAGTGCTTCAATTATTTAAAAAACTGCAAAGTTTAATGCTCGCATTAAAAAAAAGCATTGGAAGCCATTTTTATTACAATTAAATCACTATTGCCATCACAATAATCGCTCGAGAAACTTTAATTCCTTTAGACAATAAATTAAAGTAAATTTATTTTTGCGATATCGGTCAGTTTGAAATAGACGTGAAATATATTTCACTACGAGATTCTTTGTATGTTGATATGAATTTTTCTCATTCTATGTAAAAGAGAGGGAACATTGCATATTTATTCTTTGAAATATAAATTAATTTTTGCAAATGATAAAAGTAATAATTATTGAATTTTCGAAATAAAATAAATGAAACTAGCCAAATTTAGTGTTTAAAGGTGTATAAATAGAATTAATATTGTGTTTGGCGACATTTTTTATGTTGAACACAACTGTTGTGTGGAAGCGGTTATAGTGACAGATTCTGTTACAAACCTACTTGTTGATGCATTTGGGCATTTTCATTGCTTGGGAACGTAACCTCAAATCGCCAAATTAAGACCGGCCAGTACATCATACATAACGGAGGTTTGAATGAAATGTAGAAACTTGGCGAGGAAAAAAAATTAATCCCTCTACAGTCGCCAAACCGCTATGACAAGCTGAAACAAACCGCACATAACAGCTTCCGCATAACACAATAATAATTTTATATGATTGAAGATAGAAGATAGATTGAAGATTGAAGATATAAGTAGCAAACATAAAATATAAAGAAACGGTCATCGAAACTAACATTCTGTATATGTATTTAGCCATTTATTTTTAAAAAAATGTTTTGGCATGGGAGATATATACATGTAACACAAGCCTTGGTACAAAGTCTTGAAACAATTTGGGTATGTGTTTGGGTTGGTTCATTATTGTTAAGTGGTTATTTTTATCGGAAATGAGTGGCGTTACACTTTTAGCTTCCACATTACGTTTATAACATAAAAAGTGGAAGGCATTATAATCGTTCAGTCCGTCCGTCACCCACTTTCATAATCCAAACTACAAATGCTACAGGCAAGTGTGATATGTCAAAAAAGTCGGCGCATCGAAATTAGAAGACAATGAAAATCTTTGCATTAATAAATTCGAATTAGAATTATTTAAAAACTGCAAAATTTACTGTTCATTTAAAAAGAATAAGAAGCCATTTTTATTAGATTTCAATCACCATTTGCCACTTACAACAATCGTTCGAGATATTTTATTTCTTTGGCATAATAAATTTAAATAATTATTTTTATGACATAAATCAGTTTAAAATGACGTCAAATATATTTCACAGAAGAGACTCTTTGATAGTTTGTTGATATGAAATGTTTGCTTCGCTACATTTTAAAACAAACTTGTTATTTTTATAGTTAAATACCAACTGTTTAAATACTTAACTGTTTTATTATCAGTTGGGAGCAATATGGCAAGTCAGCAAATATATTTAAGGTACAAAAATACATGTACCTTAAGTAAAATATGCCATGTCAGATAAAAAGCTATTTTATGATCAAAACATTTTCATCTCTACTTAGCTAAAGTGCATTGCTATGAAAAGGTAAACTTTTGCATGATTTCAATACCCCATAGATTAATTCTCATAAATTTAAAAGCATTTTGTTAAATCCTAAAATTTGTCAAATAAAAAAAACTAAAGTATTACTAATGTTAAAATATCATAACTAATGGTATAACGGTATCTTGCATGATTTCAATAGGCCATAGATACCTATAGCTTCATTCCCATAGATCTAAAGCACTTTTTTAAAATTGCAAAAGTATTGATACTGTTATAACTGTTAGTGCTAATGGTACAATTTTGCATGATTTCAATAGCCCATAGATCCATTCTAATATATCTAAGGCACTTTTTTAAAAAATCACAAAATTCGTCAAAATATTGCTAATGCTAAATTGTAAGCATTTTATCAACATAATATATATCAAGAAAAAAGTAATGCCAAATAAACAATACTAAAAAAAATGTCCCAAGATACTTTAACTGTTAACTTAATTTTTTTTTCATTTTTTAATCAAATTCGTGCAATCGTTGATAAACTGCTGCATCCATTATTAATTATTAAATAACCCAGATTATATATCCCCATCAATTTGATTTGGTTTAGTTCTTGTTACTAGTTTATGGTGTGTCGAAAAAAGCCATACATTTTAAAGCGATAATTTGGCAAAATTGACCAATAAGTGTTAAATTAAGTTAATTATTTAAAGTAAACAAAATCCATTTTTTGAAATGACGTATATAAGACTTATGTACTCAAAAAATTTCTTTAAGTAAGATAAAAATGCACTTGAAAAATCAGGCAATTACTGATTCATAATTAATGATACTGAAAAATTCATAAATGTCAAAGTGAAACTTTGGCAAAATTTACCCATAAGTGTGATATTAAGTTAATTAATTATTGTATATAAATTAAATTAAATCATTTTTTTTGTGAATGTTTGGATTTTTGTACCCAAAAAATACTTTTAGTAAGATAAGAAATGTACGCAAAAAGATGTCAAACAATCACGAGTAAGACTATCTATATTTTTTCAAATAAAATAGATAAGGAATGAAACTTTTTTGACATGGGGAATGTTATTTCGAGAGTTGTTTTTATCGTACATTTGCGTAAGGTGTTCTGTAAATACAGCTTTTAAATCATGAAAAGGTACGTTTGAATTTATTATGGTTTGGGTAAGTATGTATAATCATTCCGAAGGAATTTTATGTTGATTACTCAGTTACAGATTATATGTATGAACAAAAATATTATTATTTCAGCTTTGAAATTTAAATATTAGATGCAAACACATTTAATATCTTTTACATAAATACCCTTGCCCAAACTGTTTATGTTATAATTAGATCGTCATTTTTTGTCAGCAAGAAATGACGCTTAATGATAGAGGGTTTAACCAAAATTGAAGCAGACGATAAGTGAAACGGTGATTAAACTCCCAAGAATATGTGTAGCGACTGAAGATTTCTGATGACATTCTTGTTTTTTAACATACGCCTCGTGTACTTAAAGTTGTTTTTTAAGTGATGTCTTCGTTTGTCCCATGTAAAAGACAGCATTTGGAAACATGTTGTAAATATTCCAGTCATTAAAAGTATGAATGGAGTCTTTGAGATTGAAAAACCTTAATTTGTTGGCTGGAGAGAAAATAACACACTGTAAAAAAAACCTGATGTTTTTACAGTAAAAAACTGTCAATTTTGACGCCGGTATTAACTTTTTTTACAGTTTAAAAAGGTTTTTTTACAATTTAAAACTGTTTTTTACAGGAAAACTGTACTTTCAACAGGGAAAAACTGTTGATTTAGCAGGGGAAAACTGTTCATATAACAGTTCCTCTCTGATAAAATGAAACACCAAAGACTAGCCCTCGCGATCGAGTAATCACTTTGTCGCAGACAGTTCAGTATTGGGCTCGTAAGAGGTTAATGGAAGAAGTATGGATCAAGCCCGGTTTTGATCAAGAACCTCTTGATTGCTAGCCCGATATTGAACCGTCTGCGACAAAGTAAATAATCTGTCGCGAGAGCTGGTATTGGGTATTTGTGCTGAACGATGATCTTAATCACGTGACTGTGCACATCTTCAAATTTCCTCGAGAGCAGGTGCATTTGATGGGTTGTGAGTGTGACGTCATGTTACGAAGATAAAAACAGTTATAAACTGTTTTTCTGAATAACAGTTTTTAACTGTAAAAAATATGGTATTTAACTGTAAAAAAACATATCTTTTTGTCGCATTGCATGAAATAGAAATTTCAAATTTTTTAAGGTACACACCAGTTCCACTTGCATTTGTATGCGTTCAGCCAGAAACCAAATGCAAGGATGAGCCACCCATCATATTCCTACACGGTGTTACTGGGTCCAAGCTTCAGTGGAAATATATTTCGCAAGAAGTGGCGAATGCAACAGAAAGAAAGGTATATGAGAGTTGAATCGATTTTTCTTTTCAGAAAACCCCGTATTACGAACCATAGTTTTCGAAAAATTAAAAAAGACTGTTTTAACATCAATAGGTTTCTCACCGAAACGCTATTTTTAGTTGCTTATCATGGCTGCGCAAATAGCTAGATAAACATGTTTTCTTCACAGATTATTTGTTTAAGTAGGATGAATTGATTAACATAAAATACTCAATTTTGATGAAAGTGTGACTTATGGGATTTCTGAAAAAATTGATTCAGTTACAGATACACAGACGCAATTCATGAAAAAATTGTCAATGTTACTATTTTTCAGTAGTATTTTTTTAAATATATATCCTTTAGACAGCATGAAAAATAATAGGGTAAACATTTTTGCCACAAAAATATAGATACATTTGACTTCCATCAACAAATTAAAAATGTCCATACTTTCCTTGCCACAAAAGTATAGACACAAGTTTCAGTTTTATGCAAATTCTATACAGGAAGTGATTGCGTCATCAAAGGGGAGGGGGTTTTAAGTTGCTTTAAAAGGTTGAAGGTAATTTTCAATGCTTAGAATCATTCTGAAGTCAACTGAAATTTTGTATGAAGAGATTTTAAAGATATGGACATTAAAATTTAGAGGTAAATCTGTTTCTGATATTTCTACTGAATTAAAGCGTTCGAAACGAGGTATTTATATAATATTAGCACGTGGCGATCAACATCCACCAAAATCGCGGTCTGGAAGACCTCGAATCACCAGAAAAGGAGAGGACAGACAAATAAGAAAATTGGCTGCAGACAAACATTGCTCTTCAAATCAAATTAAAATCCCAATTGTGGCTTAATTTTTACCAAAAACTATATCATATGCAAGACTGCAATGGACTCAACAGCACAAGTCTTACAGATATCCATTGCAGTCTTAAAACTTTTGTGCAGGGCTGTAACAGCATGTGGCATCAACTAAAGTTTGTTATAGTATTTGAAGATCCTATTGGAAAGACGAGCTAAGTGACAAAAAAGTGAAAACTAGAAAATGCGGTTTAAATTTTATTTTACATTTAAATCCGTTAAAAAATGGTACTGGCAAACGATGAAAAATGTACCTAATTTTAAGTTTATGAAGAATTGGAGACTTATTCTCTTTAAATACTGGAATGACATGTTCATTGACACTAAAATCCCAATTCTTTCAAAAATGTCACGCAGCACGTTCTTCCACTAAACTCTTCAATAGCTAATGTTATCAGAATTGATATTAGAACATTTTCTTTTACGTTTAAAAGGGTTTTTTTCAAGGTATACGTGGTGGACGCTCGGAACCACGGTGACACCGAGTGGTGTGACGACGACTTTGACTTCGACACCTACGCCAACGACCTTCTACGCTTCATGGACTACGTCGGCGCACCGAAGGCTACCCTCGTGGGTCACAGCATGGGAGGAAAAACAGCCATCAGGACAGCTTTGACTGCGGTCAGGACCACTTACGCCATTTTAGCTTTCACACTACGTTAATAGCGCACACTGTAAAAAATACCTTATAGAGTGCGAGCCCAGGGCTCCCAGACCTAAATAATTTTTTAAAGGATGAGATGTATCGGATTAGGTCCGGTTTTCATTTACTTTTAGTGCATGCATACCCGCTAAAGTGGACCGACCGACGGCCAATTTACATGTATCTGGTGCAAAAAGTAGGTAAATTATAAGTTAACTTAAGTAACTCTTAAAAGGCTGATTTTTACGTACGTTTTATAAAATAATGTTAGAAGTTAATAATATATTTGCCAGATACATTTGCCTACGTTTTGCATCCGATACCTGTAAATTAGCCGTCGGCGTCGGTCCACTCTAGCGGGTATGCAATGCATGCACTAAAAGTAAAGGAAACCCTGGCACTAATCTGATACATTTCATCCTTTAAAAAATGATTTAGGTCTGGGGGCCCTGGGCTCTCGATCTATTATAGTTACACAAAAATACTGTTCGATTCTTTTTAACAGTTTTTTTTCTGTAAAATAAACCTTTTTTTAAGTTGAAGCAGCCTTTATCTGTTTCTGTTTTTAACCGCTTAAAGACTATATTAGACTGCCCCCAAAGAGGCATATTAACTCTTTGTGGACTATTTGCGTGATATCTAAAGGTCAATGGTTCAAATATGGGTATATAGGCACTTTACTAATCCTCATTAGTACTGTGGTTAGTAGCCTCCCCGGCGGCGCAATGGTTAGGATACTAGCCTTTGGAGCTGCTGGGTTCGGGTTCGAATCCTGGTTAGGCATGGATGTTTGTGTCGGTCAATGTTGTTTTTTGTCTATGTGTTTGTGTCGTCTCTTTCTTTGAGCGTCTCTTGTGCTTGCTTCATTTCTGGGGAAGAATACAATAGACCTAAGGTCGCAGTGTTCGGCGAACTTGCCCCCCCCCCCCCCCCCCCAAGTAAGTCATAAGTCACTCTGGTTAGTATTCCCGTCCCTCTTATGGGACTTGGTTGTAAGCGAACGCAAAATACAACATTTCAACCCTGTTAAGATCATTCTGTCAGATTTTCAATAGGAAATCAATCCAAACCGTTACTCAATACGTATGGTGAAAAGCTATCTTGTAAAAAAGAATCGCGACGCCGCCTCGGTGGCTGAATGGTTAGCGTACTAGCCTTTGGAGCTGCTGAGGTCGGGTTCGAATCCCGGTCAGGCATGGATGTTTGTGACTGTCAATAAATATTGTTATTTGTCTATGTGTTATTCACTTCTTCGTGACTGTAAAATTTCTTTCTGTGTCTGTCCCACTTGACGAAAGCTTATAAGCGGTTCTCTGAGCAAGCACACAAGCTGGAATATATATGTATCAGACCATACCATACCATACCAGAATCGCGACTTCAGAAACCTGAAGATCATATTACAATAAAACTATCTAAACGAAAATAAATATTTGTTAAGGCTCTCTCCAATCCAAATTCTTTTATTTATTCTCTTTCAGCCCGAAAGAGTAGACAAACTGGTTATTGAAGACATGTACGTAAAGAAGACGACTCCACGCATGTTGGACGCAGTTTTGAGGTACTTCGAATGGACTAAAGAGGCTGTGGACTTGATACCACTCGATGCTGATGAAACGACTGCGCAAAAAATTGTCGAAGACTACTTATATGACAAGTCGCCAGGAGAAAAGGTAATTTCTTCTGATTTTTTAATAAATTCTTCTTGTAGTTAATGATAAAATGTGAAACGTTACCTAACAAATCTATATGATATAATTTATTGTTTAGTTAAGGTATAAGGAAAAGAAGTATGGATATTTTATTACACCTTTTAAGTAATTTCGCAGTGTCAATCAATGGTCTTCCCAAGGCACAATGTTAGAAATTTAGGATATCGTAAGGACAGAAATAATTTTAAATTGTAAAAATAATCTCTTTCTATGATTTTTTTTGTTTTTACATTCATGCATTGTAAATTTACGTGATTTTTTTTCCTACAAGGAATTAATTTTCTTGTATATAATGCAACCAAAATTATTTTCTTTAGTGGATCAAAAATTGATTAATCCTACACCTTGCCGGTCCACTGGCGCAATGGTTAGTGTACTAGCCTTTGGAGCTGCTGGGCTCGGGTTCGAATCCCGGTTAAAGGCATGGACGTTTGTGTTTGTCGATAAATGTTGTTATTTGTCAATGTTTGTGGTGGCCTTCTTTGGGTTTCTCTTGTGACTGCTTTCTTTTCTGGCGAGCGGGGTAATGGGCTATATAGCCTACGCCCTTCAATTCTAGAGGGAGCTAGCTATTTTAGTTTGTCAAGCTATTTTGTTCTTTTAGAACGTCTTGTAATTATATTTCTTCGTTGCAGAAAACACCGAGGCCCGATAGGCCCTCGTTTATTCATCTGAAACGGAAATCGGACGGTCGCTACCAGCACAGTTGCAACTTGGATGTCATAGCAAAAGCATTGCGCAACACGGTGTCGACGGAAAACATTGGCGAGTATCGGGGTCCGGCTGCGTTCATCTACGGCGAGAAATCTCCTTACCTCGTGTGGGTTTTGCTAAGTATTTTATAAATTACCTAGCTGTATGCGGTCCCGCCTTGATGGGAACCCGTTAATTTAACCCTCTAATGCATACTGTTACCGTTTGGTAACAAGTAACATAATCCTTTTTTGCCTACTTTTCTTTTTTTTTTAATTCGAAGAATTAAAAAAAAATGAAAAAGTAGGTATTGACATGCGGTCGATGTCCGTCCGTCCGTCTGTCCGTCCGTCTGTCCGTCCGTCTGTCCGTCCATACCCCCCTTCCAAAATCAGTTCTATCAATCCGATCTTAAAAATTATTTTTTTATTAGAAAGGTATAACCTCAGACATCCAACTTTCATACTTTTTGTCCGTCTGTCTGTACGATAGGGCGGACATAAATCCACTATTTGACGACGAATTTCCCATTGAATTAGCATTGAAATTCAATTTCGAGTCATGTAAATCGCTGAATTTAACTACAAATGCTACGGACAAGTGAGATACGTCAAAAAATTCAGCGCATCGAAAATAGAATACATTGAAAATTTCGGAAAAGAATTCGAAGTACTTCAATATTTAAAAAAACAAAATTTAATGCTCATTTAAAAAGCATAGGAAGCCATTTTTATTAGAATTAAATCACCATTGCCATCGCAACAATTGCTTGAGAAACTTTAATTCTTTTAGACAATAAATTAAAATAAATTTATTTTTGAGACATCGATCAATTCAAGATGACGTCAAATATATATTTCACTACGAGATCTTTGTATGTTGATATAAATTGTTTTCATTCTATTTTAAAAGAGAGGAATATTACATATTTATTCTTTGAAATACAAATGTTTGCAAACGATTTAAGTAATAATTATTTAATTTTCGAAATAAAATAAATGAAACTATCCGAATTTAGCAAGTAAATGTTTATTGAGGAGTAGTTTTTTGGTTTTTGTTCTACGAAAAATTAAATATTTATTTATAACTTCAAATAAAGCTGTAATGATGTGTGAAAGATGCTGTGTTTAGTTAGATGCTGCGTTTAGTGAAATTTATTTTAAATTTAATGTGGAAAAACGGTTGTGGATGTCACTTACTGTTACGAAACTAGTTTTTTTCAAGATAAGAATTTTAGTAAGTATTTAAGTAACAGGAAAGTAGGCTATTTTAGTTCTTTAAGAACTTCTTGTTATTCTATTAAATTAGAGCTCCTCCTAGACAAATCTGTGTTTTTTTCATCTATTACATTTCATTTTAAGGTTTTAGTTACTAATAATCTTCATAGATGACAGTAGTAAAAGTGTATTCAAAATTAAAGAGTGAGGTTATTAACTGTTGTGAAATTACGTCTTTGGCAGTATTCTAAGTATAACTAAATACAAATAAATTATTTTGAAAAATTATAATTCAAGAGGGTTATTTTAAAATATATTTAGTATTTTTCTAGTCATTATCAAAATTGGAATTTTGCATTTGATTTTTGTCATATGGAAAAATTTTTAAAAATTGAAATTATTTAAATTCTAATGCAGTTAAATTGTTTTAGTATTTTTCCAATAATGTGTGATCTTATATTTTTTGGGGATGAAAATAAAAATTCGTGCATTAGAAGGTTAACGGAATTTTTTTAGGGCGCACGCGTATACTTATTAAAAATGTAGTTACATTATGCTTCTTTTGTAAAAAAAAACCCCTATGATTTTGGCCAAAGTTACCCGCACTGACGGTACTTAAAATTTGGTTGTTAGAAAAAATATGGTGTATAAACACTTGTTCAAATACACTTGCTGTAAATAATTTTGTTAGTTATTGTTTATAATTCTTACAGGAGAGAGGATGAGGAAAGCATAAGAAAACTTTTTCCAAAGGCCGAATTTGTAATGATTGAAAATGCAGGCCATGAAGTGCACGGAGCCTTTCCAAAAGAGTTTATAAAAGCATTGTTGGAATTTCTTCTAGTCAATTTTAACGTTATCTAAAACAGTTCTGGAGCCCTGGGGAAAAGCTCAGCGCTAGTCATGGTGATTTAAGCCTTAAGGGGTCATAGGAGTCTTAAAAATGTGCAAAGAAGGAACTACAAAGCATAGTTTGATCTTTCATGTAACTTTTTAACTACTCAATATATAAGTATATTTTTTTATATGTAATTCTACAAGATTTTTTTATTATAAAACAAATTTTAAAAATTATGAAACTTAAGCCAAAACTAAAATAAATGATATTAAACATAAAGCAATTTGAACACATTGGGATTGGGCTTGCGCGGCAAATTTTGAGGCCAAAATTGAAAAAATGACCAAGAAAGTGACTTTATATTGTACAAATATGTACAAACTGGGACTTATACCTAAATTCTCAGCTGAATTTTAATTAGAAATTATTTTAAGAACTTTTTTTCTAAGAAAATTAATAAAAAAATTTATATTTTGATTTTAAATTTTTTTAATAATAATTTCTAATTAAAATTGAGCTGAGAATTTAGGTATAAGTCTTTGTTTGTACATATTTGTACAATATAAAGTCATTTTGACAGCTAAAGGATGTGTGAGTATGTGTTCTATCATGGACCATAAATTCGTTGCCGTCAGTCATTTGAAGGAGATCAATGCCTCTGTCTTTATTACCAGAACATCTTCAAAATTCTCTTCTCCTGTACCATTCTGATCTCTAAAGCTAATAGAGTTATTATCCATAAAAAGGAGAGAGCAGGCAGATAATAGCTTTTGCTTAGGAAGATAATAGACGCTGGAAATATTTAAAGGCTTTTCTGTCTTAAAAGACTTTCAATATTATATATTTCAATAACTGAGGCCGGGTCCTCACCTATGTGTTTGCGTTAGTAATTGAGATCCCGGATGAGGAAGGCCTAAGCCTCCAATTCACCCCCCCCCCTCCCACCCAGCAACAGGTTCTGCCTTTAAAAACCAATATAAATGTGGCACCAGTGATATATATGTACTTCTAGTCTTATGGTACCTAGTGGGTGAAATTTTTGTTAATATTAACTTGCAAAAAG
Source organism: Hylyphantes graminicola (assembly GCA_023701765.1). NCBI lineage: Eukaryota > Metazoa > Arthropoda > Arachnida > Araneae > Linyphiidae > Hylyphantes > Hylyphantes graminicola. The sequence goes on along the minus strand of CM043117.1, from coordinate 17,234,678 downwards.
TAACTGTGGTATTTGCATTGTTTCTATCGACTTTAAAAAAAGATTAAAAATTTTTTTTTGAATAAATTGCTATCATTTTCAATATCTTATTTAAGTAAAATATGTGTACTTTTACCTCTTTCTAGAAATCTCAGTTTCTTCTAACACCTCCCACTGCCGCCTCGGTGGCTGAATGGTTAGTGAACTGGCCTTTGGAGCTGCTGAGGTCGGGTTCGAATCCCGGTCAGGCATGGATATTTGTACTTGTCAATAAATGTTGTTATTTGTCTATGTGTTTGTGTCGTCCTTTCTTAGTGTGTCTCATGTGACTGTCCCTTCTGGCGAGCGGGGTAATGGGCTACATAGCCTACGCCCTTCCCTTCTAGAGGGCGCATTTGCATTCCATTCCAACACCTCCCACTAAAAACTATTCCACCTTATCTTACTTCCACCTCTAAATACTATTTAGTTATAGACATGCACACACCAATAATTTTATTTTTCTTATATTTGTTCGTTATTTATTTGCTCTATTGTAACACACTTTTATTTTAAAAAAAATGCTAATACAAATTTAAATAAATTTTAACAGAGCCTCTGTGAACTCCTCGGGGCAATCCATGTGCACACCATGAGCTGCATTTTCGATTGGAACCATCTCCACGTTCGGGAAATATTTCCTGATATTTTCTTCATCTTGATCGCTGAAATATATAAAATAAATAAAGCAGAAAGGGAAACGTACACTCCTTGCCAACCTAACTTGGGTAAAAACAAAGAGTAAAAGGCAGAGGGAAAAGCTCGGTTGGTTCTGTTAGTTGGAAACTCTTGTAAGGTAATATTTACATACAAAATGATCTAAACACAATTCAAACAAAATACACTTTTCATTCTGATAAAATTGCCAAATTTTTTCAAATAATATTCAAATCTGTTGGACCTGAAACGAAATTAATGTTTTAAACATGTTTCCTGGATGGGTTCACAAATTATTTATGGAACTCTTTAATCTGCGGAAGTATCTTCTCCATAGCATATTTATATCAAGCCAACTTAGGTTGGAAAGGAGAGAACTGATTGACGCCATTATGGCATTGAAAATTTTAATACTAATTTTAGTAATATTTTTTTAGTAATATCAAACAGATTTAGAAGAAATTTAAATTTTTAATTTAAAAGGGGAAGTGTTGTATGGAAATAGCAATTTGTGTTGGTTTTAAGCCATATATATCACATATATCGCATTCAATTTATGTTTTTAATGTTATTTAAATAATATATACATGAGTTACGCAAAAGAAATTGAACAGTAGATAGAAGTTGAATAAATAACTCAATAAATATTTAAGTAATAGTTAAGAAAAATAAATAACTATTTATTGGATAAAAAATAGTTTAAAAGTAAGTCATACTTATTTTTGAAAAACACAATTGTTTCTGCACATTTATGTAGCAAAAACAGTAGTTAAGTATATTTATTTTTACCTCAGAAATTATAGGTGTATATTGAACGTACATACACCACAGTTAAATATGATAATAAACAAGAGTCCCGCATTCTCAACCTCTGGTGTATCTCTTACCAACGAGCATCTCCGGATATTTTTTACTTCAACTTTGAGTATAAAATATTTAATTGTCGCCAAATTAGAGCCTTAAACTCAGGATTAAACGTTGATATCTTACTTACACTTTAAAAAGCGATTTCCGTCCGTATATGAAACAGGTGGGTCCATCATAAACTCCAGGGGGTTCTAACGGGGATTCATGTTTCTCAGTAATAGCTTTTTGGATGGCATCTATGTTATATCTGTAGGTGTAGCGACCGTCTTGAGTAGGCTTCAGAGTATTGTCGTATTGTTTACCATCGATTGGTTTCGGCAAGTTTTTCTAAAGTAAATAAATAGATTTGGTTATTTTCATTGGAATATTTTTAAAGCCTACGTTTGAATATTTTTAAAACGTTTGTTCAAATATTTTTAGAACTTGACATAGTTTAGATTTGTTGCAGTTTAAACTATAAAATTTTAATTTAATACCGAATTACTAACTATTGATTCTTTTTCTTCGCTGACACTACAGCCTGTTACAGGCCAAGGCCGTCTCTCCAAGTCTTCTCCATCTGACTCTGTCCCCCACAATGGCCCTCCATCGGTTAACTCCTAACACCTTGAAGTCTCTTTGAACCACATCCAGCCATCTAGTAGGGGGTCTTCGTCTGCGCCGTTTTCCTTCCATCTTCGAGAAAGTTACTTTTTTAGTGGTTAAGCTGTCTTTGTAGCGAAACACATGTCCCAACCACCTAATGCGGGACGCCTTTACCACCTTTAAAATGTCAGGTTCACCATACTTTTTTTGTATTTCGTGGTTGTGGGCGATTCTCCAAACACTGTCTTGTTTAACTAGTCCAAAAATCTTTCTTAGGATTTTTACCCGTCTTTTTGTTACAGCCCATCGGAGGTTGAAAAATAAACAGCCCTCGTATTTGAGCAAAACCCACAGGATCCCAATTTAGGTTTGCCACAATAAGGTTTAATGTTATTTCAAGGTCATTAAGATTTTTTTGTTGTTGTTAATCTTACCATATCAGGGGGATAACCATTGTCAACGAAATCTTCAATGAACTGTCTAGCTGCTTCCTCTCTCAATCCCGTTGGCATTTGCTCAAGAGCTTTTTGAAGAAGCGACACGTGTAATACAAGCAAAGTGATGACATCGGGATCTATCTTGCTGGTATACATGTCCTCTACAACGAGTTTCTCAACTCGCCCGCTCTGCAAAAATTTTAATTAAGTAAATTAATTTAATCTTAATAGAACAGCTAAGATATAATGTGGTCTGGGACATATAACCCGACCGGCCACAACATGACAACAATAAATACAAAAATATAAGTTGAAAAATTAGTAATTAAATTGCCCTTAATTGAGCATAATCACAGCATTAATTTATTGATTTGTACGGCTTTTCATCCCTATCGGACTTTTCAATGTTGGGTTATGTTCTATCGGGTAATCGGCTGTCGTGCTTCTGGCTTGTCGGAAATTCGGCTGTCAGCATTATGTCCGGAACAGGATATGATGGTCGGTATCGATTTGGCAGCAACGATCCCAGCAACGAAAATGACCAAATGTGGTAAACATTCCACTTCATATTGCATAGAACTCGATATGTGTAGCCACCCTACGTTAAATTTTCAACCCAAAGTCGCAAATCAAAACCAGCCATTATATCATAGCTAAATTCAGTTCCTACGTAATCTTAGTTGTTCTTCCATTCTTATTTATTTAAAGTTCATCAATCGATATGTGGTAGTCCATATCACGACATCCTCAATATGCCATCCACACTAGAAGGCGCTGGTTTACCACTGCGTTCCTACCAGTAATCTAGTTAATAACGAAAGCAGTAGTATATAAAAAGTCTAGGTAACTCATCTGCATCTTGGAGATCCTTTTGAGACTATGGGTTACCGAGGCAGCTACATTGGTGACCCAGACGTGATCGTCACCCATTCCTGCTACGATGCGCTAAACCACGGTTGCTCACTCACTGCTAATGCACTCGACGCTGCACACAACTCAACTAAAGGCCCCGCTCAACTCAACGCAGCACAACCGTACACCCAGCGAACTCACGTCGTTGTTTAGTAGGGAAGTGGTGTGGGGGTATACCACATACACAACCTCGAATATACCATCCACACTAGATGGAGCTGATTTAACGCTGCTTTCTAATCAGGAATCTAGTCGACTACGAAAACAGTATTATAAAAGCCGAAGTAACTCCTCTCCATTCTGGGGATCCTTTTGGTAGACTTTCAGGTACCGAGGCAGCTACGATCTTATGCGGATCAAGCCCTTCAAAGAACCTGGTGTTATACCATCGCCTGTGTGACATGCATACTTACCGCAATGCCGGCTATTCTCATGGCGATGAAGCCTCCCAAACTGTGTCCTACAAAAATCACTTTCGGCGCATGTATCGAATTCATGAACTGTAGAACGTCGTTGGCGTAATTCAAGAAGCTGAAATCTTCGCTCCACTCACTGTCGCCGTGGTTGCGAAGGTCCAGGACAAAAACCTAAAAAAATATTTAAAAAACTACAACTTTTTAAACTATTAATTGGCAGTATTTCGGTCTCATTAGGACACATAAGAGATAAACTTTGCCAAAATTGCAAATAAACTCAATTAGCAATTTTTAAATTCCAAATAAAGTCAATTAGAAATTTTAATTTTTTTTTCTAAATTTCTAGGCTATGTGTCAAGATGCAAAATTTATGCAAATATGTTATCAATCGACATTGCGAACTTTTGTGTAATGTTTGCAAAATGCTACTATTTTCGTCATTTTTTATGCTCAGCCTATTGTGATATTTGAGAGCTACTTGGTTTAATACGCTCGAATATTTACTTCAAATTAATTGACTGTGAGTGTCATGGTTTGCTCTCCAATTTAAATTTTATAATTTTACTTTCACAGAACATAAAGAACACTCTAATAGAGTTTATAAGTAACACTAAAAAAAATCCAAACATTTTCCCTTTGTCTAAAAATTACTCTCTAAGACGCACATGCCAACTTTAATTAGTGGTGACTCAATGCGGAAAACTGGGATACCAATAATGAAATTGACCTTAGTGAGGAGTTTTAACACGCAAGAACTAGCGTCGTACATTTTATCACGGAATATAGGCACAAACAATTTTTGGGGCCCCTAAGGAAATTTTTTTGCGTATGATTTTTTGAAAAATGGTCAACGTTTGAATAAATCAACAGCCAAAATAATTAATTTTTACTTATCCAGTTGTTTTGTAAATATATTGTTAGGAATTTCCTTTGCTATCTTTAATTTGAGCTTTTTTCCGATTTTTTTTTAAATCCCCATTTTCACCAAACTATGTATAGTAATGAAATTAATTATACCCTGCTTTCTGGGGGAAAATATCATCCGAAAACGATTATCGATTTGCGTAAACGACTTGCGAATGGGTTCCGACCCAGTAAATTCGGATAATTTTTCAGTTCTACTTATTCATTTTTTTTAAAAAATCCCCTCATTGAAGTTAGAATAAACATGTTTTTAGAGCATTAAAAATAATAAATAATAAGGTGTTACAAATCTACACATTTTATTATTGTCTGAAAATATATTGTGTATTATTTACCTACTTTTCTCTTGGTTGCATTGGCGACAATTCTGGGGATATCGTTCCAATACTCTTTCGAACCGGTGACTCCGTGAATAAATAAGACAGGAGATTTGTCGATTTCGTATCCATCCGGCTGAATACTGTAGAATGCTAGCCGGACTGCTGGCGAGGGGCTGTGAAAACAAGTTTTATTAGAATTCCCAACTAATGATTACATAAAATACATAGTTAAAAGTTTTGGAGCAGGGTCGAATTCGAAACGTAGCCATCTTCTATCAATAATACAATAAAATACAAAGGTTATTCCTATTCATTAGAAAGGTGACGCTAAAAATTGTCAAAACTATAGACCTATTGCTATTTTGAGTCCGTTTGCCAAAGTTTTTGAGATTGTGATCCATAACAAGATCTTTTCGCAAGTTAGTGGATTAATCAATATTGCTCAGCATGGCTTTTTCCCTCATACATCTACTCTTTCTAACTTGTATTGTTTAACTAGCAACATTATTTCCGCTTTTGAGACTAATTATCAACTTGATGTCATCTACACCGATTTCCCCAAAGCCTTCGATTCACTTGATTTTGGTATTTTCTTAAATAAACTGTCCCTTATGGGTTTTGAAGCCAATCTTATTCAATGGATTTTATCCTATCTTACGGATCGTTCTATGTATGTTTATATTAGGAATTCTGTATCTGATGGTTTTGTTAATGGCTCTGGCGTTCCCCAAGGGTCTAATCTAGGTCCTTTATTATTTATATTGTTCATAAATGACTTGTGTGACACTATTAAACATAGTGACTTTCTTCTCTTTGCTGATGATTTAAAAATATTTAGAAAAATACTTTGTAATTCTGATACTGATCTCTTGCAAAACGATATTGACAATATATTTAATTGGTGCATTAGAAATAAGTTAGAGTTGAATATATCTAAATGTAGTGTTTTAAGTTATACTCGTAAATTTAAACCTCTCCTTGTTTCTTATAATATTAATAATACTTCCCTGTTGCGTAATTTTTCTGTTAAGGATCTTGGTGTGACTTTTAATAGTAAACTTGATTTTTCTGAACACATTCAAAATATTACTGCGAAGGCTTACAAAATTATGGGTTTCTTAAAACGCAAAACTACTAATTTCACCAGTATTAAGGCCTTGAGGGTTCTGTATTTTGGCCTGGTCCGCCCTAATCTTGAATATTGCACCCCTATATGGGATCCTTACTACGAGAATAGCAATAATGTCATTGAGCGTGTACAGAATAATTTTTTAAAGTTTTTTGTATTTTAAGAGTTTCAACGCTGCTTCTCGTGAAATGCCTTCCAGTGAACTCCGTAATATATTCAACATCTGTACCCTTAAGTCTAGACGTCAAGTTTATTGTCTTTTGTTTTTTATAAAGTTCTTCATAATATTATTGATGCTAATTACATTACTAGTACTATAAAATTTAACGTGCCTTCTAGAGTTACACGTAATCGTTGTGTTTTTTATTTGAATTCAAATCGGAATAACTGTATTCAAAATTTTTGTCTGTATAAATTTTATAAAACTTATAACGGTGTGTCTGAGGAACTGGATATATTTTTTATGCCTTTTAATGTTTTTAAAGCTAATTGTCGGAGGTTATTCTCTTTGTAACACTGTCTTTTTTAACATGTCCGTCATTTTAATGTCTTCTTTTTGTGTGTTCCTGTTGTTTGCATTGTCTGTCATGATGTGCATTGTAATTGGATTTTTTCTGTTATGTGCATCTGAAACAAATAAATAAATAAATAACCACTCTCTAGGCACGTTCACATGAGCAATCGAATCCATGGAATGCCAAACCCTCCATAAGGAGAAAAAGTGGTCGAGCAGGATTTCTAACTCAAATGATAGTCTGTGGCCGAATCCATGGAATGAAACATCAAACCCTCCTTCATTGGATGGTTTTCGAAACACCCCCCAATGAACCCTGCAATTCCAGTTATGCCTAGGCGAAAATCCCTAAGAGGGAAAATTTGTGGAGTTTACTGTTCATTCCATGCATTCGATTTCCCATGTAAACGCGCCTTTTACCAACCATCATAATTTGGAGCATTTATTTACCACTTTTGATGATAATCATGTTATTTGAATACTTAAGTAATTACTTAAGATTTTTTAATATAAGTTATGGGTTTACCACCAGTAGTCAGCTTTTAAAAGATTGTAGGTCGACTGAATCGATGTTCAATACCTATTGTTGAATGCTTTTACTGAAAAACTTTACAAATAAACTTTTGTGGAAGATTTATCGAAGTACATGTGAATGATAAAATCTCCACTTAATTGAAATGTTTTAAACAGTCCAATACTCCAAACATTTTACACTATCTAACTGCCTTTCAATTTTTGTAGAATATTGTAGAAGTTTTGCCTGATGTAAAGAGGAAGCATAATTTTATGGCTAATTACATTATGGGAAACATTATGGGAAAAATACTAAAATAAACGAGCTCGTTTAATTTAATAGGATTTCTACCCCGTTCAAACTAAAGTTTATTAATAATCTTTCTTACCTTTCCATAGTTTTGTTCTGTTTAGCACAAACGGAAACAATGTAGGAAACACCCACCGACAAATGATTTCAAATCGCAATGGAAAAGAAGATAAAGAAATAGAATATAAACAAATGATTACGTACAAAGATAATATTCTGAAAATATTTTAAACCTTGATAATGGGTAGGCCACTTGTGCAGGATGGATGAAAGCCGTACAACGCAAAAGATCTTCTCGGCCAGACCATTCGGCACCCGAAAAAGAGGGAGGCCTAAACTCAGATGGCTCGACTGTGTGGAAAAGGACTTGGAAACTTTAAATATTACGAACTGGAGGTCTCGGGCCACGGATAGAAGATCCTGGAATTTGATTCTGCGGAAGGCAAGGGCCCATCCTGGGCTGTCAAGCCATTGAAGAAGAAGAAGAAGTTCGAAACAAATTGGTATTTTTTCCAAACAATAAAACATCGTTAGTATTTTACTCTATAAAAATAAAAGCGTATTTTAACGCTTTTTTAATACGGTTTAACCCTCTAATGCATGAATTTTTATTTTCATCCTCAAAAAATATATATGTATCTTTAATACTCACACATTATGGGGAAAGTACTAACAAAAATTTAACTGCATTAGAATTTAAATAACTTCAATTTTTAAAAAAATTTCCATATGACAAAAACCAACCGCAAAATTTCAATTTTGATAATAATGACTAGAAAACTACTAAAAATATTTCAAAATAACCCTTTTTAACTATGATTAATTTTTAAAAACAATTTATTAGTATTTAGTACTAATATTAATATTCTTTGAATACTGCCAAAAACGTAATTTCACAAAAGTTAATAACCTCACTCTTTAAATTTGAATACACTTTTACTACTGTCATCTATGAGGATTATTAGTAACTTAACACTTTAAAATAAAATGTAATAGAAGAAAAAACACATATTTGTCGAGAGGGAGCTCTAATTTAATAGAATAAAGTGGATTATGTTACTTTTTACCTTAACGGTAACAGTATGCATTAGAGGGTTAAATGTACACCCCCTTTGGTGTCACCACAGAAATAAGTGTTGTCTTTCATTTGGAATTGTTTGCCTTTACCGTTTCAAAACAAATCGGTGATGCTACTCTCGGAATGGTTTAACTTGACTCTTTGAAAGAAATTCTGGAAATAAAGCACTATTACCGATGTGAACATACTCATAAATCAGTAATCAAGGACGAATCGGTGACGTCAAAGATACGACTACAACAGCTCTTTTTATCAGTTTGTTCAGCGGTTTAGTTTTTTAAAAAAAAAAAACATTGTAATTACTCTTTAAAACTGGAATTTCTACCCATCCTCACACACATTTTTTCCTTCAAGAATCTGTCCAGTGTTTCTGTGCTCAAAAGATGTTGAACTTAAGTGAATATATTTAGTATATTCTAAAATTAGTTACTAGAACACATAATTTTCCTCCAATCCCCTACGAGTTTAAAAATTTAAAAAAAAAACTAATAATTTAAACCGAATTCAGTAAAAACAAGTTCAATACCAAGGGCAAAAAAAAATTCTCTCTGATTGTTAATACTTATTACTACTGCCCACAATGCTTCTATAGTATTGACTTAAAAATCATAGGAATATAATAAAACATTATTTTACTATATCGTAATAAAAATGTATTTGTAAGCTAATTATTTGCTACTAAAGTGTATTTATAAATAATAAATAGTAACATAAATTCTAATTATTTTTCTTTGAAAAAATTCTCCTACAAATGTAAAAATTTATTTAAAAAAAAACAACGGTCACACAGTTTTTATAATGCGAAATCCTAAAAATGGATTGGAAGCGGTTCTAAGTGGCAGTTATCACACCGATTTTAATTTGATACAATTGAGTGGCGATGATGTTTCATGATCTATTACAAAAATGCCCACTTGAAATATTAGTTGAACACATTCTTAATAATATAAAACGTTTTTTAAACAATGAGTTTTTGTCTGTACAACAAAGAAAAACGTAAATTAATTTTATTTAAGCAATTTCTTTGTTATGAACTAAAATCTCAATTGACATGCAACAATTGAAATCGTAAATTTTGTCATTCTTCCCCAAGTTCTTCATCTGCAAAGCTGCATACTAAAATCGTCCCCAAAATTGAAAAAAAAACATACCTAAATATTATTGTCCGTTTATTAAATTCTAAGATAAAACAGTATTATTCGGCATTATTTCATAAATCATAAAGTAAGTAGTTTCTAATTTAAATATTTTAGCTAAATGTCTTCAGTTAACATAGTAGATTACCAAACTCTTAAGACTACTTATCACAGAAGTATATGAAACATTTATTTTTAATAAAAAGTGTTTTTTGTATAGAATTATTGAATTAAAATAATTATTAAAAGTATTAAAATGAAGCTAATCTTTTTGTTTTTAAAGTCATTTTCAACAAAATTTCTTAATTTTTATTAACAATAATATCTGTATAATCCCAGCGGTTTCTTTTCATAAAACAATTCTTTATTGAACTTTAACTAGAAATTGAATTAAAAATTTAAATTTTACGCTATATCTTTTAGATTATGGAATTTAAAAAAATACATTCTGTATCAAATGGAGGTGCAGATATGGCATAGAAGTTCAACTGTTCACAATCGACTTTTGGCGATAGTGTTAAGTTAATTAAGAGTTAATAGAACTATTAAATTATTATGGAACTTAATTAAATGCATATAATAATTGTTAGCTTTTATTGCCTAAAAACGTAATTGAAATAGCCAAATTCCTACTGCTGACCTTAAAAGAAATGTTTTCACTAGATGTTTTTTAATATCAACGAATTCGTACTTTGCTTGTTTTATTCTCAAACATTTTGAATGTATAATAGTGGTAATATTTTAATTTATCATTTCAGAAAGAACGTTGAAGTGGTATTATTTAATGAGTTCATATGTTGGGAGGGAGGGAAGGGCTGACGGTTTGAATGAAATGGAATGATGCCGTTTAGCCCGGGTCAAAAAGATGTCGACAAAAGAACAAGAGGGTCGGTGGCATGGAGTGAAACATGAGAAAGCGCCACCGGCCCGGGAACATGAAAAGGTATAACAGCAAGGACAAGGAGGGCCGATGGCGGAAGAGAAGTTCAGGAAAAAGCCATCGGCCCGGGAAAAAGACCAGATCCCAGAAAGTGACGGAGGGTCGGTGGCCAGGATTGGAACAAGAAAAAGGGCCACCGACCCGGAGAAATGTAAAGACTGCAGAAAGCAAAGGAGGGTCGGTGGCATGGAGTGAAACATGAGAAAACGCCACCGGCCCTGGAACATGAAAAGTTATAACAGCAAGGACAAGGAGGGCCGATGGCGGAAGAGAAGTTCAGGAAAAAGCCATCGGCCCGGGAAAAAGACAAGATCCCAGAAAGTGACGGAGGGTTGGTGGCCAGGAATGGAACGAGAAAAAGGGCCACCGACCCGGGGAAATGTAAAGACAGCAGAAAGCAAAGGAGGGTCGGTGGCATGGAGTGAAACATGAGAAATCGCCACCGGCCCGGGAACATGAAAAGTTATACCAACAAGGACAAGGAGGGCCGATGGCGGAAGAGAATTACAGGAAAAAGCCATCGGCCCGGGGAAAAGAAAAGATCCCAGAAAGTGACGGAGGGTCGGTGGCAAGGAATGGAACGAGAAAAAGGGCCACTGACCCGGGGAAATGTAAAGACTGCAGAAAGCAAAGGAGGGTCGGTGGCATGGAGTGAAACATGAGAAAGCGCCACCGGCCCGGGAACATGAAAAGTTATAACAACGACAAGGAGGGCCGATGGCGGAAGAGAATTACAGGAAAAAGCCATCGGCCCGGGGAAAAGAAAAGATCCCAGAAAGTGACGGAGGGTCGGTGGCAAGGAATGGAACGAGAAAAAGGGCCACTGACCCGGGGAAATGTAAAGACTGCAGAAAGCAAAGGAGGGTCGGTGGCATGGAGTGAAACATGAGAAAGCGCCACCGGCCCGGGAACATGAAAAGTTATACCAACAAGGACAAGGAGGGCCGATGGCGGAAGAGAATTACAGGAAAAAGCCATCGGCCCGGGGAAAAGAAAAGATCCCAGAAAGTGACGGAGGGTCGGTGGCAAGGAATGGAACGAGAAAAAGGGCCACTGACCCGGGGAAATGTAAAGACTGCAGAAAGCAAAGGAGGGTCGGTGGCATGGAGTGAAACATGAGAAAGCGCCACCGGCCCGGGAACATGAAAAGTTATAACAACAAGGACAAGGAGGGCCGATGGCGGAAGAGAATTACAGGAAAAAGCCATCGGCCCGGGGAAAAGACAAGATCCCAGAATGTGACGGAGGGTCGGTGGCCAGGAATGGAACAAGAAAAAGGGCCACCGGCCCGGGGAAATGTAAAGATTCCATCAAGACTTCGCGACATTCCGAATTTTGACTTACCAACTATGACTTCACGAATCTTGACATCGATGTAGGACTTCCTGAACTTATACCATCAATTGTGACGTTTTCTAATTTTACTACCGATTGTGACGTTTTCTCCTTTACTACCGATTATGACGTTTCTATCCTTCACTACCGATTATGACGTTTCATCCTTTACTACCGATTGTGACGTGTTACCACTATGACCACGATACATGACGACATCATCTTTTACGATCTGATGGATGATTTAGGTTTGCCATTTAACATCATCTAGGCAGACAGTGCATTAGGGCTACTGGCGACAGCACTATAAAAAAAACGCACAGGTCTATTTCTACCCCTTGGGTCTGTGTGGAAATGAAATAGATATCGCGATCTCTGGGAGGAATAAAAACTTGCTATTTATTAGATTAAAAATAAGTGAGAGTTTTTTGGAAGTAAAAACCGTTTATAGGACGGCAGTTATTTTAGAAATGTCCCGGGCAAAACCTAGGACCTTTCGCATGCGAGGCAAGCGTCTTACTGAAATATAGGAACGATCGGAACCTAAAAGTATGGTCGTCTGTGCTCGATTAGATTGTCTATGTGTACTCTTTTTACGAAAAAACCGACCGATAAACAACTTTTAGTCGCCATAATTCCCAATAATTTTTCCTTTTTTTATAACCAAAAGAAAAAAATATATATTTGCATAGCACTAAAAAAATCCCTGTTCAAAAATGCAAAAATATTAATAAAATTGCCCTTAACTGACCTGCCTAACGGCATTAATTTATTAATTTGTTGGGTTTTGAACTTGTTGGAATTCGTCCCTTTCGGGAATTTTGACCCTGTCGGTATTTCGTCCCTGACGAGATTCTGGCCTGTCGAGGAGTTGTCTGTCGGTATTCCAGCTTTTCGGGATTTCGGCTTACGGAATTAATAATGTCCAGCGGGACTCGAAAAAACGCAGAACCTTTACCCGTCCCAGAGAACGACTTGTCCAACAGTGTACCCGTCCTCCTTTGAGGCTTACTCGTCAAACTAGTATAAAAAAAGCTTCTTAATAAATAAAAAAAATCTTTTATTTATTACAAACATTTCTTTCTGGAAATAATTTAAAATGCATGTGATGCATCGCAAAAATCTTTTTCTCGCAGCAGTTACTGTCTGTTTCAACATGATTTATCTATACCAGACATCAAACAGTTTAAAAAGAATTGGGATAAAAAGAATATACCTAAGTTTGATTAAAATTCATTTCTAGTGCAAATTGACTTCTGGCTCCATAAGTAAATTTTTTTCAATTTAAAAATATTTTGTTTGTACAAGTCAGTAAAACACTTGTAAGTTGGTGTAATATTTTTTTATTTATATTGTATAACTACATTTATCATTCTACAGCATTATTCCATCAGGGGTTATAATAGAATTTGTATTTATTGAGAAATCCTAGCAGAGCCTCTGTAAATTCTGCCGCAAATTCATAATGAACTTCATGATCAGCTTCTTCAACTTTTATGATTTCTGCGTTTGGAAAACATCTTTTTATATTTTCTTCATCTTCACCTCTGTACAAAAGAAAGACAATTACAATTTTCAGTAAATATAACAACTAAATATAATTAATAAAGTGTTTTATAATAACAATCTAAATATCCGCTCAAAAAATATATATATAGGCGCAAAATCACTCTGACTACTGAGTTGTGAATATATAGGAAAATTCTTATCAGTTAAAACATCAGAAAAATATTTTAAGTTTCACAATCAGTAAAACATTTTATTAGGACATATAGTTGTATTGTTAGGCTGCCGAAAATTTTGCCAAAATTTATACAAACGTTTTATTATTATTAACGAGTCTAATTTTTTATTCTAATTCGATGCAGTATAAATAAGTTAACTCTCATATCACATCGCTTGTTCCACAAAGTGCTAGATAAATGTGACCGGTTTGACTTTTGTCCACATTAGAATTATTTTCAAAACTTTTTTAAAAAACTGTTGCGGGTTGTAACCCCCCTACATGAGGACCTCTACACAGGGTCACACAGGGTCTACACAGGATTGTCTAGGAAAACCCTGATCTAGGAAAACCCGGACTATAGGCACTAACCTATTTTGGGGGCCCCTTTACGGAAAAAGTTTTGTATGATTTCCAAAATGATGGTGCAATATTGACCTGTGTATCAAATTTTGCTAGGGTTTTATTGGCAGCCTTGTAAATATCGATAAAAAATCCCGATAGGCCGAATTCTCATTCACAACCAGGAAAAAAACAAAGTGAAATATAAGAATTTTTTTTAGTTTTCTGATATTTTGGGGATTTACGGCATTTACTATAATAGAAACTGAAATTTAGGGGCCCCTAAAATTTGAAAGTCCTAGGCCCGTGCCTAACAGGCCTAATGGAAGAGCAGGCACTGCCTCTACATGCATCCCTCTTACCCTCTACATCCCTACTATGCTTAATCGACACAGTCAATCATGTTTTTCGGCTATTTGGTCCGTTCAAAATGTATCTATACTCCATCCCCTCTGTTGCCAAGAGCTTCAGATTATGACAGCTAGATCGCATTAGGGTTGGAAAGTCAAATGACCTTTAGGGTTCGCTTTTTTAATGGGGCTGCTTTTTTGGCAACTTTGCCTTTGCAGACTCGGCATATTCCAAGAACTGAGAGCCACTTGGCACCATCTAGACGACAATAGCTACTAATTTTGATGCTCAGATTACAAAGAATATTAGCTCTTTCTCTCTCTGGATATTAAGCCATGCCGAAATTTTAATTAATCTGTGAAAACTTAAGCCAAATGGTACTTAATGGATCATTTACATGCCACATAAGCATATGACATATGTTTTCACAGCAAAAATTATCAAGTAAAATCAACTATAGCATCAGATATGCCCATATCTTTATTTGCGGGCTAAGTGGCGATGTAAAGCTTCCTCGATTTAATTTATTTATTTGTTTATTTTTATTTGATGTAGGAGATCTTTTATATTTATGACTCACACTTTGAAAGGCGATTTCCCGCCGTAGATGAAAGCAGTTGGACCGCTATATTCCCCAGTATTCTCCTTCATCAGTGCGTCTTTGTTCGACATTGCTTTTACGATGGCATCGAGGTTGCAACTGTGATAGTAGCGACCGTCTGACTTCCGCTTGAGATCAAAATCACCCTGGTGATCAAGTTTCTCATATTTCTGTAATGTAAATTATTAATTTAAAGAGAATGATTGAGATATTCTAGATTCTGACGACTTAAGCATCGGCTTCCTCGGAGTCCGTTAACAGATTTAAGCGGTCGGACAAGTACGGTGAGTGACGTCATATAAACTACTGACATTGATTACGCTAGAGATGGTTTCCTCGGGAGCGTTTCGGTCAACTGAACACGACCGCCAGATTGAGTTGCTGTTGAGTGCGTTGGGTAAATCCTGATGACAACGTTTCTTGATGTTGTCTGTTGCGCGGTGTGCTTGCAAAATTTTAAAATTTGAGGAAATGACGGAAGGCGAGAGTTGTTTTACGCTTGCCGATTAAGAAATGCTAATTGATTTTATGAGAAATCACAAAGAACCTAAATTTTCCATTTTTCACATGCAAAGACGAAGACCAAAACAACAACAGAGTTAGTTGAGTGAGTTCGCTAGGTTTCCAGTTTCGTGTCAACGTAACGTTCCGATGAAGCGGTGGCCGCTAGGGTGATGTCATACACTTATAATAGCGGTCGCATTTTTCTGGCTAGAGACTCCGAGGAAACCAAGGCTTAAAGGGGCGCGTAAAACAACGTTGATTATTTAACTTCCCCGACTCCAGAAGCATGTGCAGGATGTTGTATGGGTCATAACATGAGGAAGTTTGGAAAACAGACACTTCACGTAACGCGCTAATGGTTTATTAAAAAAGTAATTCAAGTAGTTGCCGGTAGGTTGCACTGGAACTCTAGCCATTTGCATATTACTATAACGTAAATTTCAGAAATTAAAGCTTCCGCGCAATGTGTATCCAAAAGACAAGCTCGAAAAAAGTGGAGAAAGACAGCCATAGACTTCGTTCAGGCCGTTATTTCCAACTTGCTGATGTACAATAGCTATCCTGTATTAATAATTCAACTCCTTTAAATATTTGACCGCCAGCAGTTAAGAAATAAATGGAGTTGAGCATGGCACAATGCCTATTTTATAATCTTCAGCACAATGGGCATCAAAGAACGGAAAACATTATAGCCGTTCTACAATTGTGTAGAGTCTCTGTTATCCAAATTTGATCTTATTATGACCCATGGAAAACATCTTGCATCGGCTAATGAATTGGAGAAGTTTAACTTGGACAACCGTGTTACAGGATAGGATCAATGTAGTGTAGTTTAAGTTATCTTTGAATCACAAACTAGTAACGTTACGCATAATACGCTAGTGTTTCATACGGTAAATTAATCATAAAAAAATGCATGTCAGAGAAGATAAGATGGGTAGTATGAAAGTTTTTGTACATTATCAAATAATCACCAAAACTTTGAGCATCAGTTTTCTTTTTAAAAGTATAGGAAACCTTCCCCTCCCCAAGAAAAATATCAGTAATAAGTATGAAGTAAAATTTAAAATAGACATATGTACTTTTTTAGAGAAATAAGGGTTGCAATAAATTAACTCATCATTAAAGAGAGTCAGTATATCAAAGAGACTTAAAAAAGTATATTAATCTAGAGAATAACTCAGCCACTGAAGAAACATTTCAGTAATTTACTATAACAATCAGCATTATTTTTTATTCACATAGATTACCTCAGCTTCTGGATACTGGTCCATTATGTTTTTCCCGATCATATTCTTGGCTGTTGACTCATCCACTTCTGGCTCAATTTCATCGGCAGCTTTACCCATGAGATTTAGATATTTTACAATATCGCCAGTGAGGGGTAGTCTTTTCACGTACATGTCTTCCACCACGAGATTTTCTACTCTTTCGGGCTATAGTAAATTCAGAATATTGTATGAAAACACCTTATATTTCTACATAGAAAATACATGCTAGAGCTACGAGATACAAATTCCGTTGATTTGAAATCGGCGTTATTGTCTAAGCCTTTAGCTGCAGGAAAACTAATAACGAAACACATTGACACATAACAAATACTAATTCATTTCAACTAGATCGATGCTGATTAAACCATTCTTACTGTCTCTACGATTTCACCATTGCGTGATGGCACCCATCATAGTTGTTGTTGTCGTGTGCCTCCAGACTCCAGAGCATATGCCTGTAAGACTGGAGGGGTAAGCAGTAACTTCTGTTGGCACAAGGCTATGCTAATCATGCAAGTCTGACTACCTGTACCGAGAGAGCACCGTCTCTTAAATAGAATCACTTAGATTCGAGGGCATTTTTCTCCAGACAAACTACATGCTGCTACGCTGTCACCACCCACCGGACTTTCGGACCCACAGATTTAACGAGCACTTTCTCCGTATGTACTTCGGGGCAACATTAATACCTTACACCGTATTTGAACCATCAGGTATCACTAGCTTGGCAATTTAGAGTCGATACCACAGTACCGGTCCATCACATCAATAGTTATTGGATATTTGGACAGCCTGTTTTGCTCCACTTGTACGATACGCCATGAGCCAAAAACGCGATAGGGCCGTGCGACCCCCGGATCGCTGATGAGCAATGTGATCGCAAAGCGGGCTACAAATAAAGATAATTATGGTGAAGTTGCGTTAGGTATTAAGAAGGCATGGAAAGGAGTCTTACCAAAGCAACAACATTGCAGACGCCGATCAAGACCCGGAGGTCTAACCTCCTGCTTTAGATGGTCTTCTGTGCCGTAGAAATCCCTTAATCGCGGTTACTAGTTAACTAAGAACAATAAAGATAATTGTTCTCAATGATAATGGTTCTCACAGTTGCTCTCAAATTGCAACGGTACATGTGACGACATCTATGTCGATGTTAATAATAGTTACCTTCCATCTGTCTTGTGCTTGATGAAATGAATAAGTATTTTAATGTAGTGGTTGTGATAAGATTCAAATATTTCCCCATATTTCCATGACTAATTTGGTCCAGATCATTAATCTGTCTCATGAACTTATTCAATATTTTCATAAATATAATTTTTTTACAAAAAATAAAAGTAAGACAGACTGTTCTGAGTGCTGTTTTGATGGAAGTGATGCCTCCCATGCTGTGGCCTACGAGAGTAGCCTTCGGTGCCCCGATGTAGTCCAAGAAGTGAAGAAGATCCTCCGAGTTTTTCTCGAAAGTGAACTCATCGCACCATTCACTGTCGCCGTGGTTGCGGGCGTCAGTCACGTACACCTGAAATAATCAAGAATATGAAAGAAATTCCCTTAAAAGATCTGTTTGTAGTTACCATTGGACTTCACTATTTTTAAAGACAATTTTGGCACAAAAAGTATACCATGTTATTTCATTAAGAACGATTGGCTAGAAAATTTACCAAATGGAAATAAACTGTTAGCTTAAGTTTATCAAAATGAACAAAATATAAGACAAATGAAGACCACAATGCAAAATATAATCTGGAATAAAATAAGCTACATGAAAAAAAAATTAAAAACTTAATGTTAACTGTTAGAGTGCTGCTGAATATTTTACACGACCACTAAGAGGTGCTGTGGAAATAAAAAAATTTACAAACTAGGGATTATTTCGGCCGTCAGTCATCCTATAGAATCTTGTCTTTTTGACTTTAAGAACAAATAACAGTCTGAGTTAACCCTTTCAGTCCCAAAAATTTACTACACTACAGAAATATCTGATATTCACAAAATAAGCTTATTTTAGGTCGAATATACGAATTGCATAAGAAGAAAAAATTCATTTAAATTTTTTATATGGTTTTTGAAACAATGCCAAAAAATGTTAACTGTGGAAAACAACAACATAAATATCTATATATATAACCTAAAAACACTTCGAGTTATATATTTTAAGGTATCTGACCATATTATTAAAAAAAATTAGTAATTATTTAAACCGAAAAAGTTTAAATTGTGTTTTAAATATGTGGAACTGAAGTGAACTTATCAAAAATCAGGAGAAACGCTTGTTGACTATTTTCTAAGTAAAAAAATAGTAGTTCTGACTTCTATTGAGATTAATGTAAAATATTGTCTGATAGAACAAAGTGTGAAGAATCGAATGATATGTGTTTGGATGTCATAACGGGACATAAAAATGTTGAAAAAAATATTGAAAGTGATGATGCCAAATGGCATCACTGGGACTGAAAGGGTTAATTGCATGACACAAAAAGGTCATCTTCATATTATAAATGTTACGAACTTTGAAATTTTCAATGGCAACACCTAATTTAAATAACTTAGAAATGCTGAGCACACTCGAAATACCCTAAATCTAAGTTTTTGTTACATTTATATTAATATTTGGCGAGTTATTCAATCGAATCACTTGTGGACCTTTGGGGACCATTTCTTAAATGACAAGCATAGTTTGTAGGTTTTTTTGAAGGACGAAAAAGAAACGTAAGAATCTCACGTTATTTAAGGCGACTTTTTTCAAACTTTGGCAAATGTCAAGGAAAGGATGCTATAGGATTTGACTCCATTCAATTTTACATAATTATTCTTAACTGCAAATGAAATTAGCAAACGATTAAGATTATTTAATTTTTCCACAAAAAATTATTAAAAGTAGCAAATTTTTGCCATAGAAAAATTTAAATTGCAACTGAATGCTTGGTTTGTCTATATTTGCTTAAAGATTGTAAATCTTGTGCCGAGGAGGTTATAGGTGAGAGTTACTGTTACTAATACACTTGTGTTGCGACGAAAATTTCATTCAAGTATTTAAGTAACGGCAAAGTTAAGCGGCTTTTTAATTCCTTTTAGAACTTCTCGTTCCAATTTCAAATTTATTTCTGCATTAGTTCGAATATTTTAAGTTTATCTATATACATAAAGACTTTTGTTTGTCTGCCTGTTTGTTTGAAAAACGACGCGAAGTCTTAAGAGCAACGCAACAGATCTTCACGAAATTTGACCCGAAAATTCCTCTCATCACCGGAAAAAACATAGGCTAAGAATTTTTCGAATCAGATCATTCCTTCTATCGTTTTCGAACGTATTAAGGGGGAAAAATACACCACTTTCGCTCAAACCCGATCATTTTTTCCCTTTCGTGATGCCATTCAGCAGAAAAAAATTAAATGAAACTTTTAACAAAAATAATTGAAATTGAAAATGTTTAATTTGTTTTGTAGCTAAATTCATAATTTCAAAAATAATGTATACGTTTCAATTGACGTAATCCAGCCAGTCTCCTTTCTAGGATTTATTGTGTTTATTTAATTTGAATTAAGGATTTTTTTAAAGCCTTTTTAAGATAATACTGAGCTATGTTGGCTTTTGAGGGCCATTGCACTGAAGCTGCATATTAGGTTTTTTATGTTTTCCTTTTTTCGCCAAATACTTTGCCAAACTAGCCCAAGTTATTACAAAAAACGTACCAAATGAGCAGATTTTTTTATTAGCTGGTTGTGCGAAGGTCATCGCACGAGAGCTGAATGGGTATGTTGGTAGCTATATCTTTTCCGTCACCAAATTCGCAAAAAAGAGCCAAATGAGCTAAAAAAAATATGATTTTAAAGAATGTAAAATTTTTATTAAATTACGACGACTTTATCTATGAATTTTATAGCTTTTTTAAAATTTTGAATTTTTATGGTAATATAAGTAGCAGGATTCTATACTTTATAACGAATGGTAACAGCAACATAAGCTTATTATTCTATAACGGATTAAGGGGGTTCGGTATGTTGTATATCGGTAATGTTAAATTGGCCAATTGCAATGTACCTTTTCGCAATAACTACTGATCAGATCATCTTAAAATTTCCTGTGTGTGTTATACCAACCTTATACATTAATCTGAGGTTAAAAGTTTTTTTTTTAAATAACTGTCAGATTTTTTTAAATAAAATAAGTTTTGAAGTACCCAAAAAATCACGAAAATTTTCACTTTTTTGCAACATAATTTTTTTTTCACTTTAGTTTTATTAAAATTTATAACCTCAGATTAATCTATACTATGTATTACATCATAAAAAAGTTTACGAGAAAACATTGCATAGTTTTTGAGAAAAGGTACATCGAAGTTCAAAAAATCAAGTTCTGAGAAAAACGCGTTTATAGTTTTTATTGTTAACCCATTTCCTTACGCAGCAATGACATTTAAATGGCTTTTAAGGTCAAAAATATTTTTCCAATCGTTTTGATACTTTGTGACATTATTAATAAAGGTTGTAAAGGTATTTTAAGCCAATAATTTTTGTTTGGATTTTTTCACCGTAAAAAATGCAAACCGTTTGCTGTTTGTTGGAGTGGCTTATTTTTAATTCTTACTGATTATTTTTTACTTAAATATGTTTTCTTTTTAATTTAAGCTTCTTATCAAAAGTATTTTTGAAATTAATCTTTACTACATCCAAGATGGGCAATTAAAATGGAAAAAATTACTGGGTAATCTTCATTTCTTATGTAACTCAAATGAAAGAAAAAAAATAGTTAAATTGACTATTAAATTATTTTTCCCCTCTACCGTGCAACGTCGGGTATAACAGCTAGTTAAGAAATAAATCGCAGAAAAAAAATCGTTAAATGTCATGAATTAACAAGAATTAAAGAACATCTGTTGCGTCATTCTATTTAATTTTCAAGGTCATTGTTTAAAATTTTCCAATTAATTAAAGAGCATCTGTTGCGTCATTCTATGTAATTTTCAAGGTCATAATTTAAAATTGTCCTTTTTTTACAAGGTGGTGTTTATTTATCAACTTTATATTTCATGTCGTATACAACCCCCTAAGGGGTAATTAAAAAGTATTTTGTGATTTACTCAGCAAATTATGGATCAAACATTTTAAAAATTGGGATTTCGCCTAAATTTCATTTCATTTTATTAAATTCATTTCTGTAAGAATATATTAGGGGGTTTCTATTCATAATTATTTAAATTATTAAAATAATAATTATTTAAAAATATAAGAATTACTGTAACTATCCCAATAGTGTATGCATTTTGTTTGGGATATTATATATAATTAATATTCAGTAAAAAAATCATTTCATTATCTTACTTATTTATAGATTGGGGTGTTTTTTTATGTGCAACTCATTTAACATTACGACCCCTAAACCTTGCATGTCTCTAACTCCTCTAATAATGCTTAAAAACTAACAAAACTTGGTAGTTAGCGTTAATATATGTCATAAATTTGAAATATTGACTGAAAAAGGGGTGTTGCTATTGAAAATTGTGAAGTTAGTAACATTTTTAATATGAAGACGGCCCCTTATGCAAATTGCATGTCATGCAATTAACTTAAAATGTTATTTGTTTGCAAAGTCAAAAAGGTCCGATTATATAGGATGACTAACGACAGAAATAATCACTAGTGGGTACTTTTTTATCTCCACAGCTGTACATCAAAGTGAATACTCAAAAAGGATTGTTGCCTTTGAAAATTTGCTCTCTCTTCTCTTTCTCTCTCACAGCTTATGTAGTACTAAAATATTCGTTGTAATATAGTCCACTGGTAGTAACGGTGGTAAATCCATCTGGAGTGCATGTTATTTTGAGGATGCGTGTGCGTTAAGGTGGACTGCTACATTAACTTTTCTTTTCGGTAATGAAGTTGTTAATGATGAGCAAAAAATGGGTTGTAAATGGTTTAAACGACGCGACGGAAATTATCATCGTTAAGTAACAATGGGGATAGCTTGAAAATGGATGTATAGAAACTCTGAATTGAGCTGCACAGTATAACCGACAAAGTCGGAAACTCTATGGGCAGGATTGGAAAACCCCTCGAAAAAAAAATCTATCCAAAAAAATCTCCTTCTTTATTACTTAATAATTTCAACATTAAGTTCTGTTGTTGATAGTGAATTTTTGCTCTTTTGCTTTAAGAAATCAATAAATTACTTTGCGTTGCGTCGCATTGGCCACTTCTTGTGGTATGCTCCCCCAGTTCGACTTGAACCTACACAGACCATGTAGAAACACAATTGGTGGTGCATCGCTGCATTTTCCATCATCTGGCTGTACACAAATGAAGGACAATGGGACTGGAGTGGATCTGGAAAATTAGAACTACATTTTCAAGGTTCGTTCACTCATCATAGCCAGTGATGCCACCACTTTTAGGAGGAAAAGTTCTACGAAAAAAAATTAATTCTAAAATTTCAAAAAAAAAAAAAAAAAAAAAACATTAAAATTACTAGCTGCATTTTAAAATATTTTTAGTGCCTTTAAAAAAACGTGAAACGTTTTTAAGTCTTTTTATAGTATTATTATTTTTCTGTAATTTTATATCTAAATGATATTTTTCGTAGTATTTTTATTCTTAAAGTGGAGGCAACACTGCCCCCACCCACCCCCCACTTAGTCTTCATGCACGTCCTGTCGTTATCATTGGAAGTCGTGTGATCTGCCGATCTAATACCTTAACTATGACAACTACGGTTTAAGTACTTCGACTTGCTTCAAACTGAGAAATATTAAGTCACCCAGGTGCACTTACTATTCGTTGCATTGAAATAAACTATTGACGATAGAAAAACATTAAAAATATACATATTTGGAAACTATGTACACAACCTTTAACGATTAAAATACTCTTAAGTTTTTAAATATTACTAGCTGACCCGGCAAACTTTGCTCCGCCTTAGAGGTATAAAATGAGCAAACTTTTGATTTTATCAAATTCAATTTTTTATTTGGATAATAAATGTAAATTAAAAAAAAAAGAATCGAGTATCGAATTTGAATATCGTAGCGTGAATCACGTTGTTCATCAATTTCCATACCACCAAACGCTTCCGTTAAGACTTTCAGACCCAGTCGGCAAAGACTTTCGACTTGCTTGCGGTAGGTCCCAGGTTCAGGTCCGGGCATCGCCAAAATAACTGCCGACCTATATACGGCTCTTACAGCCAAAAAAAATTGTCCGACGAATAATATTCCGTCTAGAGAAAGAGCACTTTAAATATCCAAAAAATTGCCTATGATGTCCCCCTTAAAAGTTGCATTAGGTACAGCTGTGGAAATAAAAAAGTACCCACTAGAGATTATTTCGGCCGTTAGTCATCCTATAGAATCGAACCTTTTTGACTTAGTGATCAAATAACATTCTAAATTAATTGCATAACACAAAATTTGCATAAGGGGCCATATTCGTATCAAAAATGTTACTAACTTTAAAATTTCCATTAGCAACACCCCTTTTGAGTCCATATTTCAATTCTATGTCCTATTTTAATACGAAATGCTAAATTTTGTTAGTTTTTAAACATCATTAGGGGAGTTAGAGACGTGCAAAGTTTAGGTGCCATAATGTTAAGGGGTCATATGAGTCTTAAAAATGTGCAAAGAAGGTATTACAAAGCATAGTTTGATCTTTCATGTAATTTTTTAACTACTCAATATATAAGTATAATTTTTTATATGAAATTCTACAAGATTTATTTAATATAAAACAAACTTTTTAAAATTTATGAAACTTTAGCCAAAATTAAAATAAAGGATATTAAACATAAAGCTATTTGAACACATTGGGATTAGGCTTGCGCGGCAAATTTTAAGGTCCGAATTGAAAAAATGACTAAGAAAATGACTTTATATTGTACAAATATGTACAAACAAAGACTTATACCTAAATTCTCAGCTCAATTTTAATTAGTAATTATTTTTTAAAAAAAAATTAAAATCAAAATTTTAAAATTTTTATTAATTTTTTAAGAAAAAAGTTCTTAAAATAATTTCTAATTAAAATTGAGCTGAGAATTTAAGTATAAGTCTTTGTACATAGTATTTGTACAACATACAATATAAGTCATTTTCTTGGTAATTTTTTCAATTTTGACTTCAAAATTTGCAGCGCAAGCCTAATCCTAATGTGTTCAAATAGCTTTATGTTTAATATCATTTATTTTAGTTTTGGCAAAAGTTTCATAAATTTTGAAACTTGTTTTATAATTAATAAATCTTGTAGATATACATATAAAAAAATTGTACTTACATACATTGAGTAGTTTTTACATGAAAGATCAAACTATGCTTTGTACTACCTTCTTTGCACATTTTTTAGACTCCTGTGACCCCTTAAATGAGTTGCACATAAAAAACTATCCCAATCTATAAATAATTAAGATAATGAAGCGAATTTTTTACTGAAAAGAAAGTATAATAACCCAAACAAAATACATTCAATATTGGGGTATTTAAAACAATGTTTATATTTTTAAATAATTATTATATTAATTATAAAAAAAATATGAATAGAAACCTTTTGATATTTTCAAAGAAATAAATTTAAGACAGGAAGTTTAAGCGAAATCCCAATTTTTAAAAAATGTTATTCATAATTTGCTGAGCAAATCACAAAATACTTTTTAATTACCCTTTAGGGGACTGTGTATAAGATTGCGTGTGTAATTGATAAATAAAGACGGCCTTGCATGCATGCTTGCTTGTCATTTTAGAGATGGTCCCAAAAAGGTCCCAAGAGATTCGATTGAATAACTCGTCAAATGTTCTTCCAAATGTAACAAAAACTTAGATTTAAGGGTTTTCAAGAGTACTTAACATTTCTAAGTTATTAAAATTGAGTGTTGCTATTGGAAATTTCAAAGTTAGAAATATTTTTAATATGAAGACGGCCCTTTATGCAAATTTTGTGTAGTGCAAAGAACTCAGAATGTTAATTGTCACAATCGCAAAAAGGTCTGATTCTATAGAGTGACAAACGGATGAAATAACCTCAAGTGGGTACTTCTTTTTTTCCACAGCTGTACCTACTCATGTATCATCTCGTAACTTGACTGTGGTTCTAAATTACAACTCCCGTTTCCAATAGCCCTCGTGTGTACCTCTAGTGCGACGATAATTCAAACTAACCCAAACCCATAAAGCTGGATGGGAAGAGCTGCCCTACGTTAAATTTTCAAGTTTTATGAAGCATAAATTAATTATTTATGATGAAAATATTGCTTCATATCTTCATTTCTTGCCATTTGTAAACGTCAATTAAAATTAATTTGAAAACTTGATAAAAATCAAGTTGAGAAAATCTGATCCACCATAAAAAAGAGATTTAAAATCAGTAAATAGAATAAAACAATGATATTCAAATATAAATCCAGCAAATTAAAACAAAGCGCTTTTTTTTTTCTTTAGTTAATTTTTTTTCACGCTGAATGGGCTGAAGTTTATTTTAAATTGAAATAAAAGAGCATAAATAAAAATCTTACTATGCTATTCCTAAGGCTCACGTTTTGCACTCTTACACCCGTTTCAAAATAAAAAGTGTTCTATAGCCTATTACTGGTTCCAAGCTACCTTCCCACCAATTTTCAGCTAAATCAGTTCAGCAGTTCTTGAGTTTTAAATAGTCGAACTAACACGCTCTTCTGTTATTTATATATAGATTTGTTTTCATCGTCGATTTCAAACTTTCTTCTATTCAAAATTTTAAAATTAAAGAAAAATTGAAGTTACGTAAGTTTTTTTTTTCTACACTTTTATATTACACAATTACCCGTACATAAATTATGATTTTCTATCTTAATATTCTTCCACAATTTTGAAATTTGTCATAAGAACATTTAAAAAAAGTTGAAAAGGACTAAAATAGCATATTTTCTTGTCACTTATACATCTATCCGATTGAAATTCACTGCATTACGACAGCAAAGGTTTCGAATCTGACAATAAATCTTACCTAATCATATTTTGTTCGAAAGCAACTCGACGAATTCAACTCGCGTATTAAGCGCTAACTTAATCAATGTCAAAATTAGCTTCAATGGTATTTTCAAGCGACAAAAACCTTTTTGGCGAAGAGAATAGGTTGCCAAATACTGCAAAATTTCATTTGCTTGTGATGAGTATGTCATTTTATTTTTATCCTTGTGAAAAAACCAACCGTGAATATGGCTTTTTGATATCAACCTTCTCGCCAAATTACATGCAGCAAGCCCACCACGTTTGCCAAATCCAATTAGTTTTTTTTTATAACAACGTGCAAAAAAGTTCACTTTTTTATATGATATTCATTCATAAATTGTTTCAAAAATTGCACTTTACGTGCTTACGTCACAGACAGTGGCGAAAATGGGACTTTCGAAACTAGTGCGGTAAAGCAAATAAGTGTATCTGATTGGTAGAAAAAATGATGTCGTGAATATCTCCATGGAAACTAAATGGTCATGAAACTCAATTATTTCTATTGGTTCATTACTTTTGCATTTTCAAATATCTCTATGGAAACTACAAGTTCTACAAAAATTATTAAAGGAAATTAAATACGACTAAAGTAAGAACACAAATTTCACGGTTTTGCACGTTATTAAAAAATATTTTAAGCAAGCACGTGCTAAATAATACTTTATTAAGCTCTTGACATTTTTTTACTCGCTCGTACCTCGCTCGTGAAATAAAAGCCACTCGCTTAATAAAGTGTTATTTTGACGGCATTTAGTCGACTGCCCTGATCAACTACACTGGCCTGAAGAAAAGAACAGATCGTTCTTTTTATTCGTTGTTCGCTTAAACAGTATCCGCCTGTTTTTAAGCACCATTTTAAGATGACGAAAGAAACAAAAATTAAGAATTTGACCATATTCTTTTTTTTTCTTCTTCAAAGTTTCGAAGATCAAATGAAACAAAACATTAAGAAAAACGGCACCGAACGTTTTTTTACTTTGGAGAAAACCACAAGATCTCACATGATTCGTCACTTTTAATCCAATCAAGGAGGAGGCAAGTGTAGGATGATTCATTACGTCATAAAAATGGACGTCTTCAAATTAATTAATATTTCTTAGAAATCATAATGGTTTTATCAAACCTAAATTCCATGAATTACAATTACTTTTTGTTAAAAAAAATCTTGCAAATATTTTTGTACAAGAAATTCTGTAAATTTAATTGTAAAATAACCGTATTCTAAAAAGAACCGGCAGATTTTTGTCCACTTTATGAGCCGTGCAGTTGACATATGCCCATTTTGACACTAGTTGCTTAAATAACCATTTTTTATTGTGGCACTGAAAGGAGCGAAGGAAATGTGAAAAGTGGACACCCCCAAGGCAACAAATTTATTTTTAATGACAAAATTTTCTTGTAACAGTTCCTGCTTGTCAAACAAAAATCATTTCGGTACACCAAATATCACGCATGCCAATACAAAAATATCGTCAAAAAATAAAACCTTTCTATGAATTAATTAGAAAATCAAAAAACTCAAAATTGTTACTATGTAAAATTTTATTTTGACTATAGTGATACTTTTTAATGTGTATTACAGCATCATCTTTTATTAGTAAAGAAATAAACCTATTTGACTGTTTTCGACAATAAAAGTGAAATAGATTTTTATTCATTTCACTAATTAATTTTTCTCTTTGGCAAATCTAAAGTGAAAAATAGATGTAACGTGGGGGCTTATGGGACATTTTTTTTTATCGTGGTTTTCAACGATCTCGATAAAAAATAATCTTGAAATATCAAGTCAACAGCGAGTCTAAATTGGAAAATATATAACTGAGCTCATTAAATCTTAAAAATTCGGCATTCTTAGTCACATCAAATTGCAAAACTTCAGCGAACTAATTTGTGGGGATCGGACGTTGTCCGGTCCATCTGGGGCGCTGGAGGGCGCTGCGAGCGTCGCATTGGCTGTGAAAGGAATGTGAAAATATATTTTTATGGTTATGTCATAAAAAAAACTCATACTTCGTCTAAATTAAAAATAAGTATTAAATTTAAATAATGTTATTTGTATTTTGAATAATTAAATAATTTAGATTTTGGAATTCAGATCAGCTTTGAAAATTATCTAACGATTTTAGTTTCTTCGCTTGTGTTTTAAATAACAAGAAACACCCGATATTTGACAAGATAAAAGAATAAATTAAGTTATTTAACACACGAAACTTAAACACCAAACTAGAATTAAAACTAGATTTTTAATTATACCAAAATCTGCATTTAAAATATTAGTAATTGTCTTAATTTCTTCATTTTGTAAATTGCTACGTGGGAATGTATTGCCTCGTGGCAGTCCACGAGGACAACGGATTAGAGAAATTCTTTGCCCTCGGGGAATTTTCGACCGTTGAGGATGGGCGGTTTTTAGAGCTCTGATGTCCAGTAACCATATTCTACAAAAATCAACTTGAAAGTTTCTTATCAATTACTTTTGTCCGTATGAACAGAAATCGAGAGTGAACAAGATTTATTGAAAACCATTTCTTCGCTAAGATGAGGCATGTAATACACCCGCTATTTTCCCAAATTCTGCAATTTTTTTAATTAGTTGCAATGAACAGAAAAAAGAAAAGTGGGTACGTAAGGAATCAAATTGATAATGGAGAATTTAAAGGTAAACAATTTATGACAGCATGGTTAATTTGTAACAACAAAGTTGATATGTAGCAGTTACTGTATGTTTCAACATGATTTATCTATACCAGATATCAAACAGTTAAAAAAAAATTGTGATAAAAAGCATATACCTAAGGGTTAAAATTTATTTCTAGTGTTGAAAAACTGGAGCATAAAGTTACAGAAAAAGCCGAGTTCAACGCTCAAAACGTTAATTAAAATTAACTTCTGGCTCCAAAACAACAACAATCTCTGACAATTTTAAAATTAAAATAATTTTATGCAAGTCAGTAAAACACTGATGAATTTGTGTAATACTTTTATTCGTATTTTATAGCTACATCTAACATTCTATAATCTACAGAGTTTTTCTATCAGAGGTTATTATTAAATTTTTATTTATTGAGAAATCCTAGCAAAGCCTCTGTAAATTCTGCCGCAAATTCATAATGAACTTCATGATCAGCTTCTTCAACATTTATGATTTCTGCGTTTGGAAAACATCCTTTT
Source organism: Hylyphantes graminicola (assembly GCA_023701765.1). Classification (NCBI taxonomy): domain Eukaryota; kingdom Metazoa; phylum Arthropoda; class Arachnida; order Araneae; family Linyphiidae; genus Hylyphantes; species Hylyphantes graminicola. Next base: position 17,204,651 of record CM043117.1, on the reverse strand, counting down.
ATATTTTCTTCGTCTTCACCTCTGTACAAAAGAAAAGTAAGTATCATTTTCAGTAAAATAACAATTAAATACAAAGTATAAGATTTTTAATAATAGGGGAGAGACGGGAAATAGCGCTCAGAGGGTAATCGCGCTCAGCTAAGCTGCGACAATCTGGGCAATCCTTTAGTTAATTGGACTTTGCTGCCAAATAGCCGAATGCAAGTGCAATGCTCAGTGTGATAATGGATGAAAAAGCAAAAATACATAGTCTTTCGTCCGTGAACAAAAACCCTCAACTGTTGAAGAGTCGAATTATAACTAATCAAAACTGTAACTAAATATTTTCATACACATATTGAATAAATCTGATATCTTTTCCACTTATAATTATCTAATCCTAACTGGAATAAAGGTCCTGGCTCTACAGATGGAGTGTCATTTTCTGAAATATCACCAATACTAAGACTCCAGAGCCACCAAGATTACTGTGGAGATAAGTTAAGGCATAAAACTATATTTTTAACTATTTCAAATTGTAAAATTACTTTAATCAGTTGTAAACTATGTTGTATAAAGGAATTGAATAATAAGCCCGTCGCAGTGAGCAGCATTACCCAACACGTTCGGATAATGGCGCTCAATGTAATATTTTCTTGTTTTCAATTTTTCAGCACAAATGATATTGTTTTCATTTTTAACGATATGGTATTCTGTTTTATATTTATTCAGTTATAAATATCAATCAAAAAACATAATTTAAGTGTCGTATTATGCTTGTTGCATTCACTTTTCCTTAAGTGGGCACAATTACCCTTCTCTCTCCCCTAATACTAAATCTAAATAGCAGCTCGAGGCTCAAAATCACTTTGACTGCTGAGTTGTAAAAAAATAAAAATAATAAGGAAAATTCTTATCATTCAAAACTTCAGAAAAATGTAAGTTTAACAATCAAGTATAGAACATTTTATTTGTATTAATAGTTGTAGTGTTATGCTTTCGAAAATTTTACCAAAATTGAAATTTTTTTTTAATTATTAACTTATTTTTTAAAATTCTAATTCGATGCAGCGAAAATAATTTAACAATTATATCACCTTGCTAATCCCACAGAGTGCTAGAGAAATTTAACGGTTTTGGTTCTTGCCGACTTAAGAACTTTTAAAAAACTGTTTTTGACTTTTTTTTAAAAAAAAAACTGTTGTGGGTTGAAATCCCTCTATGCATCCCTCTTGCTTTTTTACATTCCTACTATGCTTGTTGACGCAACCCATCTATCCACCTATCCACTTAACTATTTACCTACTTATCCACCTATTTAATCATTTAATTTTTGAAGAAAAGGAATCTTTAAGGCTGCTCATCACCCCCAGTCCCCATCCTCCTTCGATCGGGCTTGCTAATTGTAAGTCTATGGCGGAAAAAATGGTTTTTCTTCGAAAAAAAGAAAAGAAATTATAGGAATATTTTGATGCGGTTTTTTTTTATTCATAAAACTCCGATAAAGTTGTGCTTTTAAAGGTTATTATTTTTTTAAACTTTGTTAAAAAAATTTTATCTAAATTTTTTCTATTAAAAAAAGGTAAACAACGTTTAAAAAAAAAAATCTCTAAAAGCACAACTTTATAGGAGTTCTATGAATTAAAAAAAAACGCATCAAAATATTCCTATAATTTCTTTTCTTTTTTTGGAATAAAAACTATTTTTCCCCATAGATTTACCATTAGCATAGCAAGTCCGATCGAAGGAGGACGGGGACTGGGGGTGATGAACAGCCTTAAGGTTTGCCACTCACACTTTGAAAGGTGATTTCCCGCCGTAGATGAAAGCAGTTGGACCGCTATATTCCCCAGTATTCTCCATCATCAGTGTCTCATTGTCCGACATTGCTTTTACAATGGCATTGAGGTTGCAACTGTGGTAGTAGCTGCCATCCGACTTTCGCTTCAGATCAAAATCACCCTGGTGATCACGTTTCTCATAGTTCTGAAACGAAAGTTATTTATTTAAAAATTGAATGATTAAGAACTTCAAAACTTCTGACGACTGATTCAGTAGCAATGTTGCAAACCAACTAAGGTTGCACGTAAAACAATGTAGCTAACAAATTAAACTTCTCCGACTTAGTGACATGGACAGTAGACAAGATGCTTTATGGGTCATAATATGATGATATTGGAAAACATACACTTCAGGGGCTATCGCCGCAGAGGATTTGCTGGAATTTATAGTTCAAGAAGTTTCATATTGGTTGCGCTGCAACGCTAGTCAATCTACCTTTTACAACAACGTAATTTGCAGCATTAAATCTTCTGCACAACGTGTATCCAAAAGACGAGCTCGACGAAAGTGTAAGACTTCTAAGTGCTACTCAGGCAGTTGTTCCCCGATAACTAATACCAAAGAGTTTTATAGTAGGGTAGAGACTGAACCTGGCAATATCACCTTGGACCAACACGGAGACAATATAGGGTGGCATGTGGGGCCCGATGGCCGAGTGGTTTGGACAGCAGGCCATAACGCTAGCAGTCCGCGAGCTGTAACAGGTGCGTGTTCAATTACCGCCTTTTCCCTGGGTTGTACTTCCTTTCTCAGTATCAAAATTATAAATCAACTAGCACTTTTGCCACTCTATTCGGGCTCCGTAGTGAGCCATGGCTGCCGAAGGCAGCTCAGTACGAGTCGTTCCTTTGCAATACAATAGAACTCTTTAGCTGATACAGAATAGTATTACAGACAACTCAACTCCGTTAATTAGTTGATGGTCAGTAGATAAAAAGTAAACGGAGTTAAGCATTGCACAATGCCCATTGAATAATCTTCAACACAATGGGCATCAAAGAATGGAAAGCATCGGCATTTCTACTTCTGCGTCTGAAGTCTCTTTCAAATTTAATATTATTATGACCCAAGGAAAACATCACACATAGGCTATCATAAATCGGGGAAGTTTAATTTGGACAACCGTGTTATACACTCTTAAAACAAATGAAATCCACTCCTATAGGAGAAATGCATTTTCGACACTGGAAAGGAGTGAAAATTAACTACTAAATCGCTCGTATAATCGCCCTAAATGGTTCCTAATCGCCTTAAAATCGCTCGTTTGTTGTTAAGATTGTTGGATGTTTAACAAAACAAAAGAGTGAAATCCACTTTTATAGGGAAGTGCATTTTCGACACCGAAAGAAATGAAAATTAACTCAGACTGAATTAAAAATCGCTCGTTTGTTTTAAGAGTGTAGGATTGGATCAATGAAGTGCAGTATGACCTATGTTTGAATCACAAACTAAGTTTGTAATGTAGTGCTTCATACGGTAAATTACTCCTAAAAATAATTAAAAAGAATTGCGTAAGTCACTTCTGCTATAAAAGATGGGCAGGATGAAACATCAATATCTGTAACATCATGAGTTGGAAAAAATCAACAAAAAAATTAATCATTTTCTTTAAAAAAAAAAAAAAGACTTAGAAACTGTGGTACTCACCTAAATGCAGAACCCCCTAAGTTCCTCTTTAATTACCACCACCCAAGAAAAATATCAGTAATAAGAACGAAGTAAAGTTTTAAGTAAACTAGTGTTTTTTTAGAAGACTACACATGAGTTTGTGATAAAATAATTCATCATTACAGATACTTAGTAAAAAGAGTTTAAAAAGTGTAGTTGCCTAGGCATATATGTACAAAGTCTGTGTCATAAAAAAACATTTAAGTAATTTAACATAACATTCATAATTTTTTTTTAGATATATTACCTCAGCCTCAGGATACTGATTCATAACGTTTTTCCCGATCATGTTCTTGGCTGTCGACTCGTCCACTTCTGGCTGAATTTCTTCTGCAGCTTTACCCATGAGATTTAGATATTTTACAATATCGTCAGTTAGAGTCTGGGGTAGTCTTTTCACGTACATGTCTTCCACCACAAGTTTTTCTACTCTTTCGGGCTATCGTAAAATAAAAATGAAAATATCATGTATATTTCTTTTAGAAAAATATATCTATTTATGTCGAAAAATGTTAGAGCTACGAGATAGAAATTTCGTACATTAGAATATGGCTAGGGGCGAAAAAGCTTTGATATTAGCAAAATATATATGTTTTTAGAAGTTGGAATACTACTAGCGCATCACATTTACCAATAATAATTTATTCCAATTACATCAATACGGATTAAACAATCCTTACTGACTCTACGACTTTGCCTTTGCGTGCTATCAATTTTGTTTTGGTCTTGTGTCTACAGAGCTTAGCCTGGTAGACTGTAGGTAGACCTGGTAGACTGTAAGGGTGTGAAGTAGCTTCCGTTGACACAAGGCTTTGCTCTTTTGAGGGTGGAAGTCTGACCTATGCTCCGAGAGGTCACTATCTCCTTAATTAAGGCACATAGCCAGAGGGGCATTTTCTCCAAACAACCTGCACCCATTTTACTACGCACACAGGATTTTCAGACCCACAGATTTAAAGAGCACGTTCTCTGTATGAACTCGGGGCAACATTGATACCTTATCCCGGATTTGAACCAGGTACGAGTCGCCTGACAATATAAAGTCAATACCACTATATCGGTTGGGAGAAAAAGCCACATATCAATAGTTATTGGACATTTCGACAGCCTGCTTCGCTCCACTTTTACGATAAGCCATGTGCCAAAAACGCGATAGGGTGCGATCCCAGGATCGCTGACGAGCTATGTGATTGCTAAGTGGACTATAAATAAAGATAATTATGGTGAAGCTACATTAGGTATTAAGAAGGCATGTAAAGGAGTCTTACCAAAGCAATAACATTGTAGACGCAGATCAAGACCCGAAGGTCTAACCTCCTGGGGTTAGATGGTTTTCTGTGCCGCAGAAAGCGAAGAAATCCTTTAATAGCGGTTACTAGTTAACCAAGAACAATAAAGATAATAGTTCTCAAAGATAATAGTTCTCACAGTTGCTCTCAAATTGCAGAGGTACATGTGACAGCATCTATGTCAATGTTAATAATAGTTACCTTTCATCTGCCTTGTGCTTGATGAAATGAATAAGTATTTTAATGTAGTGGTTGTGATAAGATTCAAATATTTCCCCATATATTTCCATGACTAATTTGGTTCAGATCATTAATCTGTCTCATGAACTTATTCAATATTTTCATAAATATACATTTTTTTACAATTACAAATAAAAGTAACACAGACTGCTCTGAGTGCTGTTTTGATGGAAGTGATGCCTCCCATGCTGTGGCCTACGAGAGTAACCTTCGGTGCTCCGATGTAGTCCAAGAAGTGAAGAAGGTCCTCGGAGTTTTTCTCGAAAGTGAACTCATCGCACCATTCACTGTCGCCGTGGTTGCGGGCGTCTATCTCGTACACCTGAAATAGTCAAGAATATGAAAGAAATGTCCTAACGAATTTCTAATTGTTAAAGATACGTTTGTAGGTATCATTGAACTTCGCTACTTTTAGGAAATTTTGACACAAAAACTGCACTGCACCATCAGGTTAACTCATTAACGATGATTGGCTAGAAAAGTTGTCAAATACAAATAAACCTTCTACTTAACTTACTGTTATCTAAATAAACAAATTATAAGACAAATTAAGAATATAGTGCTAAAAAATTAATGTAGGACAGAATTAGCTACCCGAAAAAACTTAATTTTAGTTGTAGACTGCAGTAGTGTTGACAAAGATATTGCTGAACCCATGACCGCCATCTACACTATGTTATTTATTGCTACAATATTTGCTGGAATCGATGCATGGTGTAGTAACGCAGTAACAAATCAGTGCCATTTAGCTTGAATACTATTTTGAGCTTACTGGGGTCTGCTCGGCGGACAGCTACACGTTAGTTAAGGAAGGGTTAATGTGGTTCACAAATGGGCCGTTAATGGTTTAAATGGTAAATAAAAGACGATAATCATTAATTTTAAAAAATGGTCTGGGAATTGATTGATTGAAATTCAGAATTGGGCTGCATTGTGTAACCGACTACGCTGGTGAATATATGAACTACATTGGAAAACTGCGCGACATCATTCTCTATTTGTGAAAATCTTTTTTTATTACCAAAAGCTTAATCTCCTCCATTTGAAAAAAAAACGAATAAAAAAGTCAAACTTATCGTCACTAATTCTCGTCAATCCTTAAATTACAAACTCCGTGAGATATAAAGTAGACGAATTTGGAAACTGCCTTCGTTGAAAATCTCTGGGAGGGATACTCAAAATAATAGCAAACCTTGTAAGCTGGTTAGTTGAAATGTCGATAATTTCAACATTAAATGTTAACGTGTATGTTGTTGACCTGTGCATTTTGGTTTTAATAAATTAATAAATTACTTTGCATTGCGTCGCATTGGCCACTTCTTGTGGTATGCTCCCCCAGTTCGACTTGAACCTGCACAGGCCATGTAGAAACACAATTGGTGGTGCATCGCTGCATTTTCCATCATCTGGCTGTACACAGATGAAGGACAATGGAACTGGAGTGGATCTGGAAAATTAGAACTACATTTTCAAGGTTCGTTATAGCTCATCATATACAGAACAAGAATCGTAAACAGGGCCGTAGACAGGGGAGGGGGACCGACGGGACAACCCCCCCCCCCCCCCCCCCGAAATTTTCCTATACTGGCTTATTGATACTTTTTTTTTTATCTTCTGCATCCGTTTCTATTTATTCTTTATTATTATCTTCGATGAACCGGAAGTAGAATTATGACGTCGTATCCTAAGTTGTGATATTCTGTGCATCAAATCAGGCTGGGATAGCCATTCATAGAAGTGAAATGAAGTGAACTTGTTATTTATTATTATTATTTTTTTTTTTTTTTTTTTGCTCATCCGATGCTTTTTCAACGAGAATCTTCTTAAAACGATTTTTTTTTTCAATTTTGAATCATGAAGAGAAGTAAACAAAGTACGTTGTTTAGTTTTATACCTTCAAAACGAAGTAACATAGGTGGAAGCGTTGTGTGTTCAGAACTTCCAAAAACGAGTGAAACTAGTAGTGAACAACAAATTGCCTTTGTAAACAATTTAGACATTGGAATCCATGCTAAAAATGCTAGCACCATTGACCGGGCATTGAAATACAATTTACTCAAAAAACCTTTTGTTCCGGAACTGAGCCATGTTTTCCCAAACAACACAGAAGGTAACAGAAATTTACGTTTTCAGCGTAAATGGCTAGAAGAATATAAGTGGCTGGCATATTCTCCAACGTTAGATGCTGCTTTTTGCAAGTACTGCCTACTGTTCGCTTCTACCACTTGCGGCAAAGGAGGGCATCATCAAGGAGGGACCAGATACAGCTCTTTCAGCACTGGACTGCAACAAGGACTTTTTCCCGAATATTCATTCTTTGTTGTCAATTTTGGCCACATTACCAATCACCACTGCAACGGCAGAGAGGACATTTTCAACATTGAAACGCATCAAAACTGATACAAGAAATTCTTCAAAGGACGAGAGACTCACAGGGTTGGCACTGTTGAGTGTTTTCCGGGACATTCCTATTTGTCCAAAAAAAGTTGTAGACAGATTTTCTCAAACTCCACGGAGAATCAAGCTATAAATTTATTTTGTTTATCGTTAAAAAAAATTTAATTGTTTTATTATTCATCAAAATCTATTTAATAACCTACATTAAAATTTATTTTAAAAACTACAAAAAAAATTGTGACAGTTTCAAATTTTTCTAATAAAAACAAATTAGATGTTGCCGTTTAAAGTTTATCTCAACCCCCCCCCCCCCCCCCCCGAAATAAAATCCTGGTTACGGCCTTGATCGTAAACGAAAAACTGATTTCAGTATTATTACTATTGATTATGCAGTAGACTTAAAGTCGCAGTGCTTGGCGATCTTGCCCCCCACCAAGAAAGTCATATGTCGTAATCGTAATGATTATGCAGACAAATCTCGTATTTTCTCTGACAGTGAAAAATGCTGTTGCTGTTTTATATTGATCAGCATTTTTTTCTCAATAGGACATTGCCATAGGGCTGGCATGTGGCATTTCGTAATATTATCTGAGTTGTATCAAGCCGTACTTGGACGGATGAGTTTTTGTCATAGATATTATAGTTAAAGTATTAGATCGACCGATCACGTGAGCTCCAATGATAACGACGCCGATGGGACGCGCACGGAGGCTAAAATTGGAAGGGTACGGGGCCAGTGTTGCCACCACTTCAAAAAGGAAACTGCCATGAAAAAATAAAATTTAATACCAAAATTTCACAAAAATACCATAAAAATTACTAGCTGCCTTTTAGAATATTTTAGTGACTTAAAAAACGTGAAACTGTTTTTAGTATTTTATTAGCATTATTTTTCTGTAATTTTAGAATTAAATGGTATTTTTTGTAGTATTTTTTTCCTCAAAGTGGTGGCAACTGTCCCCCTCCCCTCCACCCACCATACCCTTCCAACTTCCAATTTTAGTCTCAAAGCGCGTCCCGTCGTTATCATTGGAGGTCACGTGATCCACCGATCTTATACTGTAACTATGATATCTATGGTTTTAGTACTTAGATATGCTTCAACCTATTAAATGTTAAGTAATCCAAGGGGGGGGGAGGGGGGACACTTACTATTCGTTGTATAATAAACTGTTGACGAGATAGAAAAACATTAAATATGAACATATTTGAAAACCACTATCTTTAGCGATTTAAATACTCGTAAGTCTTAAAAATATTATTTGTTTTTATCGTCGATTTCAAATTTTCTTCTATTCGATGAAGTTATTTTTTTAAAGTTTTTAATATCGAAATAACGTAAGTTCTTTTCCATTTTGTGTGAAAAAATCGGCTTGGAGTATAGTATCATATATATTCTAATACAAACTACGATAGAGTTCTTTTGATGGTTTATTATATATGTTTTATAAAGGATGTAGACGAGTTCTAATTTCTATTACACTGTAAAAAAAACTATTGTTTTTACAGTTAAAAACAGTTAACTTTGACGCCAGTAAATAACCATTCTTTACAGTTTAAAACTGCAATTTTTTATAGAAAAATCGCAAACAAATTACAGTGAAACTGTAATTTTATCAGGGAGAAACTGTCATTTTAGTAGAGAGAAACTTTTTAAATAAACAGTTTAACCCTGCTAAATTAACAGTTTTTACCTGTTCAAATTACAGTTTTCTATAAAAAAAAATGCAGTTTTCCTGCAAAAAAAATAGTTTTAAACTGTAAAAAAAATTATTAACTGGCGTCAAAGTTGACAGTTTTTAACTAAAAACAACAGGTTATTTTTAACAGTGAATTTGCAAGGAAAATTCGCTAAATTTCGTTTCTATTTTCAAGTCATCAATTTTAATACATATTCATTCTTTAAACAGCAAATTAATTTAACTAATTATAAATGATATGAAATGAATATGCTGAAAGTTGATGAAAATGAAAAATTATGGCAACTAAAACTTTTTAATTGAGAAAGCGACAGAGAACGTTCTTTCTTCGCATAGAAATAGAATTATTTTTAATTTCTAGGATACTATAATAAGTTGATTTAAATGATACTATAATACGTTCCACTTTAATTTTTGCAGAAAAAAATACATAAATATACTTTAAATAAATTTATCAAACAATAAATATTATTGAACATAGTTATTTTTTGGCTTTACATGTTTACTGTAACAAAATCTTACTTTTTTCCAAGCAAAAAAACTTTTACATTTTAATTTTACTTAAAATTTAAACTTACTTGTGCAATAAAAATTTTGTAATTGGTGTGTAAATAAATAGATAAATTCGACCGCGGGCAGTAAACTGCCGAATCGAACTTAATGAATTAGATGTTTTTGTGCAGAAACAATTAGTATTTTAGTTTACTTTCTAATGGTTGAAGCTTTTCCGTTCTTGCAATAACGATTCAAGTCATTGTTGCAGATAATGCAGTTTCCCATCTTACGAGCCACGACAATATTAACTGCACCGTATTCGCGTCTCTAATTTGAATAATAAATTTACTGATTTTCTATTCTAAAAAAAACTATTTATGTAATTGAGGCATTTGAATCAATTCTTTTTATGCCAAGCACGCCAAATTTAGTCGCCTAGCATTACCATTGGCACGGATTAGCGTATAAAAAGTAAACACGCACTCGGACGCGCCCTTTTTGGCTCCTTGTCGTAAACTTAATCTCTAGTATCTACATAATTACGATCGTTAACATGTAAAGCAAACATAACAATGTAAAATATCAAAAGTTTCAAATCTGATAATAAATCTTACCTAATCATATTTTGTTCGAAATCAACTCGACGAATTCAACTCGCGTATCAAGCGCCAACTTAATCAATGTCAAAATTAGTTTCCATGGTATTTTCAAGCGACAAAAACCTATTTGGCGAGGAGAATAGGTTGCCAAATACTGCAACATTTCGTTTGCTTGTAATGAATATCTTTCTTTTTTTGTCATTTGTTTTTGTCCTTGTGAGAAAACCACTGATCTGAACTTAGAAATGGATCAAGCCTAGACACCCCTCTCTGATGCTTCGCGGAGGGATGACCTTGTTTTTAGAAGTGCCAGATTGGCGCTGTTTATCGCTCCGTATTTCGCTTCAAGTTACAGTGTCAACATATTTTTTTTCCTTCTGCAAAGTGTGCGGAAGTCGTAAATCCTTATCTGCCTACATGAGACGAAGAATGTGTCAACCCCTAGAGATCAGTGGGGGGTCAACGCTAGCTCATTAGGCAACTCTATTTACTAAGTTTTACAACCTTTTGAATGGGAGGGGGATTGGCAGATGTCAGTGGGAGATGGATGGATGAATGTCTGGGGTGGAAAAAAGTATTTTTTGTGTAAGTGGTTAACTTTAAACGTATTTATTTAGTACTGTATATGTGGATTTACTTTATTTTGCAATATTTTTAAGAAATAGTATTATTTGTAATCGTTGATAATACTAACGGGACATTCATTTGATAATTATTATCTAAATATAGAATACCAAACTGATATATATTGTAAAAAATAATAATTATAACATTTACCCCGATCATATACTTATGATAAGGGTTTGAAGTTTCGGTAGTTTTAATTAATATTCATTCATGTGATATATTTTAATTAAATTTAATTCATCCATTTCAAGTTTATAATAAATTACACCAATTTAATCATGTTTAATTACTTAAATTACGTTTAAGTCATCAAAATGATATTAAATCTATTAGCGCCGATTTGCGAAAAAATTACCACACGAAAATGATATTTATGCTTAAGTTTATCTAAATAATTAAGATAAAAAGATGATTATAGACCTGAACAATTTATGTAGAGAAAATTAAGTTAGCCTAAAAAAATGAAACATTTAAGTTAGAATTGAAATTTAGAAATGAAGGTTCTCATGGTATTAACACAGTCAGTGGTGAAGTATTATTTGGGTTAAGTATTAATTAAAAATATATTTAATTAATTTAAATTATACATAATAAATTCAAAATAATTTGTTTTCCATAAATATTTAATTGTTACAATTTATAATACAAAAGTAAACAAATCTTAAAACACAATTTCTTTATAATTTTGTGAAGAAAATCATCACAAAATTTTAAACATTTAATTTCCTTTTGTAAAAAAAGTTACAAAAAGATATAAAGTAATGTATTAAAAAATTGCATTTTTAATAACAGTCAATTAAATTGCATTTTTAATAACAGTCAATTATGAAGTAACAATATGTCATTATTGCAATACATTTAAATTTCCCCCAAAGTATCAAAACAAATCATTAATACTAATTTAAATGCATATATTTATTATTTTTATACTTTTAATAATAAGAACTTAATGTTTTAAAAAATCATTAATTATAGCTTATTTCAAATTTTAAATACCACATTTTGTCAGTTCCTTCAGATCGTAACAAAAAAAAATCATCTTTACAATCAAACATATACCTTAAATATAAAGCTTTCAACCATATCTTCGAAACAAAGATTTTTCTCTGATTAATAAAATTTTTAAGAAAATAAAAATCCCCTTACATGTACACAAGCACCATAGCGCAAAATCGAAAACGCAATTGAAGAGCTTAGTGGAAGAACGTGCTAAGTGACAAAAAGGTGAAAACAAGAAAATGGGGTATAAAGTTTTTCGTTTGCACTAAGATCTGTTGGAAACGGAACTTGTAAAGCATAAAAAATATAATAAACTTTAAGTTGATGATAAAGGAAAAATTTGTTATCGTTAAAAAAATTAGTAATATGTTCATTTACATAAACTTTTCCATTTTTTCAAAAATGTCACTTAGCACGTTCTTCCACTAAGCTCTTCAATTGTCAAAAGTCTTATCTGGGGTCAACCCCTGAGGTCAACCCACCCATCTGCCACCAACCGAGCGACGGCGACTTTTGGGGAAGACCGAAACGAGAAATTCGCCAAATTTGGCGAAAATTAGAACTGCAATGAGTGGTGAAAAACACCTATTTTAAAATAAATAAGAACCCAGACATATTTTTTCCTACAATCTACAACAAAAATATGATTGTTTGAACTTTACAGCAGATCTCTACACCAAAAACTCAATGCGCAGTAATTTTTTAAAAATGAGAAATTTCCCATAGAGTCCCATTGTAAAACGAAAATCTGGGGTGCACCTGAGAGAAAAAGATGACTTCGAACTCTCCCGTAGCGGGGGAGAGCTTTCCGCGTTCCATTAACCCTAGAGTTCAGTGGAGAAAACCAAGCGTGAATAAGGCTTTTTGCTATCAACTTTCTCGCCAAAGGACGTGCAACACGCCCACCAAGTTCGCCAAATCCAGCTAGTTTTTTTTTTCTATTGTGGCAAAGAAAGGAACAAAGGAAAAGTGAGAAGTGGACACGCAAGGCAACAAATTGATTTTTGATGACAACATTATCTTGTAACAGTTCCTGCTTGTCAAAAAAAAATCATTTCGGTATACCAGATATCACGCATGCCAAGATAAAAATATTGGGAAAAAATAAAGCCTTTCTATGAATTAATTAGAACTTGAGTCAAAATCGTTACTATGTAAAATGTTAATTTGACTATCGTGATACTTTTTGACGTGTATTACAGCAGCATCCTTTATTAGTTAAGAAATACATCTATTTGACTGTTTTCGACAATAAAAGTGAAATAGATTTTTAACATACTTATCTTTTTTTAATTCGAAGAAATGTATTTCTTTACGAGATTCTTTGTATGTTGGTATGAAATGTTTTCATTCTATTTAAAAGCAAGAAATATTAAACGTTTGTTCTTTGAAATATAATTTTTTGCAAACGATTTAAGCAATAACTATTTTATTTTCGAAATAAAATAAATGAAACTAGCCAAATTTAGTGGGTAAATTTCAATATAGAATTAATGCTGTGTTTGGTGCCTTTTTACCTGTTAAACACAACTGTTGTTTGGAAGCGGGTAAAGTGACAGATTATGTTATGACTTATGACTTTCTTGATGGGGGGCAAGATCGCCAAGCACTGCGACTTTAAGTCTATTGTACTAAGCCCCAGAAATGACACAATCACAAGAAACACACAAAGAAAGAGACGACACAAACACATAGACAAATAACAACATTTATTGACGGTCACAAACATCCATGCCTGACCGGGATTCGAACCCGACCACAGCAGCTTCAAAGGCTAGAATCCTAACGAGTGTGCCACCGGGGCGGCGACAGATTATGCTACAAACCTACTTGTTAATTTACATTTCCTATTTTAAGTGTATTTTGGAGTAGTTTTATGGTTTTTGTTTTACGAATAATTAAATATTTATTTATAGCTGCAAATAAATCATGCGGACGATAAGTTATATTTATTTTATTGGCGATAGAATATTAGTGAAACTAATTGATTTGGCTTTAAGAAGTTGAAATTGTAGCTGATGGATGCTGTGTTTAGTGAAATTTATATTCTATGGAAAATAAATTTAATTAATAGTTTTAGAAACGGTTGTTGATGTCACTTACTGTAACGAACCTATATTTTCCAAGATAAGAATTTTAGTAAGTATTTAAGAGTAACAGGAATACAGGCTATTTTAGTTTTTTGAGAACTTCATGTTTTCTTTTCACTAATTAATTTTTCACTTTGGTAAATCTAAATATAAAAACAGATGTAACGTGGGGGCTAATGGGATATTTTTTATCGTGATTTTCAACTACCCTGCCAAAAATAATCTTGAAATCACAAGTCATCAGCGAGTCTAAATTGAAAAATATAACTGAGTTCATTAAATCTTAAAAATTCGGCATCCTTAGTCAAATCAAATTGAAAATTTCGGCGAACTCCTTTAAATTCGCTCGAATAGCGGTTATTGTTAAAAATTCAGTTAGTTCTCTCTTCCTAATTTCTAAAATTTAAAAACTTCAACGATCGCAAATATTAAAAAAACGCAGACAAAAGCAATTTTCTAGGCTATCATAAATTGTGATTTCTTAAATTTTAGAATTCCGGTTATCTTTAAAAAAATTGCAAAACTTGGCTGATTCTCTAAGAACGCATCTCCAACTTTTAAAATCGCCCGATTTGGAGAATTCATTTAAAGAATTTTTTAATATATTCGTTTTTAAAACAGCTTATAGATAATGTGCAGTTGCTCCTAGTTTCTAAGTTAGTAGTATCACAAATTGCTTCTTAGTTTCTTTATTCAATTTCGAACGCTGGTACTAATATAGTTATCGAAAAGACGACATACTATCTAATATTACGTTATTCAAGATATCGTCTTTTAACCGGCTTCTATCAAGTCAAAAGTTAAATAGATTTGAAATTAAAAAGAATTCGTTTGTTAACCTTCCTACTTGTCTAGAAATGGACAAAATGCATACATGTCTTCTTTGCCTAAATTTTTATAATTGTTTTTTACATATGTTTCTTTGTAAAACCAAAGTTTGGTTTAATTTTAAAGATATAATTTAAAATTCGTTCCAAAAAAATAGTATATCAATAAAAATTCATGTTTTATAGAGGGAAAGGCAACTAAAAACAACTTGATATAATCAAAAAATTAATTAATTACTATAAAATTGTACAAGTTATGTCATGATCACAGTTGCTCTTTTATTCTAAAAAGTGAGTGAGGTGGGTTATGCGCAATGCTGTCTCGTACATTTTGTATAAATCATTTATTATTTATATAATTTTGAAATTTATGATTATTAAGAGACTAGTGCTTCAAAAGTTTTTTTTAAAAAATTGGGTACATAAATTGCGTGATTATACCAATTTCAGCGAAAATCACGATTACTAATCTGTTAGAACTACACACAAATAAACACACTATTTTCATTACACTTTATGTGATTCAATTTTATTTAAAGTATCTTTAAACACTCGGACTTATCCAACACACAAAAAATATTGAAATTGACTCGATAATTTCATAAAACTGATGTAAGAGTACATCAATCGACAACCCTATTCACACCTTGGGAAGGGGGGCAAAAAATATAAACTACTTAAACTAAGAAATAATTTCACACTTGGCAACTTAGAACCTGCATAATAAACTAAATTGCCGGGGTTTTTTTTAGAATAGTTAAAAAGCGTAGAGTTTTCTTATTAAGTAAACTCTATTAATAATTATTACATAAAATTAAATCATCATGCCACACCTAAATAAAACAAAAGTTTCAGAATAGGGAAAATGAAAAAAAAATATGAGGGATATTTTTTTATTTTTGAAAAACTCAGATTCTCTATATAGTATAACTAGGATATGTGCCCATGCTCCAATTTCTTGATTATGGTTAATTCTTGCTTGGCTTCTTTGTACTTTTGGTATTCTTGTTCTTGGTATGAAAGTATTCAGAGATAAAAACATAACTCCCCGACATATATTTTTTATACAACAATTTTCTGCCGATTTGGTTTAGATAACTATCTTATATTAATTGATAAGTACAAAAACAGTATTCCCTTAAAATATTTGTTGTTTTAAATTGTATTAATAAAGTCGATTAATAACTTTTTAAATTCGGTTGGGAAGTCTTTATGAATTTCATGACCGGCTTCTTCAATTTTCATTAATACTGCGTTCGGGAAACTTCTTTTTATAATTTCTTCATCGTTGCCACTATAAAAAATATAAACAAGCTTAGTAAAGATATACAAAATATTAAAAATATATATTCATAATAGTTTGATTAAGTTTGCAAAATTAACATTCAAAATGCAATTATTGGATTTTGTGCTATTAAAATCTGCCGATCACTGCAACCGTCAGGTTATTTTTGTCGAAACTTTTTCGTGTGCCGCAATGAATTTTCTGCGAATGCCGATGTCACCTTATCTAATTGAGAACCTTGAACAAAGTTATTTTCTGCTGCCTTTTTTAAAAAGTCAAAATCGGCTGTTGGAGCACTCTCAGAAATAACACTTTCATTTTTGACGATTCGTGAATCCTGAAGCCTCATTTCGTTAATTTAGAGGATTGTTTCGTCAAACTATCACGTGACTTTTGAGTAAACGAAAAATCCTCACTTTTACGATCGTGATTTGACGATTCTGTATCTTAATTTTGAGGGAACTGAACCTCATTGTTATACTCACATGCTCAAAAACAAAGAAATATTTCTTTAGATTAGACGACATTCAAATCCTCATAAAAACGGTGATTCAAATTTCCTCACTTTGAAACGAAAACTCGGAGCACTTGCCTGTAATGGAATCGTTAAAATTAAGGAAAATTTCGTCGTTTTTGAGCATTCATTTTTAAGAGTGAGGATCATGGATAAAACTCCAAATTCTGCACACAGTTTTAGTGTTACGTTACCTTGACATACGTGGGGGGGACAGGACATGTGAACCTTCGCCAAACATTGACATCCTTCCTTTTTTTTTCTCTAATGGGGCTGCAACATTGGCGGTCAAGCCTTTGCAGACTCGGCACATTCCCCAGAAATGAGAGCCATTTTTTGTGGCACCATAGGTGACTCTCGCTACCAATTTTGTCTCACAGATTACAATGAATCTGAGCTCTCTGTGAATGTTAAAGTATGCCGAGATTTAATTTTGCCGAGAGAACCCAGACCACCCTCCAGGGATCTTTTACATGCCACATAATCATATGACATGCGTGCCCAGAATTTTCCCATCCAGGAAATCCGACAACTCAGCCGGGGCTCGAACCCGCGATCTTGGGCTTACGAGGCGGACACGTTCTACCTCTCAGCCACTGAGCCGCTTTGCCATCCTTCATGCAAAAACGTTACCGAAAACTTTTTCACTCATTTGTGATTATTTTGACATGTAACTTTAGAAGAGAAAAACATACACTGACGAATGGAAATGCTTTTGGTTAAGTGAGGAAGAGTGGCGATGTATAGCTGAAGTTTACATGCACTGTCCTTGGTCCTGTTCCTCCGAACGCTAACGCTAACCCGAACCTTAATATCTTAACCAATCAGAAAGCGCGTAGAGATCTCAACGCGCTTCCTGATTGGTCGAGAGTTTAAAGTATGGGTTAGCGTTAGCGTTACGGTTTACCATACTGTTTGCAAAATATCTCTAATGTTAGAAAAATCCCTGAAATATACTGATTAATTCAGAGAAAAATTGATCCATTTCATTTTTGCGGTTACTTCCGTTTCCCTGCTAACGGCAGAAGTCATAGCTCGAAATGCCCCGAATACACTTATTTTGAAAAACAGATAGGACAAAATATCCCCCTTGATACAGAAGTTTCGTATTCAACTGGAGCTAAACATCGATTAAAAAACTCATTTCACTAATAAATCGCGATAGTTAACATATTTAGAGAAATTACCGGCGTTTACAGTTCAGAATGTGATATAGGTTTGCTATATGGACTTTTGATACGCTCAAGGGATTAGTGAATATAATTGGTCAAGTGCCTTTGTAATCAATTAGAATGATAGCCCAATGCTCAAGTAGGTTAATGTCTGATATGGTTTACTTAGTCAGCTCCTCTTTACTCCTGTCTTATATTTTGCCAAGTCTAACAAAAAAAATAGTTAATTAGTTAAATTAAACCCATTTCGGCCTACCTATATCTCATTCCTAAAAATAAGAAACTGCAACTCATCAGTAAGCTTGTTTTAGCTCATGAACGTATTAAACCAACATTTCATTTATTAGTCTGTTTTGGCTTTATTTAATTTCAATTTGGATGTTCGTTGAAGCCAGTGCCGTAGCCAGCCAAAGACTTATCAAAAATAGTTTTAAATATTCCACCTCTGCTCTGAATTGTTACCGTACAATTGCCTCAATAACAGCCAGACTTCAAAAAAGGAATTCAAAAGGAATGATAATCTCAATTGAAACAAAAAAGAAGCTACTAAAACACACTGCTTAAACTGTCCTGGTGTTCAACTGTCCGCGAAGCATATCTTTGGCTGCACATCAATTCAAGCCAGGATCTTCAAGATTAGCATTGAAGACCCAGAAGTTTTAATTTTCTCTGAAAAGGCAGTTGAAGTCGCAAAATCTGTCTACACTAGCTTCGAACCTATCTAATTTTTGTACATATCATGGACAAGACCACACAACAATAGGCGCGTTTACATGAGCCATCGAATCCATGGATTGACGAGCAAACTCAGCAATTTTTCTCTGTTGGGGATTTTCTCCCAGATAGAACCGAAATTGCAGGGTTCATTGAGGGGTTTCGCAAACCCTCCAATGAAGGATGGTTTAATGTTTCAAACCATGGATTCGGCCACAGACTCTCATTTGGGTTAGAAATCCTGCTCGATCTCTTTTTCCCCTAATGGGGATTTTGGCATTCCATGGATTCGATGGCTCATGTAAACGCGGCTATTGCACTCTCAGAAATGAAAACGACGAAATTTTTCTTAATTTTGACGATGCCGTTTACTGGCAAATGCTCCGAGTTTTTCTTTCCTCAAAATGAGGAAATTTGATTCGTCATTTTTATGAGGATTCGAATTTCGTCTAATCTATAGAAATATTTCGTCATTTTTGAGCATTTGAGTACAGTAATGAGATTCAGTTTAATCAAAATCA
Organism: Hylyphantes graminicola; assembly: GCA_023701765.1. NCBI lineage: Eukaryota > Metazoa > Arthropoda > Arachnida > Araneae > Linyphiidae > Hylyphantes > Hylyphantes graminicola. Next base: position 17,185,693 of record CM043117.1, on the reverse strand, counting down.
AGATAAAGAATCTTCAAATCAAGATCGTTAAAGTGAGGATTCGCGTTTACTCAAAAGTCACGAGATATTTTGACGAAATGATCCTCAAAATTAACGAAATGAGGCTTGAGGATTATTGAATCATCAAAAATGAAAGTGTTATTTCTGAGAATGTGTGGATAACACTTCACTTACACTTGTACTGGAGATTTATCGCCGTATATGAAGGCTGCCGGACCGCAGTACTCCCCTGTGTTCTCCGACATCACTTCCTCGGTCTTCTTCTCGAATGCTTTGATCAAGACCTCCGCGTTTAAACTGTGGCAGTAACGACCGTCCGTCTGACGTTTCAGCTGATATGCAGTTTGGGGATCGATTTTCTATAGACAAAGTAAAAATTGTAATGATGGTTATATGCAGGGTTGAGCCAATAGAAGTGGCTCGGCATAGAAGTAGGGATAAGGCAGGGGATGCTGATAGGTCAAAAACCCATGCAAAAAACAGGTGTGTCATGTAAAGCTCAAAGTCATTGATCGCTTCAATATTAAGCATAAACAGACGCTTGGAGAATTGTTTTCCGGTAACTATGACATTTGAATCGGTGAGTGCAGAAACCACTTCAGTCCAAAAAATCCGAAAACTCGTTTTCAATGAAAATAAGCGTAGAAAAGCAAGATGCGTGTTGTGTGCAAAAATTACGTTAGTCTGTTGAATAGTTCCGTAAATACAGGACGTTTATTTCGAGTGTTTTGTGCAGAAATAATGGAAGAGTTATTACGTTTTTTCTCCCTCCTGAAAAATTTGAAATTTGTGACTGACGTTGTTTCTGCACTCACCGATTCATTTGTTAATGCTTATCCTCCTTCGTCAGACAAGAACTACGAGTTCGTTTACTGTAAGGTTAAGTAGTTGAAAATTAGAAGAGGACAACTGTGCCATTTTCAACTGTGCACTGATCTGATTACACTTGCACAGCTTAAGCCTTGGTTTCCTCGGAGTCCGTCAACAGATTTAAGCTGTCGTACAAGTGCGGTGAATGACGTCATACAAACTACTAACATTGGTTACGCTAGAGTGGTCATTTTTGACATGCAAAGACGAAAACCAAAACAACAGCAGAGTTGAGTTGAGTGAGTTCGCTAGGATTCCAGTTTCGTGTCTACGTAACGTTCCGATGAAGCGGTGGCCGGTAGAGTGACGTCATCCACGCATAATAGCGGTCACCTTTTTCTGGCGACAGACTCCGAGGAAACCAAGGCTTAAGGCAGGGAATGCTGCCAGGGTAAAAAAAAACAATATAAAAACAGGTGTGTCATGTGAAGCCATTGATCGCTTAAATACTAAGCCCAAACAGAAGCTTGGCGAATTATTTTCCGGTAACTATGCCATATGTTGTTGTTGCTTATCCTCCTTCGTCTGACAAGATCTACGAGTTCGTTGACTGTACGGTAAAGTAGTTGAAGACTAGAAGAGGACAACTTTGCCATTTTCAACTGTGCACTGATATGATCACGTTTGCACAGCTCACACCTTGCACTAAGAACTGGAACTCGCCAATAGACCATGTGCAGCTCTAGTCTGGTAACAACGAAACCAATCAATAGAAATTGAGGTTTGCCTGCTGAAGCCATTCAACTCTCAGTGCACAGGTGAAGATAGCATAGTTACCAGCAAATAATTCGCCAAGCGTCTGTTGGCTTAGAAGCGATCAATGGCTTTGCGAGGCAAACCCGTTTTTTCATTGGTTTTTGACTCTTGGCAGAATTTCCTGTCTTATCCTTAATTCTAAGCCGAGCCACTCTTATTTGCACCTCCCTGTGTAAATTGAGATCCGTTAGCAATGAAGGAGATTATTGTGGCTCGAGGACCTGATAAAGCCTTAAGGGGTCTAAGGAGTCTTAAAAATGTGCAAAGAAGGCACTACAAAACATAGTTTGATCTTTCATGTCATTTTTGAACTACTCAATGTATAAGTATAATTTTTTTTAATGTAATTCTACAAGAGATTTATTTATTATAAAACAAGTTTTAAAATGTATGAAACTTTAGCCAAAACTAAAATAAATGATATTAAACATGAAGCTATTTGAACTCATTGTGATTAGGCTTGCGCGGCAAATTTTGAGGTCAAAATTGAAAAAAATGACAAAGAAAATGACTTTATATTGTACAAATATGTACAGAGAAGGACTTATACCTAAATTCTCAGCTCAATTTTAATTAGAAATTACTTTAAAAAAAATTTAAAATCAAAATTTTTAAATTTTTATTAATTTTTTTAGAAAAAAGTTCTTAAAATAATTTCTAATTAAAATTGAGCTGAGAATTTAGGTATAAGTCCTTGTCTGTACATATTTGTACAATATAAAGTCATTTTCTTGGTCATTTTTTCAATTTTGACCTCACAATTTGCCGCGCAAGCCTAATCACAATGTGTTCAAATAGCTTCATGTTTAATATCATTTATTTTAGTTTTGGCTAAAGTTTCATAAATTTTAAAACTTGTTTTATAATAAATAAATCTTGTAGAATTACCTATAAAAAAATTATATTTATACATTGAGTAGTTAAAAAATGACATGAAAGATCAAACTTTGCTTTGAAGTATCTTCTTTGCACATTTTTAAGACTCCTTAGACCCCTTAAGACATAAGGAAGGAATGTCTCGAAAATACTATTCTTATAGCTTATAAAGTATCAAAAATATTCATCAACAGCAATGAAAATTGTAATTAAAATGGCAAAACTGCCATGCCTTTATTTGACACTGTAATGTAAAAATCAAAATTTACCGTAACATAAGGAGAATTTTCCAGAACAATTTTGCCAATGATGTTTTTTGAAGTTGACTCATCAACATCAGATGGCACCTCCTTGACAGCTCTGCTTAAGAGACGCAGATACTTCGCGAGCATGTCACACGATGCTTGAGGAAGCCTTTTGACGCTCATGTCTTCGACCACAATTAACTCAACTCTTCCAGGCTGTAATAAAAATTAAACAAATATGATTCATAATATAAATTTATATTTTTTTCAGAAAAAATTCAAAAATTAAAAAAAAAAATTGATTCCACTTGGAATCAATGCGGCAGCTTGCGATTTTTTTTCTATTAAGTTAGATTATCTTTTTGCATCGTTAGATGGAAGATTCATTTCTTTTGAAGAATAATGTTTATTTTTATTAAATGAAAATGTGAAAAACGTGGTAAAATACAATTCACTCTGAAGCAATTCTAAATTCTATTAAAAAAAATTGACCCCAAATTCGTCACGCTTGCATTCTTAGAAGTTTGAAAATTGATGTGAACTTTTTTCAACAAATAAAGTTTCTAACAAAATACTGTTATAATTTATTCAAATGTTACGATTCCATATTTTTTCTCTTTTAATTTTAGTTAAAATATAAAGATTTTACCCCCTGTTTTTACCATTTCATAATGGATACATAATTAATCTATTTCACAAGTTCCTACACTGTGAATACATATTTTATATTTGAATTTTAAGGTTATTGTAGGAAAGCCTTGTGCAAAAAATACGGAAAAATCCGGGTCTAGCGATCAGAAGATATTTTTTAGAAATTAAAGCATTTTCTTAATTAATAATTTTACAAACACTACCATACTGCTCTGAGTGCTGTTTTGATCGAAGTGGTGCCTCCCATGCTGTGGCCAACAAGGGTAGCCTTCTTCGCGCCGATGTAGTCCAGGAAGTGAAGCAAGTCGTCCGCGTTGCAGTCGAAGTTAAACTCGTCGCACCATTCACTGTCACCATGATTGCGGGCGTCTATGACGTACGCCTAAAATAGTCAACAATATATGAATTTCTTTCAGTTAAAGATACTTTTGAAAGAATACATGAATCGGCGAATATCACTTTTAAGCCTTTCAGCCCCAGTGATGCCATTTGGCATCATCGTGTTTCTGATTATAATTTATTTAAAAAATATTACTGACATCTATTGGGATTAATAAGAAATATTTCCCAATGGAAAAAGTTTGAAGAATCGAATAATGTACTTTTTGATATCAGAAATGGCTATAGACGATCAGAAAAAAAATTTCTAAAATGCTGATGCCAAATTGTCATTGGGACTGAAAGGGTAAAGTGACAAAAGGGAAAGGGTTAAGTGACTGACAGGGTTTACACAAAAGTTGTACCAAGTTAGTTAACTCATTAACGACGATCGATAAAGTTTGCCAAGCAAAAACGTAACGTCATGAACATACGTTTGAATGTACATGAATTCATGAACATCAGTACTTTCAGAACGTTTGGCACAAAATCGATTCGGAAAAAAAATTGCCAAATGCAAAAAAAAAAAAATCTGCTTAAGTATATCTAAATAAGCAAAATAAGATGACAAAACTGAAAAAATTATTTGGTAAAAATAAGTTACTTTTAAAAAAAAAACAATTTCGAAAAATTAATTTGTAACTTGAACGTTACTAAAAAATATTGCACAACCGTGTCCATAAAAGGCACATCAAGGTGAATTCCAAGTTGCTTTGGCTTATATGCTAGAATATTTAAAGAAATCTTGACTGTTATAATAGTATCGACAAGCAAATCAGCACCATCTAGCGTGGATGTTATTTGTCACCATGATTGTGAGCGTCTATGACTTACGGCAAAAATATCAAGATATATGACGAGTACAGGAAGAAAATCATGGCCTACTGAAATAACAAATCCAGAGAATCTCTCCCAAACGTCCCCTCCTCCCAGTTTGAACGTTACTGTTCCGAGACCAGAAGATGAAAATACTAGTTCGGAACCCTAAAATTGTGGACAGACGTGAACGAGCGATTCCGAACAGATAAAGACTTAACAGACCTGACAACTGCGATTCAGTTATGCTTAAATAGGTATAGGTTGGTACATGCATTATCCGGTTTGTATGCTTCATCACAGACCCGGCTATAAACCTTAGCCAAGTAAAGCAAACACATACATAATTTTTACGGACACAGAGAGAGAAAGTACACGCATCAGGGCGAAGGTGATAATCGACCCAGTACGCAGACAGCGTAATGGGCTACTATCAAACCCATTCATTAGGCCACCCAGTCCCCACGTTTTTTTAAACTGGTAAAGATTTAACTGACCTGACAACTGAATCGGTGAGAACCAGAAACCACTTCAGTCAAAAATTTAAGAAAACTCGTTTTCAATGAAAATAAGCGTAGGAAGGCAAGATGCGTGTTGGGTGCAAAAACTACGTCAGTCTGTTGAGTAGTTCCGTAAATACAGGACGTTTGTTTCGAGTGTTGAGTGCAGAAATAGAAGAGGATTTATTACGTTTTTCTCCCTCCTGAAAAATTTGAAATTTGCGACTGACGTTGTTTCTGCCCTCACCGATTCAACTGCGGCAGAGTTTCGCTTACTTTTCGTTTTGTTGCATTGGCAACTTCTTGTGGTATGCTTCCCCAATCCGACTTGAACCTACTCAAACCATGCAGGAACACAATCGGAGGTGCGTCGTCGCATTTACCATCATCCGGCTGTACGCAAATAAAGGACAACGGGACTGGTGTGTACCTGAAAATTAAAAAAAAAAAAAACTTTATAAATACAAATTCAAGAAGTGTCGACCAACACAGGCCAGAGGCCCAGCAAGGTTGGTCAAAATTATCTAATTCCTTACCAGTTTCCTACACTCTTAAAACGAACGAGCGATTTTAACTCAGTCTGATAGATTTTCACTCCTCCAGTCTGGAAAATGCACTTCTCCTTTTGGAGTGAATCCTTTGTGTGTTAAGGGGTCACAGGAGTCTTACAAATGTGCAAAGAAGGTACTACAAAAAAAGGTTTGATCTTTCATGTAATTTTTTAACTACTCAATATATAAGTATAATTTTTTTATATGTAATTCTGCAAGATTTATTCATTATAAAACACATTTTAAAATTTATGTAACTTTAGCCAAAACTAAATTAAATGATATTAAACGTAAAGCTATTTGAACACATTGAGATTAGTCTTACGCGGCAAATTTTGAATTCAAAATTGAAAAAATGACCAAGAAAATGACTTTATATTGTACAAATATGTACAAACAAAGACTTATACCTAAATTCTCAGTCCAATTTGAATAAGAAATTATTTTAAAAACTTTTTTCTAAAAAAATAATAAAAATTTAAAAATTTTGATTTTAAATTTTTAAAAAAATAATTTCCAATAAAAATTTAAGCTTAGAATTTAGGTATAAGTCTTTGTTTGCACATATTTGTACAATATGAAGTCATTTTCTTGGTCATTTTTTCAATTTTAACCTCAAAATTTGCCGCGCAAGCCTAATCACAATGTGTTCAAATAGCTTCATGTTTAATATCATTTATTTTAGTTTTGGCTAAAGTTTCATAAATTTTAAAACTAGTTTTATAATAAATAAATCTTGTAGAATTACATATAAAAAAATTATACTCATTTATTGAGTATTTAAAAAGTGACATGAAAGATCAAACTATGTTTTGTAGTACCTTCTTTGCACATTTTTAAGACTCCTGTGACCCCTTAAACCTCCGACAGGATCACACAAAACGAGTGATTTTAACTCAGTCAGAGTTAATATTCACGCCTTTCCAGTGTCGAAAATGCACTTCTCCAACCGGAGTGGATTTCACTCTTAAGTTTTAAGAGTGTATAGTTATCGAGATTCTTCTTAAAATCTTCCATTCTCTTCGAATACACAACGTACTCTTGTAAAGCATTCCATTCAGTAACGACTCTATTGTAAAAATAATGTTTTCTTACCTCTTTTCTAAAGCATGATTTATTCAATTTCTGACCATGTCCTCTGATACGGTTATTTAAGGTAAAAGGACCCTCCATGTCTCCCTGCTTTATGAACTTGCTTGAACACATTAAAAACCTAACCAGGTAGCTCACTAAAGTGGGATCTATATGGGCCCATTTGGTATGTGTAGGCTCTTGCAATATGGGGTCCAGAAAGAAACGACTCCTTCATTTTTGATGGAAGAGTATTTTGAATAAAGAATTATATTCAATTATTCATTAAAAACATTGCACTGGGTTTAACCCTTTCAATCCCAGTGACGCCTTTGGACATCATTGTGTTTCTGATCATAATTTACAAAAATAATAGGGCTGACATCTATTGGGATTAATAAAAAAAATTCTAATAGAAAAAGTTTGAAGAATCGAGTGATGTGTTTTTTTGATATCATAAATGGCTATAGAAACTAAAAAAAACTCCTCAGCGCAGCAGCCCATTACTGGGCTAAGACCTGCCGTGCCCAATTCAGCTTTCGTGACCAAGGGCTCTGGGGTGCTAGGCATAGGTCCCGGTTAGATGGTCTTCCTATATATGGCTATAGACGATCAGAAAAAAAATTCTAAAATGATGATGGCCAAATTGTCACTGGGACTGAAAGGGTTAAATTGTATCTTATTTTGAATAGTTTTTCTTAGAGATAGTGGTACAAAATGATGCCAATGTAAATGGGACAAAATTATCATTAAGATAGATGAAAAATAAAACTAAAAATATATTTATAATCGATAATTAAATAAAAAAGTTGTAATGCAATCACATATTACAGCAGTCTTACTTAGTCATCTTCTTTCCAGGAAACTCAACGCAAGACTCCTTGAAATCAATGCCTCTACTTTGTTATAATTTCACAATTGATATTAAAAGGTTGTAATGCAAGTTTTTTGTATCGATTTATATAAGTTTCGACAAGGCTATTTTTATTGTGTTAAAATTTCTCGCCAAAAGGTGCAAAAACACTCGATAATTTCAGCCAATATTCTATTTCTGCGCGAGTTTATTTTTTTTTTACCGCCCACCTCATCTGATAACACACATAACGTGAAAACGGAAGATAAGATTATGAGCCACAAGGTGTTTTTAAATCAGAAAAATGGTGAAATGCTCTGAAATTTTATTAATATAGTTGTATTTTTCTAGATTCTATCTGTTGACTATTTTAATATGGAAATTTTCAATTCGAAATATAAAAATTTCAATTCAAATATTGTAATTAGCTACCATATTTAAAAGGGAAAAAATCATTTTAATCCGATATTTTTATGATCCGTTCTCTGTAAGGGAAATCAATGTCCCGTATACTTTCTCTCACTGTAGCGGGTGCTTGTTCGATTCCCGACTTCACCCTGGGTGTACTTTCCTTCACTGTGTCAGTAAAAATTATGTGTGTGTCTTGCTTGACAAAGATTTATAAGCTGGTCTCTGATCAGGCACACAAGCCGGAAAATACATGTATACCCAGAAAAAAGACGGGAATCGAACCCTCAACCGGTACAGTGCGAAGACTGCTAGCGTAATGGGCTGCGATCAAAACACACTAGGGGCCGACCGTGGTCGAGTGGTTAAGGCATCCGCCTCAGGATTCAGACTTCTCAGGAGTGCGGGGGTTCGAATCCCACCTACTGCCAGTCATCCTATAAATCGGATATCTGTACTGGGAGAGAGTATAGAAAATCCAACTCGTGACGGATGGGCCCGAGTACACTGGGGCAGACGTGCTCGTTAAATCTGTGGAGTCCAAAGTCCCTACGGAGTCAGCGTACGATGTCGCTCGGAGTTCCGTTGGGTGCCCGCTCAGATGTCAACCTCGTCACTTAACCAGGGTTCTAAATTGCGAGGCGTTATTGGCTGTGTTAAAACTACTAATGGAGGCTAGAAATAGGAAGCCGGACCCCTTCTTTCTGAGTATAATACCATCACTATTGGCCTCTGGAGCTGCTGGGTCCGGGTTCGAATCCCGTTCAGGCATGGATGTTTGTGTTTGTCGAGTATATGCGGAGTACGTGCTCGTAAAATCTGTTGTGTCCGAAAGTCCTGTGGGCGGTCATTGCGCAGTTTCCCATGGGTACAGGTCCCTGGAGAAAATTTCCCTCCCCTTCAGGGACATGTCTAAAATGCGGAGGTGGCGACAGATGGCAACATCTGTCATATGTGTTTGTGTGTGTCTTGTGTTGTCCTACTTGACGATGGTTTATAAGCGGGTCCTTGCGACCAAGCACAAAAGCCTGAAAATATATGTATATCAACCAACCAACCAACCATCACTAGTGAAGTGGCAGTTGAAAGGTTCGTCAAAAACAGCAATTGGCGGAGGGGGCAGCTTCTATGCAAATGAGCCCCATTGGAAGGAAGTGCGTCCCTGCACAATTAACTCGTAACTTGTAATTTAGAAGCTTGTTCAAGTGAGAGGGCACCCAAAGCAAACCACTTCTAACATCATCCGTAGCTTTTTTTTTCAATTAAAAACTGTTTTTTTTTAAAGATGCTCTTCTCTCGCACATTAAACCCAAATCTGGTATGGTAGTTACATATATATTCCAGCTTGTGTGCTTGTTCAGAGAACCGGTTATAAGCTTTCGTCAAGTGGGACAGACACAGAAAGAGTTTTTACAAGCACAAGAGACACACAATGAAAGGACAACACAAACACACAGACAAATAACAAAGTTTATTGACGGTCACAAACATCCATGCCTGACCGGGATTTGAGCCCAACCCCAGTCCAACCCCAAAGGCTAGCATCTTAACGATTGCGCCACCGGGGCGGCCAAATCTGTAAATTCCTTCCCAATCGATGGTGTTGCCATCTAGGAAACTCAGGTGAAACTAAAAACTGACCCTAATCAAAAATGAATTCTGATATACAAAGTTTTTAAGACACGTGATAGATTTAAAATATTGTCACTTACTCTTTATTATGTGTTTTTAAGGTTGTTCTGTAAGGGGGAAAAAGTGTAAAATTTCTTTTATTTAATTTATTAATAATTTTTAAATAATTCCATGACATTTTCAGTTTTTTATCTCCTTAATTATAATTTCAATGACTTTACTGTTTTCTGGACCTAATGGAAATCAAATACCTGTAACTTTCTGTGTATAATAAATTTTAAAAACAGATAATATTTTTGTGACCAGATCTCTTCTTATCAAAAACAATTCAGTCTTAATGTGAAAAATCATACTTGCGATAACGACCAAATTTTGTCAAAGAACGTATTTTCATTGAATATGGATACGATGTTGCTCTATGTTGAAAGAAATAAAAGCACTGAATCAATTTGTTTTAGAATAAATATCTTGAAAAATACGCAGACCGTTAGAACTTTTAGTGAAGGGATCTGAGAAAAAATATTTTTCTTTATACAAATGGTTCGAAACTTATACGAAACGAGTCAATATTATTGGCCCGGCCAGTGTGTTACATGATTAAAATACACTAATTGGGCAAGTTTAAGAAATGGAAGGTTATTTTGTCATATTTTTACAAGGTGAACTGTAAGTTGATCACATGCTGGGGATAGCCTGGTTGATAGAGTGTTGGATTGGCATAGCTTAAGGCCTTATCACACGAGAGCGTTCATTCAGTAACGTGCATACGCCATATCAAAAACTGGTTATTCGAGAAGCTTTTGCTGGCTGAGTTTTTTCGAGTCGACCTGAAAAATCCGTAACTTTTTAGCTGTTCGAATGGCTGCTCCACTCAAAACGAAGTTCAGCCGTGACATCATGGCCGAACCTCCTTCTTGTACCTCCTCCTCCAATACCGTGGAGGAGGAGTGGCTGTTCTCTTGTGTGACGTTTTTGCTGAACCAAAAGTTGTTCGACGAGCGACATTCGTACCGTGTGATAAGGGCTTTAGGTTGCGAGTTCGAGCCCTGCTGACAGTGCTGGTGCTACCCTCCGGGCCGCATGAAGAAGCAATGGATTCTTCGGCTCGGGAAGGGCTCCTACCACCGCCTCACTTTAGAAATTTGGTGTTGGTACGAAATACCTCAAAAGGCAGGGGTCCTTAGCCCCAAAAATGCCCTCACAAAAGGACAAGACACAGTTTATCACACAAATTTCTTTTTGAATAGAACAAACAAAAATCTGTAATTTATAACAATGTTGATTCACATAAAAATTACCAAGACGGCAAATTTGTTACATAAATCAAATAAATTTGTTGGACAAAAAAACGACTAATAATTTTGTCACATTTATACAAAATAACAAGTTGTTCACATAAATGTCTCTTTGAAAAGAAAATAATTACAAATCTGGACTTTTTTTTTACAATTTGTTTTCTGAATAGAGTAGACTGACCAGTGAGTGAACAGGCCCCAGTGAATGAACATTTGGTAAATATATTTAAAAAATCAGGATTTAATCAGGAAGCTATCTGACAATTGTTGGTTGTAATGGTCATTATATCTTGGTGTTCATTCACTGGCGAACGTGACGTCTCAAACGTTCATTCATTGGTTACTCTACCCTATATGAACCAGTTTCGTTGAAAGGGCGTAAGTCACAACTTATGCTTCAAAGAGTTCTACGAGACTATGGGTTTAGATGGTTCAGAATTTCCTGCTGAAGCTCGTCTGGCATGTCCAAGTAGACGTTGTGGCCAGATCCTTCGATTCCAATTATTTTCGCATTCGGAAAATGTTTATAAATCCGTTCGGCATCTTCATTCCTGGAAGTAAAATACATATGCGTTAATGGAAATGTTTTAGATGATGTTTTTATGCTTGCTATTTATTAAACTTTGTCGGTTTTTATCCTATCCTATACCAAATGAAGAGTACATTGGAAAAATCTCTTGATTTCGTAAAAGGTTTTCCTCAATAAGCCTCTTTAGCGATGATAGCGAAAAATCACCTAAACTGGTGTTAGAGAAACTGGTTGGCCTAGAAACCTATCATCCTTTAATGCAATCGTACCATTTTAAAGGCATGAAAATATCTCCAGATAACACCTCAAAATACTGTCCATTCTGCAGAAACTGCAAAGAAACCCAACCAGTGTCAGACCGTTTGTTCGAATGCCAAGCAATTTCTGCCTCTCTTTTTTTGGCTTGGCGCACCACCCCAAGACGTACTTTATAGACTCCAGGCCCATAACCAGCGACTCTCCTCATCAACGCTTTTGGCCCTAAATAGCAATAGTTTAACATGGACACGATAACAACAACAGTGTACTCAATTAAATTTGCAATATTAATCTGAAGGAATGCTTATGTGTGTGTGTGTTACCGTTTAAACCCGAAATCAGCTAGAACTGAAATTAACTAGTGAAAACTAGCTTTAACTGATGTCATTAGTTAAAACTAGATTAAACAAGCTAAAATCAGTTATTGCCAGTTAATAATAGTTTGGACGAAATAGATTGGGTTAATCTAGTTTTAACTGTAACACATTTATAGTAGATAAAACTCGATTTAAAGAAAAATAGCAAGATTTAGGACAATAGGTTTGGATTAGTTTAGTTAATTAATGGGTTGAAATGCAATGAAAGCGTTTGGATATTGGAAGACACTCCATTAAGAACCTACAGCGAGTTTTTTAAGGACTCCATTGTCGTAGTAAGATAATAAAATTAACGTTCATTATAAATAAAAAGTCAAGCATTCGCAGTTAATTCTGGTTTTATCTAAAACATGTTAGATAATTCTAGTTGTGGATAATTACTATACTAGCTTCAACCAAAGCAATTGGTCAAAACCGGTATTAACCAGTGAGATCTAGTTTTAGGATAGAGGAAACTAGTTTTCAGCAATGGCTTCAGTTGAAACTAGTTTTTACTACTTAATTCTAGTTTTAGCTGATTCCGGGTTATAACGGTAACTACATACACGACGTAAGGCGACTCAGTTCCATAGAGGAAATACGCTGGGCCTTCGTATATCCCCTCGGGTTCTGACATGATGAGCTCTTCAGTTAGCATGTTGCCCTTGATGACTTTCGAGTTGAACTTCAGGCTGTACGAACCATCTACGTTTCTTTTTAGGGGAAGATTGGCATTGGACTTTGGTTTCTTGTGTGCTGAGTCTTCCTTCAAACGAAAAAAAAAAGTGTTGAAATAGTGCCTACGTGATAATTATCGGTAATAATGTTATAATCAATTGAAGAGTACACGGGAAAAACCGATTAATTTTGTAGAGAAGTTTCCTTAGCAGGCCAATTTGACGATGATAGCCAGTGATCGCCTAAGGAAGCCAGTTAATACCGGAGAGATCATAGTTAAAGTAATAGAGTGGCATATCACGTGACCTCCAATGCAACGACGGGACGCGCAAGGAGCTCCCAGAAGAGCCCGAATGAAGTCAGTGCTGTAGGCCACGTGATATGTCCCTCTAATACTTTAACTACTATTTCTGTGGTTCCTAGCTACCAAGATTCAGGCGATTGGCGATCCCAACGCTTGGACCAAGCGAAGAAGAAAGAGAGAAACCGGTTTTCTGCCACCAAGCAGACAAATGCGGGCGTCCGCCTAATAAATCAATCGGTTATTCCCGTGTACTCTTCAATTGGTAATAGTGTATAATTTTAATATCCATACTTTTCGAGAGGTAATCCACTTTGGAACTGTATTGCTTTTCCTTTGACTTATAGATTTTGTAAAAATTGTAAATATCTGAAAAAAAAGGTTATTTATATACAAAAATAAAACCACTATACAGTTAAACAACTGAAACTATTAGAAACTTATAGGGTCAGGATAAATAATTACGGACTATATTTTTAAAGAAATATTTCAATTACAGGGGATATTTCCCATGTAATTGAACTATTACTATACTAAGTAATTAGTGCATTTTCTGGAAGTTTTACTTATTACTGATTAAAACTTTTAAACAAATACAATAAATCAATAAATTAATGCAATATGCTTAATTAAGGACAATTTGGTTACTAATTTTTGCATTAATATATTTGCATTTTTTGCTGTCGGCATTATGTCTTGTTGCGTCCTGGCTTGTCGGAATTTCGGCTGTCGGATTATTTCCCTGATCCTCTAAACGAGTTAATTAAGAGGGACTGTCTGTCCCATAGATCTAATGCATTAATTTGAAATTACAACTTCTACAAAAAAAAAATTGCCATGTTATCTCATTTTCACCTGGTACGGGAATCATCATAACATCAATTTAAAACACAATTGTAAAGAAAATAACATCCGGTTGTTTAGTTATTAATTGATGAAGTTTTAAAATAGTGTCGCCATCTGCTGTATATTTTTGGCATTTTAAAACTTCAAAAATGTATAATTAAATAACTAGATATCCTTTTCCTTTCAAATTTATGTTGTGTTGATTTTCATACCTGGGAAAATTAGGATAACATTTCAAATAAATACTTCTGCGGAAGTTGAGATTTCAAAACTAATGCATTGGTTTTATATAGGACAATCCCTCTTAAAAGACTAGTTTTTAGGGCAAGAATAGTCCAATTAATCACTGCAGTTTACTGCAATTTATGCCCTTGGCAGTAATGTACAATGCACAATTTATAAAACTCCTGTCCATCGTGCAATGCATGAAATACATCACTCACTGCGTCTGTGAGGGCTTTGCTGCCTGCAACATGCCTCTTGATCCTTCGCTGCGCCTCGTCTTCGCTGCACTGTGGTGGTATACTGCTCACGGCTTCCTCGAAAACTTCAACCAAACCCACGACGGCGTCCAAGACACGCTGAGGCACGCGCTTCACAAACATGTCCACCACGAAAGCCATTTCGACACGCTCTGGCTGCGAAAGAGACAAACGTGGGGTTGAGTTTAACTTTTTGGCCAACTCTCCAAAGGATGCCAGTATATAGACCCCGTTAGTTTTCCAACAATACACATGATTTTGTAAAAAAATTATTTAATTACTAAATTTTGACATTCAAAGTATGGGGAGTCATTTATTATGTCAAAGCGAATTAGGATAGACTAACCAGTGAATGAACGTTTAAGGCGTCACGTTCGCCAGTGAATGAACACCAGGATATAATGACCAGGACACAACCAACCATTGTCAAATAACTTTCTACTACATGGGAGGAAGTCAGTGTTGCCAATCCATATAGTGGAATGATTTTCAATCCTTATTTTTTTAATTATGTTTACCAAATGTTCATTCACTGGGGTCTGTTCACTCACTGGTCAGTCTACCCTATCATAAAAATTAAATGTTCAGGTAAATATTTAAATTGAATCATGCGTTGTGAAAACATGCTGACTATCCACCTTGTGTATCCCTCTGAGAGATCCCTCATGTTTACGTCCAGTAACTTATAAATGTATATATAGACCCTTGATTGTTTTTCCATGTTTCAATTTGTCTAAATAATCAAAATATACCACAAATGAATCTAATAAACCTAAAGAATAAATAAATAAATACTTTAATAAAGCACTTTTCCTAATGTCAAAGTATACTTTTGCTGATAAATCTATTTTTTTTTAAATATTCACTTTTCACTCACTTGTTTGAATGCTGTCCTCATGCATGTGACACCACCCATACTGTGGCCGATGAGCACAGCTTTAGGAATTTGCTGCGAGTCCATAAAGCAGAGCAGATCGTCGATGTTGACATCGAAGTTGAAGACATCGCTCCATTCGCTGTCGCCGTGATTGCGGGAATCCAGACAATACACCTCATTGAAAAAAAAAAACACTGTTAATTTGAAACATTATCTAGTTTTCGAACAAGATCGTTTTCTTCAAATTCAAAAATTACATTTTATAAATCCTAATATTCATCCCATAGAGATAGAAAAACCGTGAGCTATCGCTCACTATCTAGAATCGAAATGGAGGGTCAAAATCCGTTTCCTTTGAACACCTAAACATGGCCAATTCTGTAGAAAGTGACAGTACTAAAATTGCTTTTTTAGAACCTGCTATCTTAGAGCTGGTGGCTCTTTGAAATTTTTTG